>CM051273.1:14439610-14889610 GCA_027921565.1 Artemia sinica
CTTTTGTTACGGGGATCATAACGAGCAAATTGTTTCTGAGAATAATCTTGTATCGTACAAGGATAATATTCAAGAGGCTTCTACTAAAACTGCGAAGAATGTGAAACACGCTTTTGAGGAACTTGAGCGTTTTCCTGACATTTACAGGTCTATTTCAAAAGCGTTTGCGGCACTAAAAGTACCGGATCAAGCTGCCGTACTGCCTGGTTCACAGTCTGCTTTATTTGCACGAATTTCCGCTACAGAACAGGAGCTAGAGAAAACTAGGGAATCTATAGTTACAGAGATAACTCGTCAGGTTTCTGCCAAGTGTGGCTCGAATGCGAAATCTGGTCTTAAAGATACAGCTGAGACTATAATTAGCGAGTTATATAAGTCTGTGTCACTAGAGTTCAACCCCATATTAGACCGTATCGAGCGTGAGTTGAAAATGTATAGAATGCAATCCCGTAATCTGGAGAATCGAATTGAAAAAATCGAAGTCAAGCTAGACGATATTGATCAAGAAAATATGTTGGACAGTCTTGTTTTCAACGGTCTGAAGCAAAAGCCAGGAGTTGACCTTAAAACGACTATGCTCAGTGTCCTTTCGACACGGATGGGTGTTACTGGTATATCTTCTGGTGAATTATCAAGTGTTTTCCGGTTTAGAATGAATGGGCCTCATACCACCAGTGACAAAGTTGCCCCAGTTTTAGTGCGATTTGTTAGTAAAGAATTTGCTCGAAAAGTGTTCTTACAGAAGTCTAAACTAGCTGGGTCTGGAATCTTTGTGTCGGAATCCCTTACAAAGCGACGTCGCGACCTGCTAAATGCCGCAAGGGATCGCTTTGGTGTTAAAAATGTATGGACCGACCGGGGCAACATACTAGTGAAGCTACCTGGTGAACCGTCTGCCCGGAAAATAAGATCCCTTGCTGAATGCGTTTGAATTCGTATTTGTGTTGTTTTCTGTCGTTTTTTCTTCTCTCTACAGCTTTGTTGCCTTTTTTCTTTCTCTTTCTTTTTCGCGATTTTTTCACTCTTATTATTATTCGCATAAACTGTTTTGGTCTCCCGTTTATTTTATTCTTGCTTTTCCTTTTCTTTTGAGGGATCCGTTTTGTTTCGTTTTTGGTTTTAGTCTTTCTATTATTATTTGCAAAAAAAATGTCTTGGTCTCCTATTTTTTATTTCTTACTTTTTTTTTCTTTTTTTTATTTAGAGAGATATGTTATATGTTTATTTATTTACTTTCGTTGGTTCTTCACTTGATGATTTAATGAGCCGACCTTTTCGTCTAGAAGAGGTTTTATCGGCACCAATAGCAAGAGATGCTGAACCGTGTATGAACCAAGTTAGATTTCAACCGTTAAAAAATAGTGCTTATGTCCAAAGATCGAAGTTAGACCCCGGGGAAGCCGATTCGTTGCGTTTATGTGCCTGGAATTGTCACCTCACTACTGGTTATGAAGATGTGTTGCAATTTCTTTCTGATTCTCAAGGAAAAATTAGTTTTATTGGTATATCTGAAAGTTTTTTTAGTCAGGAACACTCTTTCTCGCTGTATTCTTTTCCAGATTATAATTTGGAGGCTAAAAACCGGACGTCACTTCACAGAGGGGGAATTGCGTGTTTGATTTCAAAGTCATTGACATACCAAGTAAGAAATGATATTGATGTTTGGATAGAGGGTAAGTTTGAAAGTTTTAGTATTGATTTAAATTTGGGTAGTAGTAAATTTTTGATTAGTATTGTGTATAAGCCACCGAGCGCAAGCTGGGAAGATTTTGAGCGTGGATTTGATCAACTTACGCGTGCGGTGTCTCGGACAGGTTTAGATTTTATTTGTATGGGTGATTTAACTTTGATCTGCTATCGCTGAATGGAGTGAATCTTGATTTTTTTAATTTGATGGTTGCTAATGATCTTTTTCCCCTAGCTAATATTCCAACACGGGTTACGAGTCATTCAGCTACTCTCATTGACAATATTTTTGTTGGTTCGAAGTATCTGGATCGTAGTTATGCTGATGTGGTTCTGTACCCTTGTTCTGACCATTTTCCAGTTCTCGGAACGGTACTTTGTGTCCGCATAGAAAGAAATGAAAGAAAAAAAGTGAAGACTCGATCGTTAAAAAAAGAGAACTTACAGAGGTTTGGTGATGAGTTAAGCAGCACTGATCTTAGCGAGATTTTGGAGATAAAAGATGACGCTTCTGGGGCATTTGATTGCATGATGGGGATCATACAGCCAATTTATGACAAGACTTGCCCAGTTAAATTTGTGAAACCGCATAAGGATCAACCCAGGAAGCCTTGGATAACTACAGAAATTCTTGAAGCGTCACATTTAAGAAATCAAGTGTATGTAGATTATTTAAATAGTAGGTGTGTCAAGAAATTGGAAGAGTTTAAAATAATACGCAATAAAGTGAACTCAATGAGAAGGAAAGCTAAAAAAGAATATTTTGCTAACCAACTGAGTTTAAATAAGGATAATGCGAGAGGAACTTGGAAGGTTATAAATGACCTATTGGGAAAGAAGAAAGAAGCTCCACCCAATTCGCTGCTGATTCAAGGAGAAGCAGTGAGTGATGAAACGATTATTACTAATAAATTTGCTGAGTTCTTCTCAAGTATTGGTCAAAATGTGCAGGCGGAAGGGTTAGTGAATTTTAATAATGATTCCTTGGAGGACGAATTTTTGGATGAAAGAGGAATTGGAAATGAAATTGAATTTCAACCGTGTACTGGAGATGAAATTCTGAAGGTTGTGAAAACAATCAAATCTAATTCAGCAGGGACAGATGGAATTAATTTGAAGGCTTTTAAATCAGTGATGTGTTATTTAATACCATGTCTCGTCCACATAATCAATCTTTCCCTGGAAACTGGGGTATTCCCCGATGCGCTTAAAAGGGCAAAAGTCATCCCTCTCCATAAAGGTGGGTCTAAACTAGATATCGAAAATTATAGACCTATATCAATCCTTCCCCTGTTTTCAAAAATATTTGAAAAAATTGTGCATAAAAGGCTATATGATTACCTTACGAAAACAGGGATGTTAAGTGAAACTCAGTTCGGCTTTAGGAAAGGTCACTCGACGTCGGACGCCGTGCATTCTCTCTGTGATATTGTAAATAGATGCTTTGAACGTGGTGAAATCCCTTTGACTGTTTTTATTGATTTTAGAAAGGCGTTTGATACAGTGGATTTTAAAATTTTACTCAAACGTCTACAGTCCCTTGGAGTTCGTGGTAATTATCTGAAATGGTTTGATAGTTTTTTAAGTGGAAGATCTATTCAAGTTGTTTTAAATGATGCATTTTCTTCTCCCTATCAAGTGAAGTGTGGTGTACCTCAGGGATCTGTCTTGGGACCACTTCTGTACCTTGTGTATGTTGATTCAATGCGTTTTTACTTACCGGAGTGTTTTATCACGACTTTCGCGGATGATACTGCTTTAACTATGTCTAGTCGAATGATTGATGATCTATTGTTGAAAGTAAATAGGGTTTTAAAGTCATTTTATGTATTTACAAGTTTCAGCCTTTTGTCAGTGAATGTTAAAAAAACTAATTTTATGATTTTTAGGAGAGTTGGTAAGCCTCCGAGTGTTGATGGAGAGATATTTTTTAATGGTAAGCCTTTGTCACAGGTGCATGAGGTGCGTTATTTGGGCTTCCAGCTTGATTGTAATTTGTCTTGGAAGCACCATAGTGATCTTGTTGCAGCTAAAGTTGCTAGAGGTCTGGGAATTTTGCGTCGTTTGAAGCATTTTTTACCATTATCGGTTCTTTTATTATTGTATCATAGTATTGTTGCGCCTTATATGTCTTATGGTTGTGTCATTTGGTCTAGCAATTTTTATGCAAATTTCAAAAGAGTGCAGATTTTACAAAATAAAACAGTACGTCTTCTTGGGAATTATATAGAAAATGTGAATGATACCGCGTCATGTTTTAAAAAATTAAGAGTGCTTAACATTGGTCAGATTCGCGATTACCAAGCTGCTATTTTTGCCTATAGATGTTGGAATGATGTATGTCCTCCAGTTTTTACAAATTTTTTTCGCGTAAATAGTTCACTCCACAGGTATGCGACTAGAGAGGCGGAAAATTTTACGGTTGAGTATCGAGACACCACACGTGCAGGTTTCGGGATTCGGTATTTGGCTCCGGCTATTTGGAATGATATCCCAGTTGGCGTTCGGGAAGCTGAACACATTGGGTCGTTTAAAGTAAAAATAAAAAACATTTATTGGGAGAGGGGAGGTAATTTATTATTATTGTCATCATTAATGTCTTATTTTTTTTTTCTTTTCTTCATAGTTTTTGGTATTATTGTTTAATTGAGAGAGAGTGTTCAGTTTTTTTTTCATGTCTTTTTTTTTTTGAGAATTAGAATTTTGAGAGGTTGAGAATTAGAGGATTGCAGCCGTCTTTCATCAGGCTTTTTGAGCCTTCCCCGGGCGGTTGCTTGTATATAGTTTATTTTGTAATTAGTAGTAAATAAAAACAAGTCAAGTCAAGTCAAGTCCTGATTGAAGTTCCCTTGGTTTCAAAACTTTAACTGAGTGTGTGTTCATGACTATATACATGGTAAAGCAGATTAACATTGTAAGGGGGGGAGGGCTTAATGGCGATGACTCCATGTCGAAACTCAGCATGAGACCCAATCACCCCTAATTAAGCCTCAAAGGAAAGAAGTGAATCAAGTGAGAGAGGCATCTTGACAAATCCTAACATCGTGAAACAATAAACGCGGACATCACAGGTATCAAAAAACTAAGATTTATTATCATAAGTTTTTTTGGGGGACTTCATATCGAATTATTTTTTTTCCATACTAGGGCACTTCGTATCGGAAGAAGTTGTCGTTAAAACTTCGAAAAGGTCTAATCGATTGAAAATTGGAGTGGCTAGTGAGTAGTGTGCATGTATAAGCTTTGAAGCGGGATTGCATAACGCGACCAACATTTTTATTATGGACCTATAAAGCGACCAAACACGCTATAGTGTGGAACTAGAATGTGACCAAGCAACCAGACAGGTTTTCTAGGGTCATTACTCCAAACTAAAGAGACAGGGGTTTCTATGTCAATCCCATTTTTCCGGACCAAGTTTTTTTTTACTATAAAATAATTTTTCTACTAGCGATACAGCCAAGTCAGACATGTTTCTGAGTCAAACAGATTAATAATATCTAGCTTAAAGGTATCTTGCATCTCCTTAGGTTTGGTTTAAGAATGCATCAAGGGTAATTACAGAAAGGTGAATGGAATGGTATAGTCATAATTATTTTATCTTGTAACATTATGATGAATATAGATATGTATCCAAGATGAGAATTATACAAGAAGTATTTTAACTGGGCTCTATGAAAGTGGTAAAAAAGATTCAATTTGCGAAAAGCTATTCCATTTGCATAACTCTGCTCTGAATGACCTTAATTGGTGATTGAATAATAGGGGGGAAAAAGAGCTCGATAATATTTTGATTGGATTGTATGAAAGTGGTAAAAAGGGTTAAACTGCTTACCAGTTAAAGTAAGTCTGATGAGGATGGTAAGTCTCATGCAACTTGACATAAATGTTAGAATGACATCATATGTATCAGGTTACTGGAAACAGTTACTGCTGACAAGGTGATCATGGGACTTGACTTAGTTTTACTTCTTGGGTGTGTTCTGTGTAATGCGTAACTACCATTTGAGCAGTGTTACCAATATAAAATATGCTTTAGCATTGAGGTATGCTAAAAAGTTGAAACTAATAGAGTAATAGGCGCCAAGATGACCTTATGGCTTGAACTAGCTTTACTCCTCGACTGTGTTCTGTTTTAATACACAAATATCAATCGAGCAGTGTTGTCAAAAAATGGGCCTTAGTATTGGAGTATGCTAAAAAGTTGAAACTAATAGAGGCGTAGGCGCCAAGAAAAGATCACATGACTTGACTTAGCTATCACTTCTTAGCTGTGGTCGCTATAATAGACAAGTGCATAATGTGATGTGGGAGATATAAAATATGCTTTAGCATTGGAGTATAGTAAAAAGTTGAAGCTAATAGTTATACATGCTAAGAAGAGATTTTAATATGGGAATTCAGAACAATCCTTGGAAATCCTTAGAAATCAACTAGTGAGATAATTATGGATTTGAACAATCTAGGACCGCAACCACCAATGACCCTAACCACCAAGGACCTTAACCTCCAAGGGGCCCCCTCCCTACAACTTTTTAGCCCCCTCCCCCATTTCCTGTACTTCTTTGTTGAAGTTTATTTTTTTTAACTTTTTTTTAACATGAAAATTTTTTTTCAACTTTTTTTACATGTCTTAGAATGAAAAAAACATATTCCAAACACAAGAAATTCACATTTAATATTTTCCAAATCCAAAATGAGAATGATATAGAAATGTTAGTCGTGACTTTTACTATTAAAAAATAATGTTTGTAATAGCACTTTTTCTTTGGACTAAATTTTTTTGCACTTAGAAAATTGTTCAACTTATTTTTTACGTATCTTAAAATGTCATGAAATATGCTTGCGGCTGTACCAATCGTAATCTGTGCTTACTCAGAGACACGACACGGCTTTCCTAGTGGTACTCTATGGCAGGTTATCGACACTACCTATCTTATTGCATGTATTAAATCAGTAGCTTTTCTACATTGGAAGGATTGATATCTGCATCATATTTCTGTTTAAAAAGTGAAAGTGAATTATTCGAGGAAGTGTTTACACATGATAAAATCATTGATTTGTTGAATGCTGACAAGAAGAAGTATTTGAGCTATCAAACAAGTACAAGTGGTAGCATTATTGGAAATGTATGTGTGCGTTGTCATGACTGTGAGAGTTTAGGTTTCTTTGGAGTACAGAAGAATTTCCATTGTACAAATGGTGGATATACGAGAGTATCATTACCAGAGATGATAGTGCTCAAAGAGAATGCCAACATAAAAATAATAGTTGATAATGAGGGGCATCTTCCTTGCTCATGGTTCTAGTAACACATTACCTACTGATATATCTTATTCCCTTCGTTCTGGTAATAGTATTCAAATGAATGCAAAGGGGAAAAGAAACTCCAACTGCTGCACTAATTTAATAAATCATATCATGTCTACGTACCAGAACTGTTACCTGTGTAAACACAATGTGAGAATAGACAGTGAAATCACTAGCAAAATAAAAAGGGCATCAGGAAACAATATCATCAATGAATATAAAGATGATTGATGGAAATAGACAACAAGTGAACGGTATTATTACTATTGATCATATATTTAATGAACCCAATATTACCAAAGATGAAATGCATATTGAACCTGTAGGTGACACCCCAGTAAAAATATGTGTATGACTCAAAATAGATTAATGCTTATTTCTACAGGTTAAGAACTAAGAGAATAGCATAAACTATAGTATCAAGAGAGAACATGATAATTTATTTTATGGAATAGATTCAAAATATCCAAAGTTGTTCAATGATGTTAATAATGTATAATAATACATATATTTCATATAACTGTTCTACATGTCATTATTTCATTAAAAATATAATACATTACCTTGTTACGTGATCATTATTTTTTGGGTATGCTAGAACGTCAAACGTTTAGAATATGTATTAAAAAGTCGTAGATATAGATACTACTAGCAGGCTCATAGGGGAAATATTAGAAAATGAGATAGGTTAACAGAACTTTTATACCAAAGTCTGAGAGAGATGAGCTGAATTTTTTTCTCAAAGTCTCCACAGACAAGAGAAAAACCCGTCCTGACAAAAAGGCAGGAGAGTTTTAGTTTTCAAAAACAGAAACATCCACGTTTAAAATACATTTGATTCTATTTATAATATTTGGTTTTTTAATAAAGTTTTGGTTTTAGTTTTCAGAAATAAAAACATCCACGTTTAAAATACATCTGATTTTAATAATAATATTTGATTTTTTAATAAAGTTGGGAAAATACATATGATTTTACTAATAATTTTTTGATTTTTAATAAAGTGAGGTTTAGTTCTCAGAAATAAGAACATCAACGTTTTAAACACATCTGATTTTATTAATAATACCTAATTTTTTAATAAAGCTGGGTTTTAATTTTCAGAAATAAGAACATTAACGTTTAAAGTACATCCGATTTTATTATTAATATTTTTTCTTTTAAAATAAAGTTTCGGTTTTAGTTTTCGGAAATAGGATCATACACGTTAAAAATACATCTGATCAAAAAATTTGGCTTACAGTTTTCAGAAATAAGGACATTCACGTTTAAAATACACCTCATTTTAATAGTAATATTGTGATTTTTCAAAGTAGTTGTGTTTTAGTTCTCAGAAATAAGAATATCCAGGTTTAAAATACATCTGATTTTATTAATAATATTTGATTTTTTTTAATAAAGTTTGGTTTTAGTTTTCAAAAATAAGAACATCCACGTTTGAAAAAAAATTGATTATATTAATGATATTTGATTTTTCTTAATAAAGTTGGGTTTTAGCTTTCAGAAATAAGAACATCCATACTTAAAATATATCTGATTTTCTTAATAATATTTTATTTTTTAATAAAGTTGGGTTTTAGTTTTCAGAAATATCAACATCACCGTTTAAAATACATCGGATTTTATTAATAATATTGATTTTTAATAATAAAGTTGGGTTTTAGTTTTCAGATATATGATCGTCCAAGTTTAAAATACATCTGATTTTATTAACAAAATTCGATTTTTAATAACTTGGGTTTTAGCTTTCAGAAATAAGAACATCCACGTTTAAATGCATCTGATTCTATTAATAATATTTGAAATTTTAATAAAATTGGGTTATAGTTTTCAGAAATATGAACATCCACGTTGAAGTTACATCTGATTTATTAATAACATTTGAACTTTTAATAACGTTGGGTTTTAATTTCAAGAAATACGAACATCCACGTTAAAATACATGTAATTTTATTAATGATATTTGATTTTTAATAAAGTTGGATTTTAGTTTAAATTACATATGATTTTATTAATAATACTTGATTTTTTAATAAAGTTAGGTTTTAGTTTTCAGAAATATGATCATCCACGTTTAAAATACATCGGATTTTATTAATAACAATTGATTTTTTTTAATAAAGGTTTGTTTTAGTTTCAAGAAATACGAACATCCAAGTGTAAAATACATGTGATTTTATTAATAACATTTGATATTTTTTTAATAAGGTTTGGGTTTTACTTTTCGAGAATAAGAATATCCACAGCTAAAATACATCTTACTTTTTAATAGTACTTGATTTTTAATAAAGTTGGGTTTCAGTTTTCAGAAATAAGAACGGCCACGTTTAAAATACATCTGGTTTTATTAATATTTGATTTCCTAATAAAGTTGGGTTTTAGTTTTCAGAAATAAGAACGTCCATATTTTAAAAACATCTGATTTTATTAATAATATTTAATTTTTTAATAGAGTAAAGTTTTAATTTTCAGAAATAAAAACATCAACGTTTAAAATACATTTGATTTTATTAATAATATTCTATTTTGAATAAAGTTGGGTTTTAGCTTTCAGAAATAAGAAAATCCACCTTTAAAATACAAGTGATTTTATTAATAATATTTGATGTTTTAATAAAGTTGGGTTTGGTTTTCAGAAATATGAACATTCCCGTTTAAAATACATCTGATTTAATTAATAATATTCTTTTTAATAAAGTTGGGTTTTAATTTTCAGAAATAAGAACACCCATGTTTAAAATACAAGTGATTTTATTAATAATATTTGATGTTTTAATAAAGTTGGGTTTGGTTTTCAGAAATATGAACATTCCCGTTTAAAATACATCTGATTTTATTAATAAAATTTGATTTTTTTAATAAAAGTGGGTTTTAGTTTAAAGAAATAGGAGCATCCACGTTTAAAATATATGTGATTTTATTAATAATATTTGATTTTTTTAATAAGATTTGGGTTTTAGTTTACGGAAACAAGAACATCCACGTCTAAAATACATCTTATTTTATTTATAATACTTGATTTTTTAATAAAGTTTGGTTTTAGTTTTCAGAAATAAGAACGGCCACGTTTAAAATGCATCAGGTTTTATTAATAATATTTGATTTTCTAATAAAGTTGGGTTTTAGTTTTCAGAAATAAGAACATCCGTATTTTAAATAAATCTGATTTTATTAATAATATTTGATTTTTTAATAAAGTTGGGTTTTAGTTTTCAGAAATAAGAACATCCACGTTTAAAATACATCTGATTTTATTAATAATATTCTATTTTTGAATAAAGTTGGGTTGTAGTTTTCAGAAATAAGAACATCCACCTTTAAAATACATCTGATTTTATAAATAATATTTGATTTTTTACTAAAGTTGGGCTTTAGTTTTCAGAAATAAGCATATCCACGTTTAAAACACATCTTATTTTATTAATAATATTCTATTTTTGAATAAAGTTGGGTTCTAGTTTTCAGAAATAAGAACACCCACCTTTAAAATACATCTGATTTTATTAATAATGGTTGATTTTTTAATAAAGTTGGGTTTTAGTTTTCAGAAAAAAGAACACCGACGTTTAAAATACAAGTGATTTTATGAATAATTTTGGATTTTTTAATAAAGTTGGGTTTTGGTTTTCAGAAATATGAACATCCCCGTTTAAAATACATCTGATTTTATTAATAATATTTGATTTTTTAATAAAGTTGGGTTTTGGTTTTCAGAAATATGAACATCCACGTTTAAAATACATCTGATTTTATTAATAACATTTGATTTTTTTAAAATAAAGTTGGGTTTTAGTTTTCAGAAATAAGAACACCCACGTTTAAAATACATCTGATTTTATTAATAACATTTGATTCTTTAATAAAGTTGGGTTTTAGTTTTCAGAAATAAGAACACCCACGTTTAGAATAAATGTGATTTTATTAATAATGGTTGATTTTTTAATAAAGTTGGGTTTTAGTTTTCAGAAATATGAACATCCATGTTTAAAATACATCTGATTTTATTAATAACCTTTGATTTTTTAATAAACTTTTCAAAAAAAGAATATTATTTAAAAAATCAGATGTACTTTAAACGTGGATGTTCTTATTTCTGAAAACTAAAACCCAACTTTATTAAACAATCAAATAATATTAATAAAATCAGATGTATTTTAAACATGGATGTTCTTATTTCTGAAACTAAAACCCAATTTTATTAGAAAATCGAATATTATTAATAAAGACAGATGTATTTTAAACGTGGTCGTTCTTATTTCTGAAAACTAAAACCAAATTTTATTAAACAATCAAGTATTATTAATAAAATCAGATGTATCTTAGACGTGGATTTTCTTATTTCCGTAAACTAATACCCAAACCTTATTAACAAATATCAAATATTATTAATAAAATCACATGTATTTTAAACGTGGATGTTCGTATTTCTTTAAACTTAAACCCCACTGTATTAAAAAATCAAATGTTATTAATAAAATCAGATGTGTTTTAAACGTGGATTTTCATAATTCTGAAAACTAAATCCAAACTTTATAAAAAAAATTAAATACTATTAATAAAATCGGATGTATTTTAAACGGGGATGTTCATATTTCTGAAAACTAAAACCAAACTTTATTAAAAAATCCAATATTATTAGTAAAATCACATGTATTTTAAATATGGGTGTTCTTATTTCCAAAAACTAAAACCCAACTTTATTAAAAAATCAAATATTATTAATAAAATCACATGTATTTTAAACGTGGATGCTCATATTTCTTGAAATTAAAACCCAACTTAATTAAAAAATCCAATGTTATTAGTAAACTTATTTTGTATTTTTAACGTGGATGTTCATATTTCTGAAAACTAAAACCCAACTTTATTAAAAAATCAAATATTATCAATATAATCAGATTTTTTTTAAACGGGAATGTTCATATTTCTGAAAACTAAAACCCAAATTTATTAAAAAATCAAATATTATTAATAGAATCAGATGTATTTTAAAGGTCGATGTTCTTATTTCTGAAAGCTAAAACCCAACTTTATTAAAAATTGAATATTTTTTATAAAGTCAGATGTATTTTAAACGTGGATGTTCATATTTCAAAAAACTAAAGCCCAACTTTATTAAAAAATCAAATATTATTAATAGAATCAAATGTATTTTAAAAGTGGATGTTCTTATTTCTGAAAGCTAAAACCCAACTTTATTAAAATTGAATATCATAGGCAGCGGGCTATTGCTGCGTAAGTAAAGAACGATATGGGCACAATGTGTTGTTTTTTTGTTTTTTTTTTTTCCATACCCGGGCACTTCGTATCGACGGATACGTCGTAGAAACTTCAAATAGGGCTCATTCGATTGGAAATTGGAGTGGCTAGTGCCATTTTTAATAGTCGAAAGTGAGTGGAAGGCAACTAGCCCCCCCCCACGCCCATCATTCCCCCAAACACATCCAATCAAAACTTTGAGATAGCCATTTTGTTCAGCGTAGTTGATTTCCAGATAGAAAATACGTTTTCGAGGAAGATACTCCCCCACAACCCTCAGGTCAGGGTTTTAAGTTATGCCCTGGGGGGAAATAAGGTTCTTATAGAAGGTGTTGTCATAGAAAACTTCAAAACAGGCTCATTCGATTGGAAATTCAGAGGGCTAGTACCCTTTTTAATAGTCGAAAGTGATTGGAGGGCAACTAGCCCCCCCCCCACGCCCATCATTCCCCTAAATACATCAAATCAAATTTTGAGATAGCCATTTTGTTCAGCGTAGTTGATTTCCAGATAGAAAATATGTTTTTGACGAGGACACTCCCCCACAACCCTCAGGGCAGGGGTTTCAAGTTATACCCTGGGGGCATATGAGGTTTATATAGAAGGCGTTGTCGTAGAAACTTCAAAACAGGCTCATTCGATTGGAAATTCAAAGGGCTAGTACCCTTTTTAATAGTCGAAAGTGATTGGAGGGCAACTAGCCCCCCCCCATCATTCCCCCAAATACAACCAATCAAATTTTGAGATAGCTATTTTCTTCAGCATTGTTGTTTTCCTGATAGAAAACATGTTTTTAAGGAGGAAACTCCCTCACTACCCTCAGGGCAAGGGTTTTAAGTTATGCCCTGGGGGCATATAAGGTTTTTTATAGAAGGCGTTGTCGTAGAAACTTCAAAACAGGCTCATTCGATTGGAAATTCAATGGGCTAGTACCCTTTTTAATAGTCGAAAGTGATTGGAGGGCAACTAGCCCCCCCCACGCCCATCATTCCCCCAAACACTTCCAATCAAAATTTTGAGACAGCCTTTTTGTTCAGCGTAGTTGTTTTACAGATAGAAATATGTTTTTGTGGAGGACACTCCCCAAAAAACCTCAGGGCAAGGGTTTTAAGTTATGCCCTGGGGGCATACAATGTTTTTATAGAAGGCGTTGTCGTAGAAACTTCAAAACAGGCTCATTCGATTGGAAATTCAAAGGGCTAGTACCCTTTTTAATAGTCGAAAGTAATTGCAGGGCAACTAGCCCCCCCCCCCACGCCCATCATTCCCCCAAACACATCCAATCAAAATTTTGAGATAGCCATTTTGTTCAGCTTACTTGATTTCCAGATAGAAGATATGTTTTTGAGGAGGACACTCCCCCACAACCAACAGGGCAAGGGTTTTAAGTTGTGTCCTGGTGGGCATATACGGTTTTTATAGAAGGCGTTGTCGTAGAAACAGGCTCATTCGGTTGGAAATTCAAAGGGATAGTATCCTTTGAATCATAGGCAGCGCACTAGCACTGCCGAAGTAAAGAACGATTTGGGCACAATGTGTTTTTTTTTTGTTTTTTCTCCATACCTGGGCACTTCGTATCGAAGGAGTTGTCATAAAAACTTCGGAAAGGGCTCATTCGATTAGAAATTGGAGTGGCTAGTGCCCTTTTTAATAGTCAAAAGTGATTGGAGGGCAACTAGCCCCCCCCCCACGCACATCATTCCCCCAAACACATCCAATCAAATATTTGAGATAGCCATTTTGTTCAGCTTAGTTGATTTCCAGATAGAAAATATGTTTTTGAAGAGGACAATCCACCCACAACCCTCAGGGCAAGGGTTTTAAGTTATGCCCTGGGGGCATATAAGGTTTCTTATAGAAGGCGTTGTCGTAGAAACTTCAAAACAGGCTCATTCGATTGGAAATTCAAAGGGCTAGTACCCTTTTTAATAGTCAAAAGTGATTGGAGGGCAACTAGCCCCCCCCCCCCACGCCCATCATTCCCCCAAACACATCCAATCAAATATTGGAGATAGCCATTTTGTTCAGCTTAGTTGATTTCCAGATAGAAAATATGTTTTTGAAGAGTACACTCCACCACAACCCTCAGGGCAAGGGTTTTAAGTTATACCCTTGGGGCATATAAGGTTCTTATAGAAGGCGTTGTCGTAGAAACTTCAAAACAGGCTCATTCGATTGGAAATTCAAACGGCTAGTACCCTTTTTAATAGTCAAAAGTGATTGGAGGGCAACGAGCCCCCCCCCTAACGCCCATCATTCCCCCAAACACATCCAATCAAAATTTTTAGATAGCCATTTTGTTCAGCGTAGTCGATTTCCAGGTAGAAAATAAGTTTTTTTGGAAGACACTCCCCCCAACCATCAGGGCAAGGGTTTTAAGTAATGCCCTGGGGACATATAAGATTTTTGTAGAAAGCGTTGTCGTAGAAACTTCAAAAATGCTCATTCGATTGGAAATTCTAAGAGCTAGTGCCCTTTTTTATAGTCGAAAGCTATTGGAGGGCAGCCCATCATTTCCTCAAACAAATCCAATAAAAACTTTGATATATACATTTTGTTTAGCGTAGTTTATTTTCAGATAGAAAATATGTTTTGAGGAGGACACTCTCCCACAACCCTCAGGGCAAGGGTTTTAAGTTAGGCCTTGGGGGCATATAAGGTTTTTAAAAAGGCTTTGTCATAGAAACTTCAAAAAAAGCTCATTCGATTGGAAATTCATAAGGCTAATGCCCTTTTTAATAGTCGAAAGTGATTGGAGGGCAACTAGACCCCCCCCCCCCCACACTAATCCTTCCCGCAAACACATCCAATAAAAATTTTGAGATAGGTTTTTTATTCAGCGTAGTTGATTTCCAGATAGAAAACATATTTTTCAGGAGGACACTCGCCCACAACCTAAGGGCAAGGATTATAAGTTATGCCCTGGGGGCATATAAGGTCTTTATTGAAACCTTTGTCGTAGAAACTTGAAAAAGGGCTCATTTGATTTGAAATTCAAAGGGCTAGTACCCTTTTCAATATTTGAAAGCGATTTGAGGGGAACTAACCCCCCTAACTTAACCTAACAAAAACCAGAGACGACAAACACACAGAGACGACAAACACACAGAGACGACACACCCATAGAGACGACACACACACAGAGACGACACACACACTGAGACGACACACACACTGAAACGACACACACACAGAGACGACACACATAGAGATAATACACATAGATACACATTGAGATGAGGTTTTTCCTGTAATCTTTGTCGTAGAAACTTGAAAAAGGGCTCATTCGATTTGAAATTCAAAGGGCTAGTACCCTTTTTGATAGTCGAAAGTGATTTGAGGGTAACTAACCCCCCTCTCACGCCCACCTTTTCCCCAGACACTCCCCCAAAAAACTCAGTGCAATAATTATAAGTTATGCCCTGGGGGCCTATAAGCTTTTTGTTGAAATCTTCGTCGTAGAGACTTGATAAAAGGGCTCATTCGATTTGAAATTCAATGGGCTAGTACAATTTTTAATAGTCAAAAGTGATTTGAGGGCAACTACCCATCCTCTAACGCCCACCTTTTCCCCAAACACATCCAATCAAAATTTTTAGATAGCCATTTTATTCAACGTAGTTGAAATTTTGGGAAATTAGGTCTTTAAGGATGACAACCCCTCCCCCGCATAGCCCTCAGGGCAAGGGTCGTAAGTTATGCCCTGGCAGCATATAAAGTTTTTATTGAAAGCGTTGTCGTAGAAACTTCGAAAGGGCTCATTCAGTTTGAAATTGAAAGGGCTAGTGCCTTTTTTAGTAGTTGAAAGTGACTGGATAGCGACTAACGCCCCTCTCACGCCCACCATTTTCTCAAACACCTCCAATCCAAATTTTGAGATATCCAAGTTGTTCAACGTAGTTGAAAGTTTTGGAAATTGAAAAGGCTATTGTCCTTTGTAATATTCGAAAGTAATTGGAGCGTAACTAACCTACCTCTCACTCCCACCATTCATCTAAACACATCCATGCAAAATTTTCAGATAGTTATATTGTTCAGCGTAGTAGAAAGTTCTGGAAATTAGGTCTTTGAGAATGATCTTAGGGTAAGGGTTGTAATTTATGCCCTGGGTGCATATAAGGTGTTTATAGAAAGCGTTGTCGTTTCCAAAAGTGCTCATTCGATTGGAAATCGAAAGGTTTAGTGCCCTTTTTAATAGTCGAAAGTGATTGGAAGGCTTGAGATTTTTATAGTAAAGATCGATGTGGGTATAATGTATTATTTTTTGTTGTTGTTGTTGTTTAGACCAGGGCGCTTCGTATCGAAGGAGTTGTCGTGGGAACTTCGAAAAGGGCTCATTCAATTGAAAATAGAAAGGGATCATGCCCTTTTTAATAGTCGATAGTGATTGGAGGGCAACTAGTCCTCCTTACACTCCCACCCTCCCATTTGCCCATTATGTTTAAAAACTAAATGTTGCCTTGAGATTATCTCAATATGCACTGTGATAATGCTATTTTCCAATAAGGCATCTCAGCAGTATCCCAAGAACAATTGATGGTATTATGTTCAAACTTTTGAGGCTATTTTTGCTCAAAATTCAACCAAATCCAAATAGCGTAAGTGTATCCAAACTATCAAAGAAATTTTTTGCGAATGGTATCAAGTTTTCCATTTCAGGTAAACTAGAGGAGGTATGAAACTAAATTAAACAGTCCTATTTGTGTCCAGATTTTTAAAATGGTGTATGTTGTTAAAAATTGCTTAAAATTTTTCTCCAGCATACAAATAGCAGGTCAATCTATAAAGTCTTAAAAAACGAAAAGATTTAAAGTATTACTTTCTTTTTCCCTGAAAAGACTATGTCAATATAAAACGAACAGAAATTAATTACAAAATCTTTTTTTACAAAATAAGATTTTTAAAGAAAAGTAAAGAACTCCATTAAACAACAAAAGAGCAAAATAAAATCAAATAATCAACCAAGCGTGAAACTACCACAAATCAGCATCGATAAATAAATGAAACCCGAAACGAACAGAAATTACAATAAATAACCGAGTCAAAATCAAAACTAGAAGAAATTAACTTAAGTTGAGCGCAAGACCCCTATGCCTTCCCAAGGCCAGAACACAATTTGCACTTTACTGAAAAAAATACAAATGAATTTGCATTGTCAGTTTAATATACATATACTGATATTTAGTAATTCAAATGCTAATATTATTTGATTTATTGAAGTTATAAAAGAAAAACATTTATATTTTTCCAGTAAAGTGGGGTCAACTACAGTTTTAATATGCATTTCATCTTTGGTACTATTGGGTTCATTGACTATATGATCAATCGTTGTAATAACATTCACTTGTGCTTCATTTTCCATCAATTCATCTTTATATTCATTGATGATATTGTGTTCTAATGCACTTTTTATTTTGCTAGCGATTTCACTGTCTATTCTCACATTGTGTTTACACAGGTAACAGTTCTGGCACTTAGATCTGATATGATTTATTACATTATTGCAGCAGTTGGCATTTCTTATCCCCTTTGTATTCATTTGAATACTAATACCAGAACGAGGGCAATAAGATGTATCAGTAGGTAATGTGTTACTAAAACCATGAACAAGAAGATGCCCCTCTTCATTAACTATTATTTTTATGTTGGCATTCTCTTTGAGCACTATCATCTCTGGTAATGATACTCAAGTATATCCACCATTTGTACAATGGAAATTCTTGGGTATTCTAAGGAAATCTAAACTCTCACTTTCATGACAATGCACGCATACATTTCCGATAGTGCTACTAATTGTACTTGTTTCATAGTTCAAATACTTCTCCTTGTCAGCATTCAACACAACAGTGACTTTATCATGTGTACAAACTTTCCTAGCATAATTTATTTTCACTTTTTAAACAAAATATGATGCAGATGCCAATCCTTCCAATGTAGAAAAATTACTGATTTAATACCTGCAATAAACTAGGTAGTGTCAATAATCTGCCATAGAGAACCATTGGGAAAGCCGTGCCGTGTCTCTGAGCAAGCATAAAGTACGATTGGTACAGCCGCAAGCATATTTCATTACATTTTAAGATACGTAAAAAAAATTAAAAAAAGTTCCAAAAAAAGTGCTAATAGGACTTTATTTTTCTAATAGTAAAAGTCACGACTAACATTTCTATATCATTCTCATTCTGAATTTTGAAAGTATTAAATGTGAATTTTTTATGTTTTAAGTATGTTTTTTGTCATTCTAAGGCATGTAAAAAAGTTGTAAAAATTACCATGTTAAAAAAAGAAAAAGTTAAAAAAAAACTTAAAAAAAGTATTAAAAATGGGGGTAAGGGGCCAAAAGTTGGAAGGAGGGGGCCCCTTTGAGATTTGGAGAGGGGACCCTTAGAGGTTAAATTCCTTGGTGGTTAAGATCATTGGTGGTTGCGGACCTTGATGGTTCAAATCCATAATCATCTCACTAGTTGATTTCTAAGGATTTCTAAGGATTTTTCTAAATTCCTATATTAAAATTCTCTTCTTAGCATCAATAACTATTAGCTTCAACTTTTTTGAATACTTCAATGCTAAAGCACATTTAATGTCTCCCACATCCCAAATTATGTACTTGTCTATTATAGCGACCACAGCAAAGAAGTGATTGCTAAGTCAAATCATGTGATCTTTTCTTGGCGACTACGCCACTATTAGTTTCAACTTTTTAGCATACACAAATGCCAAAGCATATTTTTTATTGACAACACTACTCGATTGATACTTTTGTATTATACAGAACACTGTCGAGGAGTAAAGCTAGTTCAAGCCATAGGTCATCTTGGCGCCTATGACTCTATTAGTTTCAACTTTTTAGCATACCCCAATGCTAAAGCATATTTTATATTGGTAAAACTGCTCAAATGGTAGTTACGTATTATATAGAACACAGCCAAGAAGTAAAACTAAGTCAAGTCCCATGATCACCTTGTCCATAGTAACTGTTTCCATAGACTGATACATATGATGTCATTCTAACATTTATGTCAAGTTGCATGAGACTTACCATCCTCTCAGACTTACCTTAACTGGTAAGCAGTTAAACCCTTTTTACCACGTAAATATAATTCAATTAAAAATATTATCGAGCTCTGTTTCACCCCTATCATTCAATCCCCAATTAAGATCATTCAGAGCAGAGTTATGCAAATGGAATAGCTATTCGCAAATTGAATCCTTTTTACCACTCTCATAGAATCCAGTTAAAATAATTCTCGTATTATTCTCATCTTGGCTACATATCTATATTCATCTTAATGTTACAAGTTAAAACAATTATGACTGTACCATTCCATTCATCGTTCCGTAATTACCCGTGATGCATTCTTAACAAAACCTAAGGATATTCAAGATACCTTTAAGCTAGAGGTTATTATCTGTTCGACTCAGAAACAGGTCCGACTTGGCTGTATCGCAAGTAGAAACATTATTTTATAGTAAAAAAACCTTGGTCCAGAAAATGGGTGTTGACATAGAAACCCGTCTCGTTAGTTTGGGGTAATAACCCTAGAAAAACCTGTCTGGTTGCTTGGTCGCATTTTGGTTCCATAATATAACATGTTTGGTCGTATTATGAAATCCCCCTTTAAATCTTATACGTGCACACTACTCTAGTGCCCTTTTTAATAGTCGAAAGTGATTGGAAGACAACAAATCCCCTTCCACGCCCACCATTTCCCCAAACACATCCAATGAAAATTTTGAGATAGCCATTTTGTTCAGCGTAGTTGATTTCCAGATAGAAATTATGTTTTTGAGGAGGACACTCCCCCCACAGGTCACAGGGCAAAGGTTGTAAGTTATGCCTTGGGGGTATATAAGGTTTTTATAGAAATGTCGTAGAAACTTCAAAAAGGGTTCATTCAATTGGAAATTCAAAGGCCTAGTACCATTTTTAATAGTCGAAAGTGATTGGAGGGCAACTAACACCCCTCTCACCCTCACCTTTTCCCCAAACACATCCAATCAAAATTTTGAAATAGCTATTTTGTTCAATTTAGTTGAAAGATCTTGAAATTAGGTCTTTGAGGATGACAACCCCCTACAGCTCTCAGGGCAAGGAGTGTTAGTAAGGCCCTTGGGGCATAAAGTTTTTCATAGAAAGCGTTGTTGTAGAGACTTCAAAAAGCTCTCATTTGATTGAAAATTCAAATGGCTAGCGCCCTGTTTAATAGTCGAAAGTGATTGGAAGGGAACTAAAAGCCCTTCCACCCCCACCATTTATCCACACACATCCAAGCAAAATTTTGAGATAGCCATTTTATTAAAAGTAGTTGAAAGTTCCGTAAATTATATTTTTGAGGGTGACAGCCCCCCAGAGCCGTCAGGGAAAGGGTTGTAAGTTATGCCCTGGGGCATATAAGGTTTTTATTGAAAGCTTTGTCGTAGAAACTTGAAAAAGGGCTCATTTGAATGGAAATTCAAACGGCTAGTGCCCTTTTTAATAGTCAAAAGTGATTGGAGGGCAACTAACCCCCTCTCATGCCGACCTTTTCCCCAAACACATCCAATCAAATTTTTAGATAGCCATTTTCTTCAACGTAGTTCAAAGTTTTAGAAATTAGGTCTTTGAGGATGATAACCTCCTCAGAGCCCTCGGGGCAAGGTTTGTAAGTTTATGACCCATCTCACACCCACCATTTCCCAAACAGATCCAATCAAGATTTTGAGATAGCCGTTTTGCTCGAAGTAGTTAAAAGTCCGGTAATTATGTTTTTTAGGATGACACTTCCCCCACAGCCCTCAGGGCACGGGTTGTGAGTTATGCCCTGGGGGCATATAAGTTTTTTTTAGAAAGTGTTGTCGTAGAAACTTCAAAGAAGGCTCATTTCATTTGAAATTGGAAAGGCTAGCGCCCTTTTTAATAGTCGAAAGTGATTGGAGGGTAAGTAACCCCCTTCTCATGCCCACCATTTCCCCAAACACATCCAAATCAAAGTTTTGAGAGAGCCGTTTTGTTCAACGTAGTGGAAAATTCTGGAAATTAGGTCTTTGAGAATGACAACCCCCTCACAGCCCTCGGGGCAAGGGTTGTAAGTTATGCCCTGGGGGTATCTAAGGTTTTTTATAGAAACCATTGTTGTAGAAACTTCAAAAAGGCTCATTCGATTGGAAATTGAAAGGGCTAGTTCCCTTTTTAATAGTCGGAAGTGATTGGAGGGCAACTAAGCCCCCTCTCACGCCCACCATTTCCCCAAACACATCTAATCAAAGTTTTAGATAGCAATTTTGTTCAACGTAGTTGAAAGTTTCGAAAATTAGGTCTTAGAGGATGAAGCCCCCTCCCCCTCCAGCCCTCAGGTCAAGGGTTGTAAGTTATAACCTGGGAGCATAGATTATGAGGTTTTTATAGAAAGCGTTGTCGTAGAAACTTCAAAAGGGTTCATTCGATTGGAAACTGAGAGAGCTAGTGCCTTTTTTAATATTTGACAGTGATTGGAGAGCAATTAACGCCCCTCTCAAACCCATCATTTCTACCAAAATACAAATGAATGTGTATTGTCAGTTTAATATTCATATACTGATATTTATTAATTAAAATGTTAATATTATTTTATTTATTAAAGTTATAATAGTAAAATCATTTATATTTTTCAGTAAAGTGCAAATTATGTTTTGGCCTTGGGAAGGCATAAGGGTTTTGAGCCCTACTCATGTTAATTTCTGCTCGTTTTGAGTTTGACTCGTTTTTTTTTATTGTAATTTATGTTCGTTTTGGGTTTCATCTATTTATCGATACCGATTTATGGTAGTTTCACGCTTGGTAGATTATTTCATTTTTTTTTGCTTATTTTTGGTTTAATGGAGTTCTTTACTTTTCTTTGAAAAACTTATTTTGTGGAAATTTTTTTTTAATTAATTCTAGTTAAACGGCCGTTGCGTTTCAAAAGCCATTCTTTAAAAACTGGGACAAACAGTCAAACTTTAGCGTAAAGAGCATGAAATTTAGCGGGGGGGGGGGGGGCAACCCCTTCATATACGGAATAATTTTTAATCATTTTGAGTTTTAATATTTCTCCTTACTTTCAGTTAAAAAACTTTAATTTCTGATCATTTTTCAAATAATGCCAGAAAATCTGGCTCACCCTTCTTGAAAATCCCCCCCCCACTCACAACATTATTCTTCTTGGAAATTTCCCCCACGGAAATTACACCCTTCCTCCATAAAATTCCCTACGGACAGTTCCATCATTTTTGAACCCCACCCCCCCCCCACCCAACCCGTAAAATTTCTTGCGGATGATTCAGCCTAAAAATTCTCTTTAGCATACTTTCATTTGAAAAAGACTTTAATTTCTAATCGTAATCCTACTTTCCGTGCAGCTCTTTCAGGAAAATCCAAAAACACCTAAAAAGCCCCTGGACAATTTCTCCAGAACCTCTTCAGATGCAAAATTGAGTTGGAAAAGAGAAAGAAAGACAAATAAAGTGAAATTCGTACAAGAATTCTGTCAAATCCCTCAGTAAAAATTTCCCCTGGAAAATTCATCCTCGGGATATTTCCCTCCCCACGGAAAACTTTCCCTATGGGAACCCACATAGGGCACAAAATCTCGCCCCGCGTCAAAACTAAATTTTTGAATACTTCCCAATAAGAAATACTATACGTAATTAATGAACAAATTTCATAACTTACAGTCCTCTCCCCAAGGACTGTGGGGGGTCATGTTACCCTAAGTGCATAGTTATTGGGTTTTTCAACTATGCTGAATAAAATGACTATCTGAAAATTTTGATTAGACAACTTGGGAAAAAGGGGCATAGGAGGGGGCTAGTTGCCCTTCAATCTTTTTGGTCACTTTTAAAAAGGGCATTAGAACTTTTTATTTCCATTCGAGTGCATCCTCTCCAGATCTTCCAGTACAGTTATTTCGATATGATTACCCCTGAAAAAAAAAACACAAATGTAAGTTAACACACATCAGTAGTGGGGGCATTTAAGGTTCAAGCAGGCCCATAGCAGAAGGTTCAAGCACGCCCCAGTTTCAAGCAGGCTCATTATGCGTGGAGCTCTTAACCTCTCGCACGTGGGGTTAAGAGCTCCATCTCTAATATCTCTAATCTCTATCTCTAATATCAGTCCCCCCTGCCCTCCCCTGGGTTTTATGCTAGGACCCCCGATTTTCTATAATACACGGCTCTTTTTTTGCGTATATTATGATATGGCTTTTTTCACCTTTTATTTTTGTCATGTTTTTAACTGTCTTTTTCTATGTTTTTAATATTGCTTGTCAATTCATTTGAAATGATGAAACCTTTTATTTCCAAAGTCTGTGTTTTTAAGATGTATTGTTTACCACAAGTGAAGCATGCATTTCCCATTATTCCCTTACCTTGAGAGCAAATTTCTCCTGGAGCGTGTCAAATTTTGAGAGTAACACATCATTCTAGTGTTTGCCAAAAATGGGGAATCTTAGGTGTCACGCATTAGGATAATTTTAGAATATTGAGAATACGACAAAATACTGGAAATGGTTTCATGGACGACTTGCTTAGGGCACAAACACATTGGAAGAAAACTGACATTTCGAGTCCTGGTGAGGTCAAGAGCTATAGAAAAAAAAACAACTAAAGGATGAAGAAAAAAATTTGAAGAGCAATTCAGGCGAAAAATAAAATGCCATAAGGAAGAAAATGTGTTGAGGGTTTCGAGCGAAAATGTCATAAAAGGTATTCTCTGATAGTAATGGTTGCACAATCATTACGTGACCTTACATAAAGTGTGTACCGCCATTAATTTAAAGAAAGAAAAAAACTTTGTACATTTCGAGCAGAAAATGAAATGTCAAAAATGTATTACACGGCAGTGTTGCACAATCACTACGTAAGGTGTGTTCTCTCCTTACGTTACAAGTGGGGATTCCCCATGGGCTCCTGTGGCAGGGTTACATAAAATTGCGTCAAGCAAAATACACCTGACCGTTTGAAACGGGGTAAGTTGTGTGACCAGAGGGGTGTGTCATGTAGTCTTGCCAAGTCTGTTCCCTTTAATAGAACTGGTGACTGCGTAGTCTAGGCTCGAGGGGCTAAGAGCTCCCTTTGTTAATTGAACTTGTGTATTATCTTGAATATATAGGAGCTTGAAACTTTTACAGTAGGATTTCCTGTAACACTGAGTCTGATGATGAAATGTTTAATAAAATTCCTTGACTTTTAGGGATATTCCTCCTTTTCAAAGATCAGCAGACTGTCTCAGGCTCGTAACTTCTGATGAGTAACACTAAACTTGATGAATTTTATGAATAATCTGGTTCTTGTGGTACATATATATATATATATATATATATATATATATGTATATATATATATATATATATATATATATTATATATAATATATATATATATATATATATATATATATATATATATATATATATATATATATATATATATATATATATATATTTTAGAGATGTATCCATATATGAAATTCCATATTTTAGCCATATAAATTCCATGAGGTAGCCATATTTTGGCAACTATTGAGCCACGTCGACTTACAGTTCGTTACCATGAACTATTTGATAATTTCTTTTCGTTTTAAGTTTGACTTCATTATTAACTGTAGCTTATGTTCGTTCTGCGTCTCATTTATTCATTGATAGGGATATCTGTTTGTTTTAAGTTAGAAATATTATAAGACTGTTTTAAATAGAAATATTAATATTAATAGCAATATTATAACTATAAGTTATTATATGACTTTATTTCAACTCGTTTAAAACAAAATTATTTCAAACTCCATTAAACAAAAATGAGCAAAAATAAAATCAAATAATCTACCAAGCGTGAAATCAGCATCGATAAATAAAAGAAACCCAAAACGAACAGAAATTACAATAAATAACCGAGTCAAACTCAAAACGAGCAGAAATTAACATAAGTTGGGCTCAAAACCCCTATGCCTTCCCAAGGCCAGATCATAATTTGCACTTTACTGAAAAAAATGAAAAAATGAATGTGAATTGTCAGTTTAATATCCGTCTACTGATATTTAGTAATCAAAATCTTAATATTATTTGATTTATTAAAATTATAAAAGTAAAAACATTTATGTTTTTTTCAGTAAAGTGCAAATTATGATTATGAGACTTCAGAATGTTTCTGACTTAATATATCGAAGGTGGACATAAATAACAGGGATTTTGCTCCACGGGTGATGGAGCTGCAAGTTGAAAGTTTTAGCTGGACTGGATGGACGAAAGTTGGAGTCTAGCCTGGCCTTTACTATTTAACACATCCTTGAAAAGCTCTTTCCATTCGTTCATTTTTTCTGAATGCCCTATAATGATAGTCCTATCTGATCTTTTTGCATTTTCTGTGGTGATGTTTTAGCTCTTTTCCAAGTCTAGATCTCCAAAGATTTTATATTGTCTACGAGTATCATTTCTAAATTTTTAATTTGTGGCTAGCTTTGACCAGTGGGCATTTTCATCTCTCCCTCCCAGCTTAAGAGCATTCTTGCAAAGCTTTTTGAATACCTTCTTGTTTGACGCGATTTCCTGCTCATGCAAGACGATGAGTGTGTTGCCTGAGCCATTATTTGACCTAGTTCTTTACTCTGACACGCATCAAACTTAAGTCCAACAATGAATAAATAAATAAAAGTAAATTGCACACAAGTGCAGGGGCACCAATTTTTGAAAACATCGATAAGAGTGATAACTCCTTGTTTAATAAGAAAATAAGATACCCGCATAAATTTTTTTCAAGATTTAAGAGATTTTTTGGTAGGCTACTTGTGTGGTATAGCCGTGAGCACTCAAGTGGTTCATCCATTGACACATTGTAGAACCGTTTTTTTTCGCTCGTTTCTTTCAGCTTAGCATGAGACAAGACAAAGAGAAGTGACGGAATAGATGGGAAATATATAATTTGGGCAATATATTTGCACCTAAGGGGGGAGGGGTGTTGGTAAAGTATTTGGACAGTATTAAGTTAGAAAACCATTCTTACTTCATAATATGGAAAATAATTGTACCTAACACATTACGCTTGCAGACCCGTTATGCTTTACGCCCCCCCCCCCCTAATAAGCAAATATATAGCCCAAATTTGTTTCTAAAGTATTATATTTTTATCATACTTAGGCATATTTCATTTGGACTGAGCGTCAGAGAAACAGGTTCTACGTAGATGAAGAATATTAGGTCAGGGTTCAGGGGTGGATCCATGATTTTTTAGGGGGGGGGGCAAAATAGGTTGATCCGAAACAAAATTTAGAGGGTGCAAAATAGGTTGATCCGATAAACTTGCGTTATGAGCAAGTTTAATTAACGCAAACTTGAGTTACTTAAGTAAATTCCACTTACACTACTTTAGACTATGCTAGGGGGGCACGCACCCCCTCGTCCCTCCTGGATCCGCCACTGTCAAGGTTATATCGTACAAGTACCGATTTTTTTTTCTTTTTTTCTCAGTAAAAATACTAAAAAACAGTAGTTTCAAATCTAGTACGGAAAATACCCCTAAAATGGCACTCCAGCACAAGCGTTAAATTGTTACTTGTTAAGAAAGCGGTAAGAACAAGAGAAGTGAAGTTTCGTTAATGCTAATGAAATAAAACAAACTAGGATGAAAATATAATAGTTCAGAAACAAATTTGGGCTATATATTTGCACATTAGGGGTTGGGGATGGTAAAGCATAGAATATATTAAATACGTAACCTATGTTTACACAGCATCCAGGCATTACCCGATAAAATGCTTATCTGTTCTCGCAATACAATTCTCTTGTACTTACCACTTTCTTAATAAGTACCGTTAAATTTTTCTGAACCTCTACAGTTCTTTGTTTTTTTGGAGAGGGGTTAATGTAACCATCTTTGGGGTCAGGCTGGGAAACCCTATTATTTTTCTGTAAAATTAAAAATTCGTACTTACATATGTTTGATTACAAGATCTTCGTAGCTTTTCAGAAAATAAGGCACATTGACTATCCAACGAGCAGTCTTCAAGATTTCAGAAGTTAAATTTCGGCCACCTGTTATTGTTTTTAGTCTCGGTGGTTCTATAATGGTTTCCTCTTGCACAGATACTTCCTCCAAGTCAAGCAAATATTTTGGAAGTCATGGTCTTCCACGTTTCCCGTATATTTGTTTAACTTTTCCCTGCCCTTTTGCACATTAAGTAAATTTAGTCCCCTTTTATTCAGTGGCGAATCCAGAGGGAGGGCGAGGGGGGCGCGCATCCCTCCCCTAACCTAGTCTAAATTAATGTAATTTACTTAATTAACGCAAGTTTGCGTAAAATAAACTTGCTCCTAACGCAAGTTTATCGGATTAACCAATTTGCGCCCCCTCCCCCCTAAAAAATCCTGGATCCGCCCCTGCTTTTATTGCGCTTTTTTCCCATAGCTCAAAAAGTTTTTCAATCTCTTGAATAGAACTTGCTCAATTCTTGATTATTTCGATTGGTTTTGAACAACGGCATACAGCGGATACGGCATGTTTATCCAAGTTTAGTGGTACCATGCACAACACACGGCGCCTGTTATTTGAAACACTGACCCGAAAATTAAACAACCCTTGTTCAACTTCTAGGGCTCCGTAACTCCAAATCGATTGCAGCGAAAAAAACAAAGGATAAAAAAGGTCTTAAATTTAGTAAAATCAACATAAACCGTCTGAACAAATAGTTTGGCTTAAAAATATTTACAAGCTAGTATGAATTTTATTAAAGTTGTTAATATCGTTTTCTTGAACAAAGCCAAAAGAGTTTTTATATAAAAAAAAAAACATTTAAAAAATAGAGGGAGCATAAGAAAAAAAGTGAACCTGACCAAATGATAGCCATTAGTCTCCCGAATCAGGTGAACCACAAATTGAGTTCTCTAATATATCTGTTTCTTTAAACAAACAAAATTTCTTTAACATTGAAGAGATAGCCAAGTGACTTGGACTGCTTTCGCCCCTTAAAGAAACCCTCAGGTAGAAAGAACAGTCGAACAAAATCTGATTATGTGTATTGTTGGAGTAGAAAGTTAAACAACCATCTAAACATAAAAAATAGAAGAAAAACACGGAATTAATTACTAATGAAATATACCTCCTTGTGTAGTTATGCATTTTCTGGTAATGGCGCGTGGAGAATTAAAAAAAGAAATGGGAAGTTAAAAATAAGCAAAAAAATATCTAAAAATACATGACAGTAAACAGTTAAAGAAAAGATAGCTTTCCATTGAGGGTGTCTTTACCTATGGGAATCAACAGACTGTTAATATTTGATTTTTTTTTACGGACGAGAAGTGTTGCCAAATTTAGCGAATTAGTTCTACCATATTTGCTTTCACAATTCAACGTGGCAACACTGACGAAACAGAATCAGTTTATTGAAAACAGCTGTCATAGATACATTTAAAAAAAAATGCCCTAAAAGGCGCTGTTTTTTACATGAAAAACACTTCACTACATAAAAACACTTCACCACATTTTATTACAAGCGATTGTAAAAAAAATAACAAAGGAGTTACTGAGGCTGTTTGTTCGGTACGAGACGGGCATAAGCTTGCTCTTGCTTCTGGTATTTGTGTGGACAGGCATTTCAGGTGGTAATATTGTCCGATGTACAGGACTAGACAATAAAAACTGACCAGAACAAATCATCAGCAGAAAACGGCGATCATGAAGGCTTGGTATTTCAAGTGAATTCAGAGCTGAGCTGTGATCTACATATTTGTCACAAACAATGACCTTTACAGCTCGTTTCTGGAAAATGTGATACTGCTTAAAAATGACCAATTCTGATACAACAACAAAAAATCTTCAAAAAATCGCATTTTCGAGATATGAATTAAGCTTAGGTGGCTCCAACGGAGGTGTTGTAGGGATTCTACGTTAAAAAGATTCTACGTTAATGTCCTTGTTTCTTCAAGTGATTAAATAAAAAACAAGTTTTTTTTTTTAACTGAAAGTAAGGAAACGACGTTAAAACTTAAAACGAACAGGCATTATTCCGTATATGAAAGGGGCTGTCCCCTCCTCAACGCCTCGCTCTTTACGCTAAAGTTTTTTGTTGTTTAAAAAAAAATCAGAGTTGTGAGAAAGTCAAACTTTAGCATAAAGAGCGAGGCGTTGAGGAGGGGACAGCCCCATTCATATACAGAATAATTTCTGTTCGTTTTAAGTTTCAACGTCGTTCCTTACTATCAGTTAAAAAAAACCTGTTTTTTTTTAATTTAATTTTTGAACGTTTTTGAACTAATGCAGGTTTTGATTTTGCCTCACCGTACATGAATAATTAAAACAAAATTTGCATATTAATTTTCCTTTTATTTGATTAAATGGCTTTCTCAAAACTTGTTTAATTTTATTTATGAACGTTTTTATTAGTAATAAATATATGTAACTTACGAGTTAACTTACGTAACAAACTTCTGTATTCATATATTTTTAATACGTATATTAGGGGGCTCGCCCCCTAGTCAATACCTCGCTCTTTAAGCTAAAGTTCGAATTTTTTTTTCCAATCCTTTAAAAATGAACCCTTAATCACAAAGGCCGTTATTTAGAATAAATAGCTCTTATGAAAGTACTAAGAAATCTTTGGCTTAAAGAGCGAGGTATTGACTAGGTGGTGAACCCAATCATACACGTAATATTTTCTGTTCGTTTTAAGTTTTGATGTTACTCCTTATTTTCAGTTGGAAAACTTGTTTTTTTTATATTTAATTTCTGATCTTTTTTAAATAATGCTGGGAAATCCGGCGCCCCCTTCATAGCAATGTCCCTTCCCCCATGAAAACTTCCTTCATGGAAAGATCTTCCCATATAACTGCCGACCCACCCACACCCTACTACCAGGAAAAATCCCCCCTGAAAACGTCTGTAAACTTCCAAATAACCAATACTATATGTTAACGTTGGGTAAAGTTCATAACTTTCAGCCCTCCCCCCGGGGAGTTCGGGGGTTAAGTCATCCTAAAGGACATAGTTATCACATTTTCAACCATGCTGAACAAAATGGCTATCTCAAAATTTTGATCAGGCGACTTTGGGAAAAAATTAGCGTGGGAGGGGGCCTAGTTGTCCTCCATTTTTTGGCACTTAAAAAGGGCACTAGAACTTTTAATTTCCGTTCCAATGAGTTCTCCCACGATATTCTAGGACCCCTGGGTCGATACGATTACCCCTGGAAAAAAAACAAACAAATAAACACGCCTCCGTGATCTTTCTTCTGGCAAAAAATGCAAAATTCCACTTTTTTGAAGATAGGAGCTTGAAACCTCTACAGTAGGGTTTTTTGATACGCTGAACATGATAGTTTTGCTAGTTTTGCTAGAATATGATAGTAAAGCTAGTTTTATGGGCAAAAAAAGTTAGCTTTGTGATCCTTCAGTACACTAGAGCAGAATATTGGTACTATTTTGATTTCAGGGAGGGAAAGTTGGGAGGAGGATAATTCTCAATAAATTTGAAAATTCCCAAAATCTTTGCTTAAAGGAGTCAACATATGGCTTTCCAGAAATGACCAGGGCGAAAAAAAAAAAAAAAAAAAAAAAAAAAAAAAAAAAAAAAAAAAAAAAAAAAAAAAAAAAAAAAAAAAAACAGGAAAAGGTGTGTGGTAAAGCCATATCCAGGGGGTGGTATACTGGATTTTGACCTCCCCTTCCCAAAATTTCTGCCCGACTCGTAAAAACATGACAAAAATGCATATAAACATGTCTTTGATGCGTTTATTAAAGTACCCCTCTCCCGAACAAAGACCACGTTTGTGCCCTTGGTATGTGGATTTTCCTGCAGAAGACAGTCACTGACGTCTCAAAAAAGTCTTTGTGGAGGACACTTCAAAATTATACTCCTATGCGATAGGTAAATGTTAAATCACAGTTATATAATAAGAAAAGATTGAAAACAAGCATTAATGAGCAAAATCTATATAAAAACACTAACTAATTAACAAGATAGCGCAATCCTAGGTAGCGCAATAGCACTGCCTAAGTAAAGAGCAATGTGGGCACAAAATATTATTTATTTTTTGGTTTTAGACCAGGGCACTTCGTATCGAAGGAGTTGTCACAGAAACTTCGAAAAGGGCTCATTCTATTGGAAATTGGAAGGGCTAGTGCCCTTTTTAATAGTCGAAAGCGATTGGAGGGCAACTAAAACCCCTTCCACGCCCATTATTTTCGCAAACACATCCTATCAAAATTTTGAGGTAGCCATTTTGTTTAACATAGTTGAAATATCTGGAAATTGTGACTTTGAGGATGACACTCCGCCATAGCCCTCAGGGCAAGTGTCATGAGTTATGCCCTGGGGGCATATGGTGTTTTTTATAGAAAGCGTTGCGGTAGAAACTTCAAAAAGGGCTCATTCGATTGGAAATTGAAAGGGTTAGTGCCATTTTTAATAGCCAAAAGTGATTGGAGGGCAACTAACCCCCCGCTCACGTCCACCATTTCCCCAAACACATCCAATCAAAATTTTCAGACAGGCATTTTATTCAACGTAGTTGAAAGGCCCGGAAATTATGTCTTTGAGGATGACACTCCCCCAAAGCCCTCAGGGCAAGGTTTGTAAGTTATGCTCTGGGGGTATACAAGGTTTCTATAGAAAACGTTGTCTTAGAAACTTCAAAAAGAGCTCATTCGATTATAAATTGAAAGGGCTAGTGCCCTTTTGAATAGTCAAAAGGGATTGGGGACAACTAACCCCCCCTCTCACGCCCACCATTTCCAAAATACATCTAATCAAAATTTTGAGATTAAGATTTTGTTCAAGGTAGTTGAAAGTTTTAGAACTTAAGACTTCGAGGATGATAACCCCCCCCCCTCCTCACCCCTCGGGGCAAGGGTTGTAAGTTATGCCTTTGGGGTCTGTAAGATTTTTATAGAAAGCGTTGTCGTAGAAACTTCAAAAAGGGCTCATTCAGTTGGAAATTGAAAGGGCTAGTGCCCTTTTTAATAGTCGAAAGTGATTAGAGGGCAAACTAACAACCCTAATACGCCCACCATTTTCCCAAACACATCCAATCACAATTTTGAGATAGCCATTTTGTTCAAAATAGTTGAAAAGTCCCGAAATTATGTCTTTGAAGATGACAAACTCCCCTCCCTAGAGCCCTCAGGGCAAGGGTTGTAAGTTATGCCCTGGGGGCACAAAAGGTTTATATAGAAGGGGTGATCGTATATACTTCGGAGGGGGCTCATTGAATTGGTGATCAAAAGTTCTACAACCCTTTTTAAGATTCAGAGTGATCGGAGGAGGGATAACACCCCACACACATGTCGTATTTACCCAAAATGCAACTTACAGAAATTTTGAAATGGCCATTTGATGTCGTAGAAACTTCGAAAAAGGCTAATTCGATTGGATATTGAAAGGACTAGTGCCCTTTTTAATAGTTATCAAAAGTGATTGGAGGAAAATTAACCCCCTCCCACGTCCACCATTTCCCCAATTACATCCAAAGTTTTGAGATAACAATTTTGTTCAGCGTAGTTAAAAGGTCCGGAAACTATGTTTTTGAGGATGACATCCCCCCCCATGCCCTGGGGGCAAGGGTTGTAATTTATGCTCTGAGCCACATAAGGTTTTTACAGAAAGGATGGTCATATAAATTTCGAAGGGGCTAATTGCATTGGTAATCGGAAGTTCTGGTACCCTTTTTAAGATTCAAGGTTATCGGAGAGCAGATACCCCCCCCCCTACACCTCATATTTTCCCAAAATGGATCTGATAGAAATTTTAAGATGGCCATTTGTTGTTGAAGGAATTTAAAAAGAGGCTCATTCAATTGGAAATTGAAAGGGCCGTTATTAATAGTCAAAAGTGATTGGAGGGTAACAAGCCCCCCCCTCCCCTCACGCCCGTAAATTTCCAAAACATATCTAATCATAATTTTTAGATAGCCGTTTTATTCAATGTAGTCGGAAGGTCTGGAAATTATGTCTTTGAGGATGACACACCCCCCCCCAGAACCCTCAGCGCAAGGGTTATAAGTTTTGCCAGAGGGCATGTAAGGATTTTATGGGAAAAGTGGTCGTATAAACTCCGGATTCGGCTCATTTGATTGGAAATTAGATGTTCGAGTTCCTTTCTTAAAAGTCAAAGTGATTTGGGGCAGCTGTCTCCCCCCCACCCTACGTTCTATTTTCCACAAATACACCCAATCAAAATTTGAGATAGACATTAGTCCAAAGATCATATAATAAAGCCTTTGGGGTTGACAGAATCACCAGAGTCTGGGGGTTAGGGTTGTAAGTTAAGCCCCAAGGGCATATAAGGTTTTTTACGGAAGGGGTGGTCGTGTGAACTTTAGAAGAGGCACATTTGATTTGAGATGTATAGTTCTAGTTCCCTTTTAAAATTCAAACATGATGGAAAGCAACTAGCCCCCTCTCTGACATCCTCTTTTCCGAAAACACATTTAATTGAAATTGTGAGATAGCCGTTTTGTTACAAATAGTCCAAAAATCATATAACAATTTCTTTACAGTGGACACAATCCCCCAGAGCCCATCGGCAAGGGTTGTAAGTTATGCCCAGTGCATGTGTGGTTTTTATGGAACGGGTAGTTGCATAGACTTTGGATCGGATGGAGCTCCTTTGACAGGAATTTGGAATTTTTAGTATCCTTTTTGAGAGTCAAAAGTGAATGGATGGACGCCAGCCCCCCCCCCCCCAATCCAATAATTCCCCAAAACATATCCGATCAAAATTTTAAGAGAGCTATTTTGTTCAGCACTGTGGAAAAGTCCAGTATTGGGGATGTTAACTTCCCCACAGTCCTAAGAACAAGGGCTCTAACTTAGGAAATTCGTCCTCTGTTTACACATGATATGTTATTGAGAAAGGTATACATGTCTGAACTTTACTTTTCCAAGAAGACGAAGGGTATTCCCCACAGTCCTAAGGTCAAGGGCTGTAACTTAGGAAATTCGTTCATTGAACTTTACTTTTCAAGAAGACGAAGGGTAATCAGGTGAGCCTTTTAGAGAATTTTGAGGGGAGCGCTGAACTAAATCAAAACACACTATGTGTATACGGATTGTCAATAGGGTACAGCACAGGAACAACTGAGTAAATTAATTTAGAAAATTCAGTAAATGATAAGGGAGATGATCAAAAAGGCAATATTTGCATGCTATCAATACTAGTACAACTACACCCACTACTACTACCATACTTCTCTATTTACAGTATCAAGGAGAAATTTGAACTAAATCAAAAGATGGAATGTGTATGCACATGGTCAAAATAGCGAATCTCAAGAATTGATTTGGGTAAAGTTGAAACTTTCAGAGAATACTTAAAGAGGAAGATCATCTCACCAAAAGGCAATATGTGCATACTACTGCTAATACTACTGTTATTGCTACATTTACCACTACTACTACTACTACTAATTCAATTGCAACTACTTGTAGGGCTAAGTACATTAAGATGAAAACTTTAAGAAGTATATGAACATGTTATCAAAAGGACATATCAGCAATATCACAGCAATGGCTAATTGAATCAAGTTGAAATTTCCAGAACTTGATGAAAAAGATGTTCAACTGACCAAAAGGCAACTACTTTAGTAGCTACTAAAGGTTAACTACTGCTGTTAGTAGTACTACCGTTATTCAATACTATTACTAGTAACATCAATACTCCCACTGTGACTACTTTTACAACTATGCCTAAAGGCATGAAGGCGATATTTCCAAGAAATGCCGAGGGGGGAACATGAACTGAATCAGATCATGTCCTCTGTATGCAGGTTGTCAAAAGGGTGTACCAGCAATATCTTAGAAACAGTTTGGTGACGGTAATTTTTTTTTTTTTTTTTTCAGTAAGGCCAATATTGTGTTCTAGTCTTGAGATGGCATGGGGGTTATTAACCCTACTTTTGTTAATTTTTGCTGGTTTTGAATTTGACTCTGCCATTTATTGTAATTTTTGTTCGTTTTGAGTTTCATTTATTTATAGATATGTGATTTGTGGTAGTTTAACGCTTGGAAGATTATTTGGCTTTATTTTTGCTCATTCTTGGCTAAATGGAGTCCTTTAACTTTTTTTTGAAAAACTTGTTTTGTGGAAAAATTTTCTTAAATTAATAACATTAATTTTTGTGGCGGAGAACCTAACAAAGAAAAAAAGAGAATTGTTGAATGCTGCAAGAGAAAAATACGGCAATAAGTTCGTGTGGTCAAACCAAGGTCGGATCTATGTCCATCCGGAGAATGCAACTTCTGCTCGCAGACTTTCGTCACTGAATGACATATTCGATCGTGATTGAGTGTCCTGTTTTTTTTTGTTGTTTTTTTTGTATTTTAATTTTGAGTCTTTCTATGTGTTTATTTATTCTTATTATTATTCAATTATTCCTATTTCCGTTTTTCCAGTTTATGTATGGGTTTTATCCCTAATGAAGAAAACAAGATCGTTGCTTTTTATTTTACTTTCTTATTATGGTTAGTCTACTCCCAATACCTCGGTTAGAGTTGCTTGAAAAAAAAATTCCCTCTCAGTTGATGATGTTTTATCGCATCAGATAGGTCTCCATTTTCAAGATCGAGATGATGAATGCCCAAAGCCACTCCGTCCTAGCTGCTACGTTTGTTTTGAAGAGTTTGGTCAAATTAAAAAAGAGATGAATAGTAAGTGTGTTGCTCAATGGAATTGCCACATAACGTCGGCTTTTGAAGAAATTGTTCAGTTTTTAAGTAATATTGATAGTGTGATTGATGTTTTTGGAATTTGTGAATCATTCTTGAGTATGTATAGTCTTCCCTCTTCCTACTATTTTCCAGGTTACCAACTGATATCAAAGTCGCGGCAGTCAATGGGGCGCGGGGGACTTGCGTTTTTGGTGAGAGAGGGATTGAATTTTAAGGAAAGGGAGGACCTTTATTTATGGAATGAAGGTAAGATTGAAATTTTTTCTATTGAGATTGAAATAGATAATGGTAAAAAGTTAATTGTTTGCCTGGTTTATAGACCCCCTGGTGCTCATCCGGAGGAATTTTTTCAGGAGTTTGATCAGTTTTTAAGTAGGGCCCAGTCTAGTCGATCAGAGTGCGTTATTCTGGGTGATTTTAACTTTGATTTATTGAATTTAGATAGTTTTAATTTAGAATTTTTAGATCTTGCATTATCTCATGATTTATACCCAGTGAATCTGATTCCTTCCCGTATCATTGCTCAGTCGGCAACATTAATTGATAACATATTTGTTTCTTCAAATCTATTGAGGCAAGCATTCTGTGATGTTCTCCTTCAACCTGCTTCTGACCACCTCCCGATTGTTTGTATGATAAATAGTATTAAAACTTCGGCTAAAAACCTAAGTAAGAGAGTTTATAGAGATATGAGAAATAATAACTTGAGAAAGCTGAAAGAGCAAGTTAGTACTATAGCATGGGACGAAGTTAGCGAAGAGCAAAATGCAACTACAGCGTTCGACAGGTTTATGAATATTCTCTTACCGGTATATGAGGTGTCTTGTCCTCTGAGGAAAATGAGGAAAAAGAAAAATGAGCCAAGAAAGCCATAGGTGACCACAGAATTGCTTGAAATGGTAGAAATGCAAAACCAGCTTTTTGAGAAACATTTACAGAGCCCGGAAAATGTGAATTTATTTGAATTATTTAAGCGAGTGAGAAACAAAGTTAACCATAAGCGTCGCAGTGAGAAAAAAGCATATTATGCTTCTGCTTTTGATGGTAAAAGTGGTGATGCAAAAGAAACCTGGCGACAAATAAATGAGGTTTTGAAAGGGAAGACTAATGATAATGATGGAGTAAAGAGTCTGTTGGTGAATGGAAGTGAAATCATTGATAAACAGGAAATGGCAGATGAATTCGGTAAATATTTCACGAACATAGGCGCAAGCATTAAGGAAGAAGTAGCTAAAAAGTCTAGAAGACATCTGGAGAAGTCCTTTATTGATAATAGAGGCGAAGGGCGCATTTTTTCGTTCGAGAAGTGCACAGCTAAGGAGATCAAGAGCACAGTGAAAACACAGAAATCCAACTCGGCCGGAATAGATGGATTTAATCTTAGAGCTATAAATGCTATCCTAGTTTATATATTACCTTGTCTAATTGATTTGATAAATCTATCACTCCAGACCGGTGAATTCCCTAGTGGTCTTAAACTGGCAAAGGTAATACCATTGTATAAAGGGGGCAACTATTAGGAACTATCAAATTGGTGACCGATTTCGTTATTACCTATTTTTTCTAAAATCTATGAAAAGATAATTCACAGGAGACTTTATGAATATTTGGATAAACTAGGAATGTTGTGTGACAGCCAATTTGGATTCCGCAGTAAACATTCTACTGGCCATGCTGTTCACCATCTTCTGGATGTAGTCAATGGAGCTCTAGAAAAATGTTTTATTCCTTTAACGATCTTTGTCGACTTAAAAAAAAGCCTTCGACATAGTGGATTTTGAGTTGTTGCTGTGTCGCCTATCTAGTCTGGGGATAAAAGATGTTTGCTTGGATTGGTTTAAATCATATTTGTACGGAAAATTAGGAGTCTATTTAATCAAATTAGATTAGTCTATCTAATCTAATTTAGTGGATTTTATTTTTAGGAGTCTATTAAATCAAATTAGGAGTCTATTCTGTAAAATGTGGAGTTCCACAGGGCTCAGTCCTAGGTCTGTTACTCTTTCTCGTATACGTCAATACACTGAGGTTCTACATGCCTGAAGCAACTGTTACAGCATTTGCAGATGATACTGCTTTGACGATTTCTGCACGGTCACTGGAAGAACTAGTGGATAGAGCAAACCGAACGCTGGAAAACCTTTGGGTGTTTACCTCCTTGAGTTACCTTGGTGTTAATACTTCTAAGACAAATTATATCATTTTTAGTAGGGTAGGAAAAATTGTAAATAGTGCTTCTATAGTATTTAAAAATTTGTCGCTTTTACAGGTTTTTGAAAATAAATAATTAGGATTTTATGTCGATAATAATTTTAGTTGGCGGAAGCAAATAAATATGATTTCTTCTAAACCTGCACAAGGAGCGATGCGGCGTTTGAAACACGTGTTACCTTTAACTGTTTTAGAAATGTATATCATACTGTTTTTCATCCTTTTATTGTTTATGGTTGCTGTATTTATGCATCTAATTTTTCTTCAAATATTAAAAGACTGCAGATTCTTCAGAATAAGGCACTTTGAGCACTGGGTGAGTTTGTTCAGTATGAGCACACGCGTGAGTGTTTTTATCAGTTTTAGAATTTTAAATGTTCATCAGATCAGGGACCATCAGGCGGGAGTGTTTACTTACCAAGTGCTTAATAGATTATCTCCAGAATACTTTAGAGATTTTTTTAAGTTTAATTCTGATTATCATCATCATAGGACTAGAGGTCGCGGAAGCTTACTCTCAGAAGTAAGGAGTACGAGTTGACCTAGTTTTGCAATTAGAAATTATGCAGTTAATTTGTGGAATGGTTTCCCGGAGAGCATTAGGGAGTCAGAAAACCAGTTTCAGTTTAAAATTAGATTAAAAAAGTTTTTGTTGGGTGGGAATTAATTTTTGTTTCTTTTTTTTTTATTCAGGAGAGTTAAATTGCATTGAATGGTATGAAAAGAGTAGGAAAAGTGAATGAGTTTGGTTCATGATGAAAGATTGTGTGGCGCTGCTCAAGCCACAATAGTAGCTTAATAAAACGTCATCCGTTCTTACCATTTCTACGTTTGTTGATAATGTTATTCAAAAAATGTGGTAAGTGCCAGTTAAGTATGATGTAATTATTAGTTGAAAATAAAAAGTCATCTCTCTCATCTCTCATCTCTCTCTCATTAATAAATTGATCTTTTAAATTAGACAAGACCCTCAACGCCCAGATCATGCTACTATAATCTCCCTCGCTCTCTTTGTTTTCTACTCTCCTCTCCTCAGAAGGAGGTGAGTGGATGTACTTGTAGAAGACAAAATCTACTTACATTTTTTAACCAGTTAAACCTGCATAATATTGGAGACGAAAGCAAAATAGTAAATAAACGTTCGGTGTGTCGTGATACACGATTAGAAAATAGACTCAGCATTCAAAAGTGAACAATGTCCTTATAACATATGTTGTATGATCCTATACACAATCCAATATTCAAGACTCATTTAGAGCCAAGGTTCCATCTGAATTTACATTTTAGAAGAACATCCTCTTATTGATGAAGATGTTCTTCCTCTATTATTTCCTCTTATCCTCTTATTGAAATACGCTGAACAACCTATCTGGAAACATGGAACTTTGTGAGGTTTGGATATCAGAAAAAGCAAAATATCCACCCCTTGGAGGTAAAGCTCTACGAATACTAATTTAATTTGGAACGTCATATTTGTGCACAGCTGGATTTAACCGTCGCGGAAATAATATGCAAAAATCGCTCCCAAATTAACGTTAAATAAGAAATAGGAGTCACAACGCCCAATTGTATTCCAAGATCTGAGAAGTTGCGTAGTGAATAACAGGCCCATCTCTCCGATGAATAATTTTAGCAGTGTCAATCATTAATCGAAGTTCAGAAAATTGTTCCTGTATTTCTTTATTCTAGACATAAGTCTTAAGGTTTACTTTATTTTTAAACTAGCATAGCCACATTAAAGTGCGCCACACTTCGCCACACTTCAACTGCGTGTCTAACTCTTATTGAATACATTTGTACGACGACCAGCAGCCACAACCAAGGGCATGTGGGTTGTCCAGACTCAGTATGGATTTTAGCGAATTAGCTGAAATTATAAAGTTTATATTATCCCACGGAAAACAGTTAAGTGTCCATTATTATTTTTCGCTGTTAAGTAAATGATCACTTTTAAATAGGCAAGTTTTCCAATTTTTCAAGAAGGTCGAAAAAAATCTGATGTGTTAAGCGAGCCGCGGGAAGATCTGATGTTTTAAGGGAGCCCTAACCAGAGAAGGTTAAGAACTTCATTTCGGCCAACGGCTTTTCATTTTCTGATACAAATCCGATATGAAGCTCAAGGCCTAACGCTACACTGCTACAGTCACATGACGGCGGTAGTCACCTTTGGCCCGAAACCTCGCGGCTTGTGCTATTTGCATATTTGAAAGAAAGTAAAAACGCGACTAGAAATAGGCCTGGGGAGAAAATAAAAAATGTGGCTAGAGAATAAAAGGTGTATTAACAATACGATAACAAGACTATACTAAGATCAGTGCTATATAAAACGCATTAACTATAAGACATGTGCTTAATTTCGACACATATATTTGCGCAGCACTTAACTAGTTCCTAATAGTTATTAACTGGTGAGTAAGAGGTTTAAGCGACTAGTTGGTATTAGTAGATTAATTTCTGTTGCAGCTAGGAAGCAAAACATAAAAATAGTGCAAAAGCAAAATATATTAAATACACGGGTTCAAACTAAAAGATCCTAGGCCGAACTGGCAAACTATAACCAATTTATTTTAATCGTCAAATGTACGGGGAATATTTAGCACTTATGTCAGTTCTCATTGGTTTCTAGTAAGAAAAAAAAAAGAAATAGAAAAAAAACTGAGCAAATCAGCCCAATCCCCAAATCTTTTTTAAATTTAAAATTTTAGAATTTTCTGACTCTTTTAGAATTGAAACTCATTTTGGTATTGAAATAAATGAAAAAAAATTTCTAGTTGCTTTTGTATTTTCATGTAAGCACCCCTAATTGTAAATATTTTCTACTTCTGTGCCTGACATAAAGCAGCATTTGTATATATATATATATATATATATATATATATATATATATATATATATATATATATATATAATATATATATATATATATATATATATATATATATATATATATATATATATATATATATATATATATATATATATATATATATATATATATATATATATATATATATATATATATATTTATATATATATATATATCTGTTTGATTGCTTTACTTTGTTCTTCTTTGATTTTAGATTTCTTCTATTTCTCTTCTAAGTAGGCTATTATGTTTAGACTATTTCTATTTCAACCCTAGTTTGATACAGCTGAAATATTCATGAGAATCTTTCTTTTCTTTCTCTTCCTGCTGGCCACAGACACGTCGTATTATCAAGATTTCTTTCTCTATTTTAAACTTAACAAAAAAAGACAATTTTTAAAATCAAATTGGAAAGCAGCAATTGTGATTCTTTTAGCTTGTTACAACCTTCCAAAGGTAAAAGGCCATACTTGCACTATTCTGGTTTCCAAAAAATTGTCGCATGAAGCTCACACCAGTTCTCAACGTGCCACGGTTAGGATCACGTCAGTGGAACTGAACACTTGGTGATTCTAAAGACTAATTTAAAAGTTAAATAAAAAATGGGGCTTTCCATTAAAATTATGTTTTAATTTTCTATTTTCAGATTGAAAAAGGCGAAAATATATAAAATAATTGCTTTTTTGACTTAGCTTAGAATTATAATTCTATTTTCATTTTCTTGGAAAATTTATCAAAACGTATTTTTCCGTTTGCTCCGTTGTCCTTCCAAGTTCAACATCCCAAATGAAAGTGTAAATTGTTTTTTCTACTTTCAAACCCCTTACCCCCTGGATACGGCCTTGGACAATTCTCTTCGATTATTTCATTGAAAATACTAAAAGCCCCCCTCCCTCAAGACCATATAACTAAAAAATATTGCGGTAAGTTCAAATTCTCTTCTATCTAATCATCTATATGAACTTTATTTAAGTACATAGTTTTCCGTAAAGAGCAACGAATTACAACATCATCAAACAGAACTTCAATTCACCGTCTTCAGAAAAAAAGAGGAAAGAGGGAATTCTCCCATTAAATCCTTGTAAAACCAAAGCTTCTGGAAGTTTTGTTCGAGTACTTCATCATTTGAGTCATTACGTTTAGTTTCTCATCCAAATAATCAAGCAAATTTATCAGATACGTGCTTTAGCCATTAAAATATCTGTTAATTATTAACTTAGGACTTTCTGTTGCGGTGAGCGTATAACTGACCCCCATTTAACTGAACACCACCCAATCCAACGCCTTTAACTGAACCCTCACTCAGCCAAACCCCTGTTTAAGTCAACCCTCTTTTGACTCGATCCCCGTTTATCTCAACCCTTATTGAAATAAAGTCCATTTAACTCAATCTCTGTGCAACTCAACCCCATTCAACTGTGTAATTCTACCCTCATTTATCTCAACCTCTTTGCAACTCAACCACCGCTTAACCCAACCCTATTTGATTCTACCCCAATTCAAATAAATTGCTGCATCAAAGAAATTCGAGTTTGCGCGCGCCTTGGACAAGACAATTTTTGCCATTTTCAAAAATATAAGACAAAAAAATAAATTGTTGTTTTTAGAGGGGTGAGGATGAATAGTTTAGCATTAAAGCACCATAAAAAAAGACTTACATAAGAATTAACCAACAAATAAAGAGCATTACATTTGAGTCAACCTTTATAACTTCCGACATAACGGACTGAATTACATTTTAAGGTAAAATGTTGATTTGAGGGGGTTGAGCTGAATAGAGATGGAGCTAAATAGCGTTAAGTCATATGATGGTTAAGTTAAATAAGGGTTATATTTCATGGGATTTAGTCATACGGGGGTTGAGTTGCCCGAGAGTTGAGTTGAAAGAGCGTTGACCTAAAAGATGTTTGAGTTGTAGAAGGGTTAAGTTAAATGGGGTTGGGCAAAGTGAAGGTTGAATCAAGCGGGGGTTGAATTGCATCTGGGTTTAGCAAAACAAATTTGAGTTTAATGAGGGTTTGAGTTGAATGGGATTGCGTTGGTTGGGACTTGAGTTAAACAGGGTGGTGTTAAACGGAGGCTAAGTTAAACAAGAGTTCAGTTGAAAGGGGGTTGAGTTGCACGACAATTCAGTTAAATGGGTTCAGTTACACGGGATTTAGCTAGACGAGAGTTCAGTTAAATGACTTCAGTTGTATATGGTTCAGTTAAATAGGGGTTCAGTTGCACGGCAACCTTCTGTTGCATATTGTTTGATCCATATGTTCTCTTTATTATGACGATGTTAGTATGTTGTTGAAAACTTTGTCTGCACCTGCATGTACACACCATTACCTTTGGAGGGCCGATTATCTGCATCATTTGTTCACAAAGATATGCCACATTATAATAATTCATTTTCAATATTTTTTTTCCTTTTTAGAAAATGTGTATTTAGTACACGCCATACCTTTGTCTTTTCTCTGCGAGTACTATTTTTTAAGTAATTGTATATGTGCTTAATAAATATCTAAAAAAAAACATTTTTAGCTCCTTTGTATAGTTAAAAAGTGCTTTAGCTACTGAAACACTAGGATATATGGAAAAGGAGGGGGAGGGGTAGATGCCATAAATTATACGGAAGAGGAGATTCTTCAAACCAATATTCAGGGTCGAGGGGGGTAAAAACATCCCGTATCCGAAATACACAGCTATTACTCCCAAATATTTCTTCCAGGACAGGTGAGTCGAATCACCTTTTTCTCCAGCATATTTAAAAACTGTAGGCTGACTTTGTGTAACTGCAGTTCTGGTTCAAATTATTTAATAGAATAGATCTGGAAATACAGATAAACACTTAAATATCTATCGAGGGAGGGGGGTAATAAATTTTAGGCCACAATTACCCGACTTCTTGGGACAGGGGGTTCTTTGATCTAATATTTAGAGTGGAGGGGGTAAAAAATCATACATCCAAAAAATGCAGCTATTGCTCCAAGATATTTCTTCCAGGGCAGGTGAATCGAATCAAATATACACAGTTTTTTCTCCAGCACACTTAAAGAAACTGTAGGCTGACAATCCAACAGTCCCACGATTTCCTAAAAGTTAGAACCATTAGACTAGATTCTTGTTTAAGTCAAAGCCTAGTAATTAAAAAAAATATAATAGACTGAATAATATCTCGGAACTAAAACACACTAAAGCTAAAGGATAAAAATACATTGAACAATAAGAAACTATTCGAACCTCTTTCTTAATAAGTTTGCGATGCATTTTTGTGTTTTATGAACAAGATTTGTGGTTGTTCCAACATGTAATCATACAGACACGTTAACTGAATTTAAAATTCTTATTATTGAATTTGTTAGCTCCGTCTGTAAGGACCTATGTCTCTTGGGACATGGTGAGCTGCCTGTCCCAAGCCAGTGTAGAGGAGGGATTGGGTAATAGGCTTATCCCCTATCCCTATAAAAGATTTGTGATTTATAAAATGACAACGAATAGCCTCGGACCTGATTTGATTTCTCGGAAAAATCTACTGCCCGTCCCCGGAAATGATTTCTGACAACGTACGAGCATTTTCGTACAGCTTTTAGGAATGTCCGGACTATGAATTTTGTCTTCATAATTAGTGAGTTGTTTAGTAAGCCGTGAGCCGCTATTAGTGAGCCACTATATAATTAGTGAGCCGCTCGACCCCAGTGCGTTTATCGTGTCTTCTTTAGAGCGGCTTTTGCCGTTATTTATATGTTGAAGTATTTTGGTCGTGAATAAATACATTAATATATTCAATTCTGAGACATAATCCGGCCTCCGAGAAGGTTAAATTAGAAGCCTGAAGTCGTACAGAGTAGAAACAGCAGCTCTGTCTGAAGCTAGATCAGTGTTGCCAGATTGCAAATCAAAAAGTAAGCCGGAACCTTTGAAAAACAAGCCAAGAAAAACAATTCCTTAGTTCAATTCCAATACAATTTTCCTTTTTGTGCTTACCCTCATGACCCTCATGAATTGGTACCTTTATGTATTGGAACAGTCCATTAGAGGATTGAATCATGTATCAAATGGTAGCCAATATTTTTTTTTGTGTTTTTTTAGCTAGTTTGTAACATTCCAACAATAGGAATTAACCCTGCTTACTTTATAAAACTACTTTCCCATTATTTTATTTTTTACAAACTTAAAGCACGTTTTAAGCCACAAGGCAGTTACAATAATAAGCCAGTTTGGCGTAAAATAAGCCAATGTGGCAACACTGACTGATAGATGATAGATGACTATAAAGTTTTCTATTAGGGTAAAGAAAAGAGGCCTGAAGCCCGAGTTGTACTAGCCGTCATCAAATAGGCAAAGAAGGCAAATTAGAGCTTGTGTCTAAGAATGAAAGGATGCTAAAAGCCCAGTTTACAAGATCCCAGTTAAACAGTAATGGTAGTCTATGCTCCGACCAAGGAAGCTGGTGATGCTGTCTGGCATCACCAGAACGCTGGTGATGCTGTCTGGCATCACAAAGGAAGCTGGTGATGACAGTCTATGCTCCAACCAAGGAAGCTGGTGATGCTGTAGAAAATACTTCCTACCATGACTTAAATGATCTAGTCAATACAGTACCTGAACATGTTTTCTAGTTGTGTGTGGTAACTTCAACGCCAAAGTTGGATGTGATTACAGTTATGCACCTGGTGAGTTGGGGCGACATGGCATGGGTGTTACCAACGACGATGGAGTGCACTTATTTGACCTGTTGTAGCCAAACTGTTGGTGGGTCATGGATTCTACATCGTGAAATTCATAAATACGAAATACAAAAGGTCTATAAAGACAAATGGTATTCAGAAGCTTCGGAACGAAATTGTCCAACAAGCCCATTGTATTTAAGTTCTCAAAAATAGGTTCGCAAGCCTTGCTAATGATGATGAAGCTGCAGAAGTTGATGATAGTCGGAAGGACATTGCAGAGGGGCTTAGAAGATACTTTAGAGTATGCAAAACAGAAGAGAACAATGGATCGGTCACAATATATGGAAACTCGCGGAATAACAAAAAGAAGTGAAAGTTTCTTTGGAGGCGCACGGTCCAAATGCTACCATTTAGTGTAAAGACTATCAAAAAACGAAGTATAACGAGGTCAACCAAACTGTAAGGTGGTCTACAAGAGCTGATAAACGTCTTTGTTTTAAAACAAAGGCTTCTAAAGCTGAGGCAGGTGCTAGTAAGGGCGATAGTCAGACAGTTTATCGCATTACCAAGGATATCACCGCAGATGTCAGAAGGCTTTTTATTGGAGATTTCCATCCAAAGTAAAGATCTTTCTCTTGTGCTGAGGACGCCTAGTTTGCATACAGGCGAAATATCCGCATAGTTTCAGTTTTTCATCTTTTCCTTACTGACCGCAGTCTCGTTTGTAGTTTTTTCTCTCTTTGTTTATTTTTTTTCACTAAGAAAGAGAAAATCTACAGAAGATGGATGGAGTTCTTTACCGAGGTACCCAACTTACAATGACCTCTAAACCCTGTAGACCCTCCAAATGAATTTTCATTCTTTCAACTTGATATTAGCACAGAAACTATCAGCCACAGTACTATCAGACTATCAGAAACAAGTACTATCAGAAACAATTTCTGATAGTACTATACAATCTCAAGAACGATAATACCGCTCAAGTTGATAGTCTCTAGCCCGAAGTTTTGAAAAAGGGAGCCCTTATTCTGGTCAAACCCCTGTATAATTTTACTATGGGATGCGATCATCTCTTACTAGGTTGCTAGCTACCGCTGCAACCCGGATCCAGTTAGCATAGGCTAGAGTTCTTCTTTATTATAAACTAGGTTGCTATTGGATATTTTCGTCCAAAGTGAAGATGGATAGCTGCTCACTAAGAAAGAAAAAACCTACACAAGATAAAGGGAGGACTTTACCGAGGTACTCAACTTTCCATGACCTCCAAACTCTGTAGATCCTCCAAATGAATTGTCATTCTTTCAAATTGATATTAGCACAGAAACTATCAGCCTATTCGAAGTTCTGATAGTACTATACAAGGTCAAGAACAATAATGCCGCTCGAGTTGATAGTCTCTCGCCCGAAGTTTTGAAAAAAGGAGCCCTTATTCTGGACGAACCCCTGTATGTTTTACTATGGGATGCGATCGTCTCTTACTAAGTTGCTAGCTACTGCTGCAGCCCGGATCCAGTAAGCATAGGCGAGAGTTCTTCTTTATTATAAACTAGGTTGCTATTGGATATTTTCGTCCAAAGTGAAGATGGATAGCTGCTCACTAAGAAAGAGAAAACCTACACAAGATGGAAGGAGGACTTTACCGAGGTACTCAACTTTCCATGACCTCCAAACCCTGTAGATCCTCCAAATGAATTGCCACTCTTTCAACTTGATATTAGCACAGAAACTGTCAGCCTATTTGAAGTTCAGATAGTACTACACAAGCTCAAAAACGATAAGGCCGCTCGAATTGATAGTCTCCAGCCCGAAGTTTTGAAATAAAGAGCCCTTATTCTGGCCGAACCCCTGTATGAGATTCTTATTAAGATACGGGAAACTGAGAATTTTCTTGCTGATTGGAAAAAGAGGTAATTGTCCATCTGTACAGGAAACGCAAAATAGTAGATTGTAATACTTGGCGAGGCATCACACTACAGTCTGTAGAAAGTAAAATCTTCTGCCAAATACTACAGAATCGTATTCGGGCATAAGTTGATAAAATATTAAGAGATGAGCACCATGGCTTTCGACCTAGTAGGTCTTGTACTGATTAGATTTTTTATTTGAGAGCCATCATTGATGAATTTAATGGTGAATCGATTAAAAACCAAGATCAAAATAGATTATATTGGCTTCCTAAAGGCATTTGACTCAGCTCACAAGGATTCGCTTTGGAGAATCCAGCGTTATTATAAATTCCTTGATAAGATTATACATATGATTGTAGCACTGTACGAGGAACAGCTGTGTACCGTACGAACTGAGGACGAGAACCTTACTGAATCGTTCAGTGTAAAGTATAGTGTCCACCAAGGATGTATTCTCTCCCCAATGCTGTTTGCCATCCTCATAGACGATATGATTCGAATGTACAACTTCACAGATGGATTCCAACTAGAGCAGTGCATCACCCTGTGTGACGATGATTCAGCTGATTACACAATCCTCTTGTCTAATTTGAGGAAAAAATTACAGCAAAACATCAGCAAGCTCGCAAACAAAGTAGAGTATGCAGGGTCTATCAATTAGTACGAACAAAACAAAGATTATGTGAAACAATGTAAACAAGATACCTGCCCCCTCCACTCTAGGTTGGAATCTACTTGAGGAGATTGAAAAATTTAAGCACTTTGGGATCCTGCAACCTGCAACCCTTTCGAACCTGATACCTGCAACCCTTTCGAACCTGCAACTGGGTGTTGCTTCAATACTAAGACGAACAAGAAAAATAGAATGGTGTTCTACTTTATAGTTACTAATGCTACAAGCCATATTCAAATTACTGTTCAAAAGTAAAAGATCCTTATTACCGACAATTACCAATTAAGACAAATTGCAACACCGTTTGAAACTGGGCTAAGCCTGGAACTAGTACTAGTCCTTGGACGACTTATCTTTTTCAGTTTCACTTGTCTCTTAATGATTGAATGAGACTTAAAATGTGTTAGGAGTGCAACTACTGCAACTCAAAAGGTGTAATAGGAAATTGTTTTTTCATTGAACTTCTTCGACTACCTCTGAAAATTATTGTAGCAAATTACTTGGCATTGTTCCAGTAACTTGTTTGGCTCTACAGAAATCAAATTTTTTCTAACTTCTATAAAATACGTTATATATTTCTTATCTTGCTTGTAAAAATAGTATAAAAAAATGAAATTAATATAAAAAATAAATAGTATAAAAAATAGTATAAAAATAGTATATAAATAGCATAAAAAATGAAACCATAATGACGTAAACTACTATAAGAGCATAGCATTATAAATTCTAAATAGTTGTAAAATAGTTAGAAAAAGAAGGAAAGTAGGAATAGCCAAAAAAGTTTAAATAGTCAAATGAAATCATAATTGTCTTAAATATGTCTCAGAGGCCTAAAAAGGCAACCTTTTCTGGAAAAACTGGTATCTAGTAACAGTTAAAAACATAGAGATTTGTTCCCAGTTTTTCCCATCTTCAGCATAACTTGAGTGTTTTAAACAACTTTTAGTTGCCACAGACACGTATGCGCAAATTGCGGAGATAACGCCTTTCCGCACTCAAACCATCATCTGTGAAACTATATAAACCACTCTTTTTGAACTTCATTTATAAAATCAAGTTCTAATTCTCACTTTTATTTGAGACGAGGAAGTGACATTTCCTAGTCTCTTAACATTGACACAGATTCATCTCAAAAGCTTACAAGTTTAAATGGCATCGGAGAGTTCTGAATACATTTTGGGATTTGTTGGAATTAGGGAGACAAAGGTATTTTGAGGAGATAAAGTTGACTTTTCCAAATGGAGTGTTGTAGTTATCTTAAAAGCCAAACAAAAAATTTGTAAAAAGTAGGTTACATTCTTTGGCCTATATATTCGTTGGCTTAAAACTAACAATTCATACAAATAATATTATTTTATATTCGATATCTTTTCAACAGATATTCTTTTCTCGCTCGTAAACATAGTAGAAAGAACAAATTTAAAGAAATAAGAAAATTGAAATATAATATTATATATATTAAATAGATAAAAAATAAATGGAATAGTTATAATGAAATTTAAGTATGAAAAAAGATAATTGATTAGACAATGTCTTAAAGGTAAAAAAAATTACTCATATTCAACCACTTAACAGCCGAACATCTACAAATATTTTTTCTTTTTTTTTCACTTTTTCTGATTCTTATTTATATATTTAATAACATATATTTTACAATTTATTAAAAATTATGTATTTAATATATTTAAATTTAATATTTTTAAACATCTTTAGACTTGCAAAATAAATAAGTTTCAGACAATACTTTAAACACTTCCATAGAACCATGCAAACCCTTCCTTTTTCGACTTCATTTATAAAATCCAGCTCAAATTCTCTATTTGATTTTGTCCTTGGCATTTCCCTATAAGTTTGCGACAAGAGAGTAGCATTTTCTTTTCTTCTAATATTGAAAGAGGTTCAGTTTAGGTTTGAAAGATTAGTAAGACAGAACAGTTCTGAGTACATCTTCAGATCTGTTGAAGTTAGGGGGGAAAGGGTTTTTATGAAATTAGGTCCAATATTCAAACTTTGGGGCTCTAGTTAGGTTGAAAAAGAACAACCTTTACAAAATACTGTATATATGCCTTAGCTCAAGTTGGCTTTTTCTGCAAACCACGTTATATATGTAGGTTATATTACATACCTGGCTTTAAAAAAAAAAAAAAAAATATTATACATTCCATCCTCACTTGTAACATGGAAAAAAATATGAAATCGTAAAAGAAGTTAAAAATAGCAAAAAATTGTGATACCAGTAAAGCTTAATATTATGCTTTTTAAATAGCTAAAATTGAAATAGCATAATTAACTTAACAATGTCTTAGACGCCTCAAAAGACTATATTCGAGTAAGGGATACATAATAATAACCAAAAACACCTAACATTATGTTTTTAGTTTATCCACTTTGTCGTCAAATTTATATATTTAACCTTGTGACAGCATGGTGGAGAAAACCGTGACTCTTCGTGAAAGGTTTCCGGGTTCGGCGTTGCGTGTCGCAAGGAATGTCTCTAAAAAATAAGGAACCCGTCCTAGCCGAGTGGTTAGCACGCTAGACTTGAAATCCTTTGTTCGTGAGGACAAAGGATTTTCTTGGCCAACACTGCCCGTGTCAAGAGATTCCCCGATCCTAAATAAATTTATACAATCCTAAAAAGGGCTTATCCCAGATTTGCCTCTCAATTACTCGGACTATCTGTCTTGGCTTTTTCTACAATTAGCCTTGTCTTGATGCCTACTGTAAAATACTTGATTTTAATTCAATTAAATTAAAATTTGGAGTCTCAAACCTTTCCTTTGGAGCCTCACTTATAAAATCCAACTCGAATTTTCTACAGAAGTTTCTCCTTGAAGTTTTCTTCTAAATTTTCTAGTCTTTTCTATTTCTAGAAAATTTCTAGAAATAGTCTTTTCTATTTCTATTTCTAGTCTTTACATTTTCTAGTCTTTTAATAATGAAACATGTTCAGTTTAAGTTTAAAAACTTAGTGGAACTGCACAGTTCTGACTACGTTTTGGGATTTGTTGGAATCAGGCCTAATGTGTTTTCGGAAGATAAAGTCAATTATTCAAATCTGCTTAGCTTAACACAAACAACTTGTACCAAATAATGTATACATTCTTTGGCTCTAGTTAGCTTAAAACAACAAATTTTACGAAATATTTTATACAGTTTTTTGTCACTTGCTCACTATCGTTAAAAAGCTGTAAAGAGTCAAATATTATAATACTGGTATAGTATAATCTAATACATTTGAAAAGTTTAAAATAATGAAAAATGGAAATAGCAAGCAAGAGAATAATTACAAAGGAAAGTAAAAAAAACGGAATAACATAATCAACTTAACAATGTCTCAGAGGCCTAAAAAACCCCACCCCTTGTTCGAACAACTGATATCTAATAAAAGCAAAAACACCTAAAATATTTTTCTAGTTTTTAGTTCCAATTTTTTTTTGAAGAAATAAAGTCTACTTCTCAAAGTTTAGGCCTCTGAGTTAATATTTTACGTGGACTTTTGATTATTTTTGAAATCGTAGTTTCAAATAATTTTAACGGAGCGTCAATACTGTAAAGGCTTTGGTTGTCAAGTGAAATAATGTAAAGAATAAGGTTTTCAAGTTCTAGATCGCGGCTTTATAATTGGGTTTCCATACCCTTTTTAAACCGCTCAGAGGTCAAACCACAGTTTATATAATTATCCAGTATGATCTTTCCCTATCTCACCCATTATAAAAACCCGGACCAAGGTGCAAGTGCTCCAGAGAACGTTTTTGCAGATAGAAACATAAGCGGAATCAGATCTTTTCACGGGTAGACAAGTCAGACTGTGAGCTAATCGGAAACAAGTGGAAACCCGCTATTACGAATAATGCACTTTGTTGGAAACAATCGGAAACAGACTAACCCGCTAATGCAGAAAGAAGTGGGAGGAGCTTTTTGCTCGTACCGAGAATGAAGACCAGAAATGATCTGCGATAAACTTACTGGATAATTATATAAACTGTGGGTCAAACTGACCAATTCCGTAAAGCAAACAGCAGAGGATATTCAAAGAGATAATAAGAGTTGTCCTAGTGAATTCTACTGGTAAGGGATTTTGATTGGAGATAGAAAAAATTTTACACCTAAAAAAAAGAAGCAAATTATAGACAAAAAACGAATATAAATTTCGTATGTTGTATACTTAAAATTAAAAGAGCTGACTTTAGAGTCTTTCGTCGTAACTAAAAAAGATTTTTTAAATGAAAGTAAATAACGACATTAAAACTCAAACTGAAAATAAATCGTCCTATATACAAGGAGGGTCGCCACCATCTCAACCCACCGTTCTTTATATAGGAGTTTAACTAGTAATTAGGAGTTCTAACTATGAGTCTAGACACACATCGTTATTTACTTACAGTTCGCAACCGTAAACTATATGACTAGGATTAACAAAGACAGTAGAGATAGAAAAATACAAAAACAACCAACTTTGCGATGTGAATATAATTTTTCAAGCCAAAATATGTTATCGATTTTTTGAATAAACCTTTATTTATAGCGTATATATTTGATCCATAGGAGTCAATCAAGTGCTTTGAGCCTAAAATTAAAAAAACAAAGTGGGTTTAGGGAGGTTAACTTCTGAAAGATTAATTTAATAATTTAATTTAATAGTATAATTTAATTTAATAGATTAATTTAATTTAATAGTACCAGTGGGTTTAGGGAGGTTAGCTTCTGAAGATAAATAGAAGTCCAAATAGGGATAAAATCTTTTTAATAGACAGTGTTTCACAAACAGCGATAAAAATTCACAAAAAATACCAGATATTTCGGTCACATATGCAGTGACCGTCATCAGTAGTAAAACTAAACTAAAACAATTTAAAACAATAGTTTGTATACGAAATCACATAAAACTACATATTGTTTAATTCTATAATTCTTTTCAAAGCTAAGGCGGATGCTAGCTCTCTTCGACCTTCTTGGATTCGGTTCATTAGCGTTCAATGATATAACACCTGGACTGAGGTCAACTATATTGGGTGAATTGAACTTTACTCTATCAGATTTAAATAAATTATCGCAGATAGATTTCAGCCCAAATTCACCTGTGTCACGATTCAAAGCTGTATTCTCGAATAAAATTTTCTTTATTTCAAGAGTTTCACAAAAATTTTGCTTTAAACCCAGGTCCCTAGAAATTAAAGAGACGTTATCGAACAAAATCAAAGGGTCTGTAAAATTGAGAATATATTCTGAAAGGGCTGAAGTAAAATCTTCAGACTTAGAGTTTTGCTTTAAAGCCAAAGAAATAGAATTTTTATGCTGTAATAATTTCATTTCCAAATTCTGGTTAGTACGTCCCACATATGAGCTTCCGCAAGTACATAGGATCTGATAGACCCCACTTGGTTGCCCCAATAAAGTTAGATCCTTCCCAGAATTTAGAAAACCACCCAAAGTATTGTTACTCTTTAAAGCTACCTTTAGACCATTTTTCTGTAAAATTCTTTTAAGTTTTTCACTTAGCCTTGGTACACATGGTAAGGAACAAAAAACGTCCTTCTCCCGAGTTATCTCCAAGACTTCCTTAGAAATCTCTAGAAACCTTTTTCTTCTTTTTGAAGAAGTCTGGTTAATTAACTACTATGGATACATGTTACTTATTATTATTTTTCTTAGAAAAGACAACTCCTCCTCAAATAATTTTGGAGAGCAAATACTAAAGATCCGGTCAATTAAATAAATTATTAAACCCATTTTTACTTGGCGAGCGTGACCGGAACTATAAGACCAAAATCTGTATTTATTTGTCGGTTTTCTATAAGTTTTAAAATCCAGACTATTTTCATTTTTTAAAAGAAGGAAATCAAGAAAAGGAAGTTTCCCATTCTCTTCTAATTCGACAGTAAACTTTAAATCCCCCTCAAACAATTAAGATGTTCCAAAAATCCTTTTAATTCATCCTCCCCATATTCCCATACTGAAATTATGTCATCCATATACCGGCCCCAAAAAATATGTTTAAAAAATATGAATCTAACGCAATTGTTTCAATATTCTCCACAAAAATATTAGCTAATAATGGGGATAAAGGGGCCCCCATAGGTTAACCATTTACTTCTTCAAAAAACTCCCCTCTCAATTGAAAAAAATAAGAGAACTTATTGCTCAACCTTACTAAATACATATTTACAGAAACTTCAAAATCTGTTTTGCCACAAATCAAGTCCAAATTTCTTAACAGCTTTCTTGCTAAAAGAGTTTCGGCTGCTTCTACATCAATATATGTATACATTGATACAATGTCGAAGCTTGAAAGCAAAGAACTTGAAGAAATTTCTACTTTTTTCAGTTTTTCAACCAAATTCGAAGAATTCTTAATGTACCAAACTTGTGTAGACAAAAGTGGTTTAGATATTGACACTAACCACTTGCTCAAAACACTTGTTGGTGACCTTGTACTTGACAAAATTGGTCGTAATGGTAGGTTAGGCTTATGAATTTTGGGAAGTCCATATAATTTTTGGCATAAGGAATTGCCTGGCAGGCATTTGTAATAAAGTTGAGGTGTTATTTTTCCATCATCCTTTAAACACGTTTTCGTTCTTAAACTTATTTGTAAAAGAGTCTGTTGGATTATACGATAGCTTCTTGTATGTTTTTTCATCATTTTATAAACTTCTCAATTTTGATTCGTAGAACTCAGTATTCATGACAACTAAAGTGTTACTCTTATCTGCTTTTGTAATTGCTTTTCTGCTTTTTTGTAATTTTCTGCTTTTTTGTAATTGCTTATCTGCTTTTGTAATTGAACCATCCTTTTGAAATTTTTTTTTAGAATTATTTTTTATGTCTATTCCGGTTATTTTATTTTTACTATTTGTATTATTATATTACTATTTGTGTATTATTATTTACTATTTGTATTACTATTTGTATTATTTTTACTATTTGTTTTACTATTTGTACTATTAAATTAATTATATTTTATTTTAGAATTATTTTTTTTTTATGTCTTTGATGGTCTACTAGGAAATTCCGGTTTCAATACAAAATTAGAAAGGGTTTTACGGTAGAAGCTCTTACTAAGCTAACATCTTTTATTAGGTTTGCGTGTCTATTAAAAGGATTTTATCCATATTTGAACTTTTATTTATCGTCATGGCGGCGTGGTCTCCGAAATTATCTACGTTAGCTTCTGAAAGATTAATTTAATAGTTAAATTTAATTTAATAGTATAATTTAATTTAATAGATTAATTTAATTTAATAGTACAAGTGGGTTTAGGGAGGCTAGCTTCTGAAAAATTAATTTAATAGTTTAATTTAATAGTATAATTTAATTTAATAGATTAATTTAATTTGATAGTACAAGTGGGTTTAGGGAGGTTAGCTTCTGAAAGATTAATTTAATAGTTTAATTTAACTTAATAGTATAACTTAATTTAAAAAATTAATTTTATTTAATAGTACAAGAGGGTTTAGGGAGATTAGCTTTTGAAATATTAATATAATAGCTTGATTTAATTTAATAGTATAATTTAAATAAATAGATTGATTTAATAGTTTAATTTAATTTAATAGATTTATTTAAATTAATAGTATAAGTGGGTTTAGGGAGGCTAGCTACTGAAATATTAATTTAATAGTTTAATTTAATTTAATAGTATAATTTAATTTAATAGATTAATTTAATTTAATAGTACAAGTCGGTTTAGGGAGGTTAGGTTTTGAAAGATTAATGTAATAGTTTGATTTAATTTAATAGTATAATTTAATTAAATAGATTAATTTAAATTAATAGTACAAGTGGGTTTAGGGAGGCTAGCTTCTGAAATATGAATTTAATAGTTTAATTTAATTTAATAGTATGATTTAATGTAATTTAATAGTACAAGTGGGTTTAGAGAGGTTAGCTTATGAACAATTAATTTAATAGTTCAATTTAATTTAATAGTATAATTTAATTTAATAGTACAAATGGGCTTAGGGAGGTTAGCTTCTGAACGATTAATTTAATATTTTAATTTAATTTAATAGTATAATTTAATTTAATATATAAATTTAATTTATTAGTACAAGTTGGTTTAGGGAGGTTACCTTCTGAAAGATTAATTTAATAGTTTGCGATAAATTGGCCAGGTGAAACTGGATTTTGTCAGCTTCAGGAGCACCGCCAAGAATGAAAAATGCAGCCAATATAAAACTTAATTTTGAGGCGTAGCCCTCTGTGTATTAGCTTCATCCTCAGAAATTTAAATCGAGTAATTTTCATTTTAATGAGAATATTACTACCTATAAATATATCTAAAGTCTTTTTGAATTTATTACTATCACGCATATTTATTGGAACACTACAATTAACCATGGAAATTCACCCCCTTAACAAATTTCTTGGTGGGCACTTATAATCAGGTTGACTTAAGAAAGACTCATTTGATAGTTTTTTTTTATATTTTATTTATTGGTTATTTTATATAATTATTAATTGTTAATTATTAATTATATTACTATTAATTATCATATATGAAATTATTAATTAATTATATTATTAATTAGTTATTAATTTTATAATTAAAAATATTAATATAGTTATTAATATAATTGTTAATTGGTTAATTATATACTTTATTGGGATATTTTATTTTTGATATTTTATTTATTGGAACATTACAACTAACCATGGAAGTTCACCCCCTTAATAAATTTTCTGGCGGTACCTATAATCAGGTTGACTTCAGAAAGACTCATTTGAGAGTTTGCGATAAGGTATTCGCCTTAGGGGGTGGATTTGTGCATTAATTACAACAATTGAAACAATTATTTGTATTTTTTTTTTAGAGAGGGCATTAGCTTATAAATTTCGTTGACAGTTTTTATAAAGGTCTATAAAAGACGTCATAATCATACATATATGTAATGCAAAAATTGAAATTACAATTTGTATATATATATATATATATATATATATATATATATATATATATATATATATATATATATATATATATATATATATATATATATATATTATATATATATATATATATATATATATATATATATATATATATATATATATATATATAATATATATATATATATATATATATATATATATATATATATTTATATATATATATATATATATATATATATATATATATATATATATATATATATATATATATATAAATAATTGTAAAAATTATAACATGTATCAAAGTTTCTTTTTCCACAGGTAGAATATTGCAGAAGCGTGAAAACAAAAAAAGAACATTATGATCACTAGAGAGAATCCCTTGAAAGATCAATTTCAAAAAGTTGGGGGAAAGCCTGAGAAATTTGCAAGAAAATCAGGAAGCTCGATTTAACAAAATTTAGGGCCAGGCCATTAGCTTCTTACCATAAAGTTTATAGAAAAAAAAGAAACAATCGCGGTGATTATGAAACTTCTGAAGGGAGCTCTAATCTGATGACCCATACCTCCTTTTTGTGGATCTTTTCCCCATTATGTGGAAGTGTCAACTGAGTGTGGAGGTGATTTTCATCCGAGACCGAACTGAATCAAATACTTTTAACAGGGGGAAAGTATCTTTCCATTAGGAGACGAGATATCTGGTTGCTAAAACAAAACTCAAATTCTGTCATAACCTACCTCTAAAGAAAACTGAAAACAATCGTAATAACAATGGAATTTGGAGGGAGGGACCCTCCCCACTAAACGTTCGTATCTGTTCAGCTTTATACGGAAATGTATGTTAACAATAAATACAGTTAACTTAAACAAGCAAATTACTGGGCTCGAGTTTACTTCGATATTTTTAATTTTCCTACAACAAAAAAAATCATCAATTGAATTTCCGTTTGTTTCCAGTTTTATTGCAGGACAATTTGTGTCCTTCCTTAGATAACGCTTTATGCGATAATTTACTTAAGAAGGGTAAGGTATTTTTGATATCAATAGATACCTCAAAAGAATTTGAATTTTATGCTGATTTCAAATATATAAGTTTTATCAAGTTCCGTCTTACCCATCAAAAGTTACGAACCTAAAAAAAATTGCCTTCTTTTTGAAAAAGGGGGAAACATCCCTTAAAAGAGATAGAATCTTAATGAAAATCTCACCACCAGATTCCGCGAATAAGAAAACCCTAATGTAGAGGTTTCAAGCTCCTATTTACAAAAATGTGGAATTTTGAATTTTTTGCCAGAAGAATTTTTTTTCCAGGGGTGATCGTATTGATACAGTGGTCCTAGAATATCACGAGAGGTCTCGTTTAAAAGGAAACTAAAGGTTCTAGTGTCCGTTTTAAGTTAAAAAAATTGGAGGGCAACTAGGCCCCCTCACAAGCTCATTTTTTTCTCGAAGTCACCAGAACCAAATTTTGAGATAGCCATTTTGTTCAACATAGTCGAAAATTTAATAAATAAGTATTTGAGAATGACTTAATCCCCAGAGTCCCCGGGCGAAGGGCTGCAAATTATGAACTTTGCCCATTGTTTACATATTAATTAAAAAAACTTTTTCCATAAAATAAGTTTTTCAAAGAAAAGTAAAGAACAACATTAAACCAAAAATGAGCAAAAATAAAATTAAATTATCTACCAAGCGTGAAACTACCACAAATCAGCATCGATACATAAACGAAACCCAAAACGAACAGAAATTACAATAAATAACCGAGTCAAACTCAAAACCAGCAGAAATTAACACAAGTAGGGCTCAATGCCTTCCAAAGGCCAGAACATAGTTTGCACTTTCCTGAAAAAATATAAATGTTTTCACTTTCATAACTTTAATAAATCAAATAATATTAACATGTTGGTTACTAAATATCAGTATATGCATATTAAACTGACAATTCAGATTCATTTGTATTTTTTCAGTAAAGTGCAAATTATGATCTGGCCTTGGGAAGGCATAGGGATTTTGAGCCCAACTTATGTTAATTACTGCTCGTTTTGAGTTTGACTCGGTTATTTATTGTAGTTTCTGTTCGTTTTGGGTTTCATTTATTTATCGATGCTGATTTGTGGTAGTTTCACGCTTGATTTGTGGTAGTTTCGCATTCATTTGTGAAATTCACATTCATTAGAAATTTTCTTCTAAAATTTCTAAGAACAAAAAAGGAAAAGACTTAAGCATTAAGCATTTCTTACTTTTTGATATGAAAGAACATCTAAGCCAGAAAGCTATTCTTGGTTACTTCCGTCAGATAAGAAAACAGCATCACCACTGGCATTGATAAGACACTGACCCTGAAAATAAAATTTCGAACTAATAAACAAACAAAATGTAAAAACAGCAACAAACAAGCAAAACATAAATAAATAAAGAACAAAATCATTGACCATGATGAATTTTGCTGCTTCTTCATAGCAGCATCAATCGGTCTAAACCTGCAAAAACTCCTCCTCAACCCCACTCTTTTTAGAGCGGGTTGAGGTTGCAAAGAGCTCAACTCTTTGCATCCTCACAAGAAGTTTGTACTTAATTCAAGTCCTCTCTCATGACCTCTAGCAACACCATTTAAGTATTTCCTACTTACTTTCTTACTTTGATTCTGCAGAGAAACAAAGAGTTTACTTGTAAATGATGTTGTCATTCAGAACGTTTTCATTCTTTTTACTGGCTTAATATATTATAAACAGCCAATCCAGATTTAACAAGGCAAAGTTAGATGTCTCTCAGTAATTGCACTTTCTTGTCAATCTACCTTTGTCAGTCAGCATTACTTTCCCGGTTTTAAAAAGGCCAGTGTATAACCAAGATTTAAAAAGGCGGGGATATTTTCTCTCCACAGTTAATTAATATTGTGATTGGCTATCAAAAATAAATAACAAAATATAGCAACTGAATTAAAGCACTTTCTAACACGGAAGTATATACAGTAATCTTTCTTTTTTTTCGACTTTTTTTACATAAATTTGTTAAATTTTTCGACCACTGCCAAACGTAGATTATTTCCAAGTGCACTGATAAAACACCCCCCCCCCTCTTGTATACTCCTTTTTCTATAAATAAAACAAAACAAACGGGTGGGTGCGGGTGGTTATAGAAAAAAAATAAAACAAGCAGTATTATATAAGACTTGATAGAGCAGACTTTTTAATCTTAAAAAAGACTAAAAAGTTGAAAAAATTGAATTTTTTTTCTTAGAACTCGTTTTCAAAATGGACTAAAAATTAGAAAATATTTTCCCTTGAGAGTCTATGAATATAAGTTAAGACGAAGGGCGTAAAGTGGATTGGGCTTTACATAACTTGATCTTTTTTCCTCATTTTCCTCAACTCACTTGTTCATTTGTGCATTTATAAATTAAATCAATTTGATATCTGTTATCTAAAGCCCAATCCGGTTTTATGCCCCTCGTTCCTTTGTTATATTCATATATTGTCCAAAAAAAAAAAAAAATTCTACTTTGAAGTCCATTTTGAAAACAATTAAATATATATATATATATATATATATATATATATATATATATATATATATATATATATATATATATATATATATATATATATATATATGCTTTTATTGATAGGCTATATATTTATAGGCTTGATATTTTTATTCATCCAAATAATTAAAAGATATTTAAATTTGGATGAATTTGTGAAAAGCAACTAAATGCGTCTGGATGACATCGGAATTTGGAAACATTTCAGTAAAATTTACCAGGCTCTACGTTATCTTTGTACTTCTTTAAGGAGGCTGTTCTGGGTACCTGGCTGACTGATCGTATTTCAAACCGTAGACTGTACAAAAAGTCTGGTTCAGTCCCCCTTTCTAGGGCTACAATGAGAGAAAGGTTGAGATGGCTAGGACACGTTCTGCGGACGAAGGATGACATCTTACCGAAGATTGTCCTTTTCGGCCAGCCGTCTAGGGCTAAACGAAAAGCAGGTCGTCCACACTTAGGGTGGGAGGATGTCATAAAGAAAGATTTAAGGGATACGGAAACTTACTGGGAGGGTGCAAAAATGGAAGCTTTGAATAAATTGGGATGGAGGAGGAACGTGCGTAGCTGTGTTGGCCTCAGGTCGCTTGGTGCTGCGGTGAGTTGTTAGTAGTAGTAGTAGTAAGGAGGTTAGGGGGGCTTTGTAAGAGCCTGTGAATTTCTATGCAGGGAAATTCTTTCAACTGAATCATCTGTGTTGTTTTTCGGGCTAGTTTCGTGGTTATGAACAAAGTAAGGGGGCTCTGACGTACCAAAGAGATCCTCTTTAGCTTTCACTAACTTCAGAGCTACTTTCAGATTTATCATCAATTTTTGCCCCCTTTATGCGACAGTTATTGTCCAAAGGTGCAATTCAAAAAGGCAACCTTTTTTCAAAAGAGGAAAAAACAAAAAACAAACAAAAATATATTTGGATTGTTGTTCGCGTTGTATGGTTCGTTCTGTTGTCGTTTTCTTTTTCTTTTCGTATTTTTCATGTAACATATCTATCAGCAAACAATAATAGCAATAATAAAGAAAAGTTTCGGACGTGTCGTCAACAGACATGCTTCTCAAATAATACTTCACTCTTATGACTTTCTCTTCAAAAAGCTGAGTCTGTTCGGTCGAGAAGTAAGTAGTATCGTCATAATATATTTAAAACGAGTCCTAACCATAGTTTTAAACGGTGCCCGGTTTTAAATGGAGCCCAGGATGACACGCCCCTGGATTTTAAACGGTAACCAGTTTCAAGAACCCAGCAGGTGCTTGTTACGTCATAGGGGGAAACTAAGAGATGCAGGTGTTACATCAATGTTTACTTTGGGCAAGACACTCCCCTGAATTATAAACAATGCCCAGTTTTAAACACGCCCCCAGAATACGACCAGTGCCCATTTTTAAATGGTCAGTTGTTACGTCAATGTAATAGAGAATGGCACACTCTTGTGTGACCTTGCTCCAGTATTAAAAAGAGTTCACTGTGTCAACATCGAAGATATTGTAATGGATGGTTTTACACTATTGGATATTGAAGACGCTAACAATGACAAAATGGAACCGAGAGTTCCTAAAGTAGCAGTAGAAATCACAAGGGGTTGCCAACTAACCCTAGAATGGGACAAGATTTTTACAGGATATATTATATCATTAAACAAGTCAGAAGAACAGTTATGCTTTGCGGCAAAAGTGAATATAATGCATATACAAAGATTACAAGACGGATTAAATGCATTAGTAAAACATATTGAAGAGAACAATCTGAATCAATCTACAAACAGAGAGTAAGTTTGTTACTAAAGTGATTCTTAGCTAGCTTATAATTGGTAGTGAGAGTGTAAGGATTAAAAAGACTGTAAATTTGAGAACCAAACAATTTTACGGAATCTGGTAAAATTTGAAAAGTGCTTGATTCTAGATTATGATTTTCTAGAGTTATATCTTCAAAGGAAAACACTTTTTCAAACAATGCTTAACGATATAATGGGAACTGATTGTCCATCATTTGACTATTGCAAGAAACTTTTACGTCGTGTGTCCAGACGCATTTACTCAATTTACAGAAAATTTAAAGAATTTAGACAAAACAAGATGATGCTGTGATTTTTGCTTTTAACCACTACTTAGACGGCCATCAACCGAAAAATCTGGTTCGCGAAGCAACCAGACATAAGTCGATAAATCGTGTCTATACAAGTTTTGTGACGTCACTCCTCTCCTAGAAGCAGTCAATTTACCAACCCAAATTCCTTTTGGCGGTGAGAGAGTCAACATCGGAAATGTTTTACATATGTATATTATGCTTGTATACATTTGTTACATGGCAGCTTGTCATCCTGTGAGAATTGTACTATGGTAAATGTCTATAATGAAAAGTGTAGATTATGCAATCCGTGTAAATTGCATAGAGAACATGCCGCGCAAATTAAAGACTGTAATTTCTGTCTCGAAGAGATTTTTGACTTTCATACTAGAAGTTTCCTATGCTCCAATTGTCACTATGATAAATGTGATCAATGGGAAAATACTTAATCTGGCATGATTGCGAAAAATCCTAAACGTGATATCAGGTTACTTTTCAGAGACTGGTATTTTCTTGGTTTAAATTGTTTTGGGAAGAACAAACTGGTCTACACTTCAACTGCTGGAATAATAAAAGTCTGGTTTTTACTCATGGTTGTGAAGGTACCGACTACTATGATGATAAACCTACAGACTTTTATTTGGCTGTTATAGAAAGTAATTCTTCATATGATAATTTTGTATGTGACATTGCTTCAAATAAGCAAATTGAAACGCGTGAATTTTATAATATGAACCAGGATAGTATTATTGACTTTAAAAACGCATTTAACAAAAATGAATTTACAATAAATTGTAGAAAATGTGACCAACACTTTGAATACGAAGATGAATACAAGTTGAATCCTGAAGAGCTGCTGCCACTTATCGTTTCTGACGATTACCTATGCGTGAAAGAAAAAATCTAAAAGGACACAGTGTTTTGTTACATAAATTTTATTAATAAGCAAACTTACGTACATTTTTAAAGCATTTCACATCTAGGGCACCGAAATTTATAATATATAGGTAGGAAAGATTATTTTCACCTAGATAGTCGTTCAATCCAGGATTTTCAGGTTAATAAATATTAAGGGATTAAATATTAAGGGATTATATAATATTATATTAAGGGATTCACTGTAAGTATATCCGCGACATCGAAAAAAAATATAATAGGGCATGAAAACCACAGCTTTTTGTTGATAGATCTTGTAAAAGCTCCCGATTTGGGATAATAGGTTTTCCACTTTTCTCAAGAAAGTTTTTAATGCGAGGCATGTAGAACGTATACGGTATGCCAAGAGGGTCAAAAAATTCAATATTGAAAGATGCATAGCCAATTCCCGTCTTTACAGTTGATGGGTTACTGTTAACAATGATAAGGATATGATTATGAATTTGAATATGCTCGAGGAAATCCAAAAGTATGCAAAAGGATTTGTGTTTGGACATGTAAGGATTCAAATTGAATACATTGATTATTTGATTTGTGTTCAGGGTGCCAACTCTAATATAACAATGCCATCCAGTGTAATTTCTCAATAGATTTCAAATTGATTTAGTGATATTAATGAAATAATCTCTTTCAATGGCTCAGCAAAGGTACACTCTAAAAGTCCAGTACCCGTTCGGACAGTTGTCATATCTAAAGTACCGGGAAAATCCAATACAATGATACCATGAGTTTTCGCAAACATTTCTTCAGTTATACCATTTTCAAATAATTGTGAATTTCGATCTGGGGATTGCAATGTCAATTCATATAAGGTCCTGTACGATTTATGAAAGGATAAATTGTAGAGTGGAATTCTATTTACTTTACATATAAGAGATGAAAGTCTAAACATTTCAAATTTATGTGGAGAATCTGTCCATGATCTAACGGTGCTAGCACTTTTTACAAAAAACCAAAGCAAGTTTTGAAGGAATTTGGCGTTTCAAGTTTTCCAGGAATTTGGCGCTTCACTAACTCCGGATAAACGGAATCATCCCAGTTGGTAAAGTACATTCGGGAGCTAATCGTGCTTACCATTTTCCAAATCGCCCAACAGATTCTCTGTTTTAACTTTCAAAAGGATTGAAGCAGTGTCTCCATAAATCACTTGAGCTTGTCCCTACCCCGGCCATTGGAGCTTAAAGACATTGCAATAAAATTCCAATATGAATTTTTCTGAAATTTCCAAAATGGCAATGCCAGCAGCAACGTTTTTATTTAATTTTACACTCCCTTCTTTTTTATGTAAAAGAACTATATTGGAGTCTATGACCGTGGACGATTCGAAGTTCAAATCTGCAATGATTCGGGCACATTCTTTTGGATCGGTCACAACGTTACAAGGGACACTATTGCGCACACTGTCGCACATCTTACCAAAGGCCGAATTTAAAATTAGTTTAAAGATCTCACCGAGTCATGAAGTTCCAAAGGTATTTAACCATCAATTTCGAAGACCTTTTCTTGGGGTCCATTCTCCTCAACAGCGTAAATGTTGTGGAAATTTGAAGCAGAAGGATTGTCCGGCCATTGGTAACTCCCATACGGTAAATGTAAGTGAAACATTGCCAACGGATAAAGGGATTAATATCCAAGAAAATTGCATTCGACTTTTCACCGGTGCTTTGTCCAGTCAGGTCGGTTTCAAGGATACGATCCCCCTGGAAAACATACCCTCATCGCATCGATCTCTCTAAAAATAAGTGTTGATCCACATCAGCGATCAGCCCTATTTCGCATCACTGATTTTTAGAATTAAATCCATCACCAGATGAGGAGTTGAAAATTAATGCCCCAAATCTAACCTAAATTCCTCGTAAATTTTATCCGTGTTTTTACAGACAATATCCAACAACGTCAATACATCACTTGCTAGGAAGATTTTACAATAATTCTCCCCATTTTTACACCCTCCCTTAGCCCAAACTTTTTTTTAGCAAATCCATAATTGGCAGTGGCACATTGAGGATCACGAAGTGAATCATAAAACGCTAGGATGGGCGGTAATTTTTCCTCACATAGCCTTGAGATGGAGTTTTAGTACTAATACGAGTATATGCCCTTACACGTTAGTAAATCATACATTTCATCATCTGGAAAGTGCTGTTTTAGAGGGGGGAACTATTAAAATCATCGCTATTTTGTACTTGAATGAGTTGACTTAGGGATTTGGCGAAGAGACTATAGGAATCTAAAAAACGGGTTTTATTCAAGTACGTTTCATTACCATCAATTGTTTTCCATCTGAATTCTAAGACTAGCAGCTTCTCAGATGATTTGGGCATGATGATATAAGAAAAAGAACAATCTACCCATGCAACATCTACAGCTTCACCTTTCTGCAAAGGGCCAACGCTGGTAATATTAATTTCAAATCCTATTTGGCATTGAGCATGTAAACGGGTAGAAAGTATTGCTGCATAACATTTACATTACACAATTTATGCGCAACCCCCCAAAAATTACTCCCTCTCGATAGAACAGGATTATCTAAATGATGATGGTCGCAGACTTCCACATCCCCACTACCCTCAACAATTTATTCTTACGTACCAAGCACATTTTTTTTTATTTTTTAATGGCCAACTCGCCTTCTAATGATAGAGTCATTGGATAATTTGTGTTGCACAGCCATGAAACTAATTTATTACCTGTTTTAATAAGTGCAACCATAGCTGCGCTTACACAATCTTCTCCACCCAATGTCTCAAGCACATCTACCAATTGAAGGGTATTACTTGAGTCCCTTTGCCCGTAGGCAGAAGAGACCGCAATGGCTACGTGTTCTTTGAAACGATTCAAATTTGATGGTTCACACACATCCATGAGTTTGGCTTCGATGTCTAATTCCACCTTGTCACTCTGCCACAATTTTTGAAACCGCAAGAGGTCATTGTCGCCTGAAACCGCCTCAACAGACTGGAATCCATGACGCTTGCAGGGTCTCAAGTGATTTTTTTTCAATTCAATTTTAACTCTGTAAGGAAAGCGGAAAGACACATTGGACAGTAATAGCGTGTAGTTTGCTTTAACCCCCGCCTTATAAACCCCATTAATAATGGGAATTGGAAAGAAATGTCCAATTGAATCAGATTCTTTTGCAGGCTCATAAAGAAACCATACCCAGTTTTAAATAACCCAAATGAACGGAGCCCTTACTGAATATAAAACAAACTTTTTATCTTTATGTTCCCCCTCTTCATATTCTACATCGTACTGTAATACTGAAACACCAATCTTTAAATGCTCGTTTGTCCTCTTAAACATGTCAATTCCCTTAAGTGTTAAAAGATATTTCCCCTTTAAACAATTAAAATCTACTTTAGGGAACTCTGCCCCCTCCTCATCCCCATTACCGAACCGTCCAAATATGTTTTACTAACATCTTTTGCCTCGGCTTTATGGCCCACGACAAGGAATGAATACTTGAAGCACTCTAAGCCCGTGTTGAAATTAAAATTTTGAACACCCCCACAAGTCCTCAAATCTGCATTAAATTTTCTAAAATTAGCCTTCTCCCTCCCGCCTCTTAAAACAAATTCTTTTTTAAATTTCGTAATAATTAGTTCTAAATTTTCTATAAACAAAAAAACAGACCCACTCCCATTTTTACTATGACTCTCCAACCTACTAAAAATATTCTTCACCCTACTAAAAATATTACCCACCCAATCAGAAAAAGCACCCTAAAAGTTGTGCAAGTCAGGGTGAAAAGTCCGAATCGCCCTTTCCAGGTAATGCAAGTACAAATCACCCATCTTTTCACTTAAAAAATATTTTTGAGTTCAATGGATGCCTTTATTCTGTTTCGTCCTCCCGCCTCCCAAATGTGGTTTTCAAGAAGTGTCCGAATCTTGCTGAGATAGGAGTGTGCTGTGTCCACTGGATCCGTATGAATACTACCACTTGTAAGACTATTAAATGGGTCTCCAAACTCAGCGCTAAAAATATTAATATTGCGCAAAGCGGAATTGGCTAACACTAACTCGGGCAAAACAAGGCGTGATCTAGCACCACTTTGTCTTGGTCCCCCCATATCACTGTGAGTGGTGGGTGCATATAGCACCCTCTCCACTTCGCCTGTTGTTTGCTGATCTAACAGATTGTCTAAAAGTTCCGCATTAAGGCCGAGACCTCTCAAGTGTACATCTAAATAAAAGTTGGGAACTCTATACTAAACGGGCTCACCCTCGAACTTGAACTCCCCTCACGTTCACTTTTCAATGCACGCGTATTTTCACGAAAATCCGATGTCATAGGGTTCCCATTAGAGGGCCCTGGTGTCACTATGTGAACCTAGAAAATAATAAGAGTTTATTAGCTCACTGGAACACTTCATCCTATGAAAAGAGAATAGAATAGTTTAGAATGAGCATAGATGTCAATGTGACTCTTCGGACGTATTTTGTCCATACTACTGGCTATAAATTTAATGATCATACCGGAACCTCCAAAAGACCCCTTTTTGGATGCATTGAGAACATACTAGCATTTATAGGTGTAATTAGCATTCATGGATGTTCGGGGTCAACACTACGAGCTATAAATTTAATGATCATACATGGGCCTCCAAAAGACCCCCCTTTGGATGTATTGCGAGCACACTAGCATCTATAGCTGTAATGAACAGAGATTATTCCAAATATGGACCCTCAAAAAGAGCCTTCGGATCCGTGGACCCCCCTACCAGTTAAGAATTTAAGACCCAGAAATTACCACATAAATGCAGGTAAGCTTACGTTTCAGCTATTATAATATTCTAAAGAGTCTTGGAAAACTTACTGAGGAGGTGTCACTGTCCGGCAAGACTTCAAGTAAATTGTGGACCCACGCCGGGAGTTCATCACCGTCGATCTCGAAAAGAATATAAAATTCTTACTCCTTAATGCATTTTATGATTTTTAGCTATTAAACAAGAATTTTAATCAAACGGGGGCCAGCGCACGATTATTTTGTTGAAAAGCCTTCAGAAATAATGGGCCCAGGGCCCATTATGCTGAAAAGGAATGTCTTACTTTAGCTATTTCTTTTAGGAGCTGCAATAGCCTAGTTAATCTCCCTGCATTGAAATAAAGGATTATCTTTAGGATGCAGGAAATAGCATTAACGCCCTCTCTCTCGGATGCAGTGAACAAGGCCCCCTCTGTAGTAAACTAAAAATAATAAAGATTAGCTAGAAAAAAGGTAGGTTTTTTTATTATGTGAATAAATAAGCTTTATGAATGAACATCAATAAATTCACTTACATTAAGGTTGGCAGCCCCATCTTGGTTGAAGGGTTCAGCAACTTCATTGTCATGGGGCCTAAAGGAGGCGAAAACTCTATCTTCGCCTTGTACAGGTCCTGAAGTCCCGACGATTTATGGCACGCAGGAGACAGAGGACTGGTATAGATCTGGCCTGGAAGGGCCGGCATGGGCAATGACTGAAGACCGTTTTACCCTTGCAGGGGTTGAATCGTTGGCCCTTGCCTTCTTTGTGGGCGGTGGGAACTCGGGAAAATCCTTGAAAAAGAAACAGAATTTTAGTTTTTTCACGAAAAAACTTAAGGAAATTAACCTTAAAAAACAAGCCCCATTGCCACCCTACCCACCTTAACGGGGGGGGGGATCATGCATGGGAAAAATTCTGTAATGATACCGATGAATGGCGGGTAAAAGATGATTAACTCCTTTTCTCTAGGTGGAATTGTCATCAAGCATATCATCAGATTCACGTAAAACCATTTCCAAATAGCGTGAGCCTAATTTCAACATGTTTCCCACTTAAATTTAATTTGAATAACTCACCGCTCTCAACGGGCCTGCTTACATTCTCCTTTCTTTAACATTGTTAGAAACTATAGTTTTCCCAGGGCGCTAGGATATAACTTTTTTAAAGAATGGTATATTCACCCGTCCAAGAATATTTAGTGCTTATTTAAATGGTGATAAATTAACGCTGGGTCCTTCAAAAAATACCTTCTCAGGGTACACGTTACCTTGTAGAGCCTTCTCTGAAAGTATCATCTCCCAACCTAATCCCTTTTTCATGATACCAAAAAAGTAGCAAAACTAGAATTTTGCAAGAAAAAAGGCTACAGAATGAGTAAACTGGAGTTGCATGTAGGGAGGAGGCACATTATTATTGTCAACAAGGGACGCCTGTTTGCTTAATGAATCCACCCCCTTTCATTATAATTTTCCCCGCGCGAAGAAGCGATTTGTTTCACCGTACAAACCAGCTGTTAAAAAGCAAACCTTTAACTTACGCTCGCCCCCCGCTCTCCTCCCCCAAAATAAATACTGACTACTTAAAATGGAATTAATCATATTTTCCATATGAAAATATAAATCATATCTTCTTCGACACATCTTGCAAATCAAAGATTTAGCGTAAATATAACTGAGATGAGAGAAATATAGCTCTTTATTGTGAACTGCTTGCCATAGTTAATAGTACCAAAAGCCGTAATGTATTTTGAGTGGAATTTGTCAATTTAGTAGCGGATACGGAGAATAACACTTGTCTTTTGACATGTACAATTTCGCTATAATTAAGTCCTTGCGGGAAGTACATCTTACACACCAAGGATAATAATTAACTTGGGTTAAACACAATTAAACAAATTTAGGCCTCTGATGGAAGACGCTTGAAAGCAATTTAAAATGCGGAATTGAATTTGGCGATAAAAATTAGATTAGTTTATCGGCGGTAAATGTACTTTATGTGAGAGGGGGATGGGGTTTAATATGCTAATTTCATATAAGGAGTTATAATAGTTGAAAATTGAATATGCTCATCTTAATGGTGGGGGGAGAGGGTATAGAAAAAGAGGCTTATGCTGTTTACTGGGTTGCTTGGGTGCTTCAATTAGCAGAAAAGTTCGAATAGTAATAAAACTTTTTTTATGGAGGTTTATTTAATATAGAAAGAGGCTTACCTCTTGGTGTCTCCTTGCCATATCCTTTTTAAAACTATTGGAGGCTTCCATTTTTATAGCTGTGTCTACACCCCGGCGCCGCGCCGATGGGGGAAGACCGGCGGCGGCGGGGCCAAAAACAGCGCGCCGCGCCGCCGGCGCAATCAATGTTGACCGCAAACATTAATGTTTTCATCAGTCTTTGTCAAATCACAGCTTAAATTTACAACAGATTCGAGCCTATTCATGAGTTCAAAAATTCAAAAGTTGCTTGATGGAAACTGGTCTTCTTCGTTATCAAACAGTTCGTGGTAACGAACTGTAAGTAAGGAGCGACCCGGCTCAATGGTAACCGAAACTCTAGAAAACGGTATTTTGATACAAATAGATACATCAAAAGAATCATATTTTAATGCTGATTTCAAATATATAAGTTTTATCAAGTTTAGTTCTACCCATCAAAAGTTAGGCGCCTGAGAAAATTTGGCTGATTTTCGAAAAAAGGAGGAAAGACCCCCTAAAAGTTATAGAACCTTAATGAAAATCACACCATCATATTCAGCGTATCAGAGAACCCTACTGTAGAGGTTTCAAGCTCCCATCTACAAAAATGTGGAATTTTGCATTTTTTGCCAGAAGAAAGATCACGGGTGCGTGTTTATTTGTTGTTTTTTTTTTTTTTTTTTTCCCAGGGGTAATCGTATCGACCCAGTTGTCCAAGAATATCGTGGGAGGGCTCATTGGAATGGAAATTAAAAGTTCTAGTGCCCTTTTTAAGTGACCAAAAAAATGGAGGGCAACTGGGCCCCCTCCCACGCTCATTTTTTTCCCAAAGTCACCTGATCAAAATTTTGAGATAGCCATTTTGTTCAGCATGTTCGAAAATATAATAAGTATGTCTTTTAGGATGACTTAATCCCCCGAAGCTCCCGGGGGGAGGGCTGAAAGTTATGAACTTTACCCAATGTTAACATATAGTATTGGTTATTTGGAAGTATACAGACGTTTTCTGGGGAGATTTTTCCTGGTAGTGGGGGGGGTGTTGGTGGGTCGGGGGTTATGTGGGAGGATATTTCCATGAAGGAAGTTTTCATGGGGGAAGGGACATTGCTATGAAGGGGACGCCGGACTTCCCAGCATTATTTAAAAAAGATCAGAAATTTAATATAAAAAAAACAAGTATTTCAACTGCAATAGCAGCAACATCGAAACTTTAAACGAACAGAAAATATTACATATATGATTGGGTTCACCCCGTAGTCAATACCTCGCTCTTTAAGCCAATTTTTTAGTACTTTCATAAGAGCTATTTATTCTAATTAACGGCCTTTGTGATTAAGCGGTCATTTTTAAAGAATTGGAACAAAATTCGAACTTTCGCTTAAAGAGCAAGGTATTGACTAGGGGGTGAACCCCCTAATAAACAAATTAAAAATATATGAATATAAAAGTTCGTTACGTAAGTTAATTCGTAAGTTACGTATATTTATTACTAATAAAAACGCTCGTAAATAAAATAAAACAAGTTTCGAGAAAGCCATTTAACTAAATAAAAGTAAATTAATATGAAAATTTTGTTTTAATTATTCATGTACGGTGAGCCAAGATCCAAACCTGCATTTATTCAAAAACGTTCAAAAATTAAATAAAAAAAACAAGTTTTTTTAAGTGAAAGTAAGGAGCGACATTAAAACTTAAAACGAACAGAAATTATTCCGTACATGAAAGGGACTGTCCCATCCTCAACGCCTCGCTCTTTACGCTAAAGTTTGACTCTGTCTCACAACTTTATTTTTTAAAACAATAAAAAACTTTAGCGTAAAGATCGAGGCGCTGAGGAGGGGACAGTCCCTTTCATATACGGAATAATTTCTGTTCGTTTTAAGTTTTAATGTCGCTCCTTACTTTCACTTAAAAAAACTTGTTTTTTTTTATTTAATTCATCAAGAGAAGAACGAAATGGCTGTGGCGTTTCAGAACCCTTGCATAATACGAGTAGTTGAAGTATCTATTAGCTATATATTCTTAACATAAATAATTATCAAAATTACTTGTTTTTTCATTGAGCATTACTGCATACAAAACTTCAAATACCGTATCACAAATTCGTCAGTTATCTGGGTAAAAACTTTGATCTTAGAAGCTTAATTTTTTCATAATGCCCTTTGCCTATATCTGTTTTGTCACCTTAAAAACAGTTGAAATGTGCGACTTTGATATTGATTGTTTTTTTTTCCTCTTTTGGATTCCTAAGAAGCCTTCTTGTATTAAAAATTGGTTTTTAACAATAATTAAAAAAAATGCATTTTAAAGTTTTTTTTTTGGCTTCTTTATAGAATTTATGTCATGTAGGCTAAGGCTGAACTGCTGCTTTTTTATTGCTTTTGGCTGCTCTTTTGGATATTATTCATTTTTTCTTTTGAGGAGTCATTCCAAATTGTAAACTGATAAATACCTAATATTAGTCAAATAATAAACTGCATCTAAAAGGAGTAAATTTATCGAATTGATAAATACATGATGAACACTTCAATTTCAATGACACAAAAAACCCTTAATAGTTTATTCGCTATGAAGAAAAATGAAGTGCCAGCTATTTTCTTAGGTAAAAAATGACAAGCTCATCCGTTTTAAGTGGAATTAAATATATGCAGACTGAAGTAGCTCCAGGAAGATGTTCAAATTTTCATCCTAGTTCGTCACTTTTAATCCAAGCAAAATGTTAGGACACTTAGTATCAGTTATTGAGTTTAAGCTTTGATTTCCAAATGCTCACAAGAATTACCAAATTTAAGAAAGTCGCAAGAATAAGTCACCTGAGGTCAAAATACTCAAAGACTCCTCTTTGATCCTCATCCAGGCTCAATGCTTCTGCTATGGTCATTTCCGTGGAAATCTCCAAAGAGTTTCTTTTTAAAATAGCTTTCAAGCGTAGTTAGGGGTATTTAGACTTTTTTGCTTTTCTTCAAAGATTTGAAAAAAGTGTTATAATATTCCAAATGTTAAATTTTTGCATATTTTTGGTAATCATTTGTGGGGTGATCAAATTTTCTAAACCACTGTAGATACGTAAGAACGTTGCAACATCTAGTACCCTGAGGTCATAAGACTGTCAAAGACTCCTCCTTGAACCTCCCAAATTGAAAGCTTTTATTATGACCTGGCCTTTTAATGTAACTTGGGCACTGGACCAAGGGCGCCATTGTTACTCGAGCGCAACGTTAGGTGGGAATGTCGATATCGCTTTCGTCACACCAATTCGTTTTAGTGTGATTCTGCCTGGTACTTATGAATGAATGTTTTCAAAGTAAACCCGTTTCATCAGTAAGAAGAAAAACGGATTGGACGCATATGTCCCTTTCCCTTTGGACGATAAAAGCATGCAAGTGCTGTATCAAGCATAACTCACGAAAATCTTGTTAATTTTGTCAACTTTTCAACTTTTTGGCATCCCTGCTTTCAATAAAAAAAAAATCAAGGCACTATCACTTAAATATAATAACTCCCTATGCCCCCCCCTCTTCTGGATACCATCTTGATAGGATATCGTCTCTGCTTTAAATAAAAAAAAAATAATTAACTTATTGGCACCCCTGCTTTAAAAGCAAAATCGATGTAGATAATTTCGGAGACCACACTGCCTTTCGATGACGATAAATAAAAGTTCAAATAGGGATAAAATGCTTTTAATAGACAGTGATGATGATAACAGTGATAGAAATTCACAAAAATACCAGATATTTCGGTCACATATACAGTGACCGTCATCAGTAGTTTTACTACTGATGACGGTAACTGTATATGGGACCGAAATATCTGGTATTTTTGTGAATTTCTATCACTGTTATCATCATCACTGTCTATTAAAAGGATTTTATCCCTATTTGAACTTTTATTTATCAAAATCGATGTATTATCATTTAAATATGATAGCTCAATAACCCCCTCCCCCATCTGGATACCACCTTGATAGAATACCGTCTCTGCTTTAAATTAAAAAAAATCAACTTTTTGGGATCCCTGCTTTCAATAAATAGAATTTCGAGCTATTTTCATTTAAATGTAAAACCTACCTACCCCTCCCCTCTGGATACCACCTTGATAGGATACCGCCTCAGCTTTCATTAGAAAATAATTTACTTAATAATCAACTAGGTCACTATATGGTTCAAACAAACACGCAAAATAACGTTAAACAGCTTAGTGTTCCTTGAAAAAAAATTGAGGGTATGAGTAAAGGGGTACAAAGACAAGAACAAAAATGTCGAAGTTATTCAGATGTACCTCAAATTATTGGAAAACTGAGTGATAGATTCGCCATGGCATTCCATAAGATCCAAAGAATCAAATTAAAAGGGAGAACACACAAAAGCCAAATAAGCCCAGTAGCCTATGAGAAATCGCAAAATACCCAAGACGCTGAACAAGTCCTAATGGGGGGCCCTGGGTCTATCAAAATATTTCAATGGTTTCCCAGGGAATTTGATATTATTTTCTTCTGTCTCCACTTTAAATGAAAAAAATAATTATCTTTTTGGCATCCCTGATTTCAATAAAAAAAAAATGAGGTATTATTATTTAAAAATGATAGCCCCCTATCCCCCCCCCTTTAGGTAATAATCTACAATTTATTTTTGAATCATGTTTTTGGGGTAACTTCCGGTTCAATCTTTAATTCCCCAACCTTGTACATAGCTTAGTCTATAGCTAAATTTTGTCTCAATCGAAGGTTTTGTTGTTTTTTTTTTTTTTTGGGGGGGGGGGTAAAAATGTTCCAGAAAGAAGATTGCATTTTCTATCAGGCGTTCAATAGTTGATTATTAAACATTAAGAAAATCTTATCTAAAAACATAAAAAAAAATAAATCTGCAAACTTACAATTCAGCTGTAGAAACAATCTGTCGGCTGTCAACTACAAAATCCAACAAAAGGTTGAAGCTGTATAGTAGTGAATGCATTCTATAATTCTATTCAACTTGAAAATAAAATTCTTGACTACGAATGATGTAAGAAATAGCGATTGGGAAACTGTATTCGAAATGATTTAAACTCGTTTCATAAGAACGATACTTTTTTGTCAACACATGAAGAACTGTGTATATTGCAATATTTGCAATAGCATATTGCATATGTCTGGTTTTTATGCAAAATAACAAAAGAGATGAAAATTAATGAACAAGAAAGTAGTGAAGAATTATGGTATGCAAAGTAATATTTGGCAGGGAAAGTCACTGGTGATAAATCGCTAGGGGTGGCACCGTAATTGCGTGATTTTCGGGGATTCGGGGAACCAATTTTTTTTCGGGGTGACGCATAGATTTTCGGGGAAATACCCAAAAATTCGGGGATAGTGCAAGCCCTGCTTGATTTCTAATCAGGAAAATCGAAATACTAAACCACACGAGAAGGAAAAGCTCCGACTTGGCGATTGACGCAATAAAGAATTGCCTTGCAAAACTAATTTAAAGTCGACCGAACGCCGCCGCCTCTGCCGGCGGCGGTGTGCCTGCGGCACACCGGCGGCGTTACGACACTTCGGCGGCGTTCGAGCAGGCCTCTCATCGGCGGCGTTTGGTCGATTCGCCGGCGCGGCACCGGGGTCTAGCCGTGTCACTCTCAGATTCTTATGCAATACAGTTGGAAAATCTCATTTCTACTGTCTTTTTATATTCCGCTGCAAACAGAAGGAAAATGGCGGCAAATTTTGTTCGCATAGGATGCCCGCCTGTATATTGGCCTTCGGGTTAGAATGCTAGCAGATACTTTTCCAGGGATTAGTGGGTGGGATGAATTTCCAAGAATTCATTGTCCGATAGAAAACAATAGTTGCCCATCTGGAAAATGGCAGAGAATTTTGTTCAAATAAAAATGGCCGTCTGTATATTGGGAAATCTTAGGCTGATATAGTTTTTTTTTAAAGAGAAAAGAAGGTTTTTTAAGGAAATTAATTAAAAAAACTTTTCCACCAAACAAGTTTTTCAAAGAAAAGTAAAGAACTCCATTCAACAAAAAATGAGCAAAAATAAAATCAAATAATCTACCAAGCGTGAAACTACTACAAATCAGCATCGATGAATAAATAAAACCCAAAACGAACAGAAATTACAATAAATAACCGAGTCAAACACAAAACGAACAGAAATTAACATAAGTTGGGTTCAAAACCCCTATGCCTTCCCAAGGCCAGAACATAATTTGCACTTTACTGCAAAAATATAAATGTTTTTACTTTTATAACTTTAATAAATCAAATAATATTAACATTTTGATTACTAAATATCAGTATATGTATATTAAACTGACAATGCACATTCATTTGTATTTTTTTCAGTAGAGGGCCAATTACGTTCTGGCCTTGGGAAGGCATGGGGGTTTTGAGCCCAACTTATGTTAATTTCTGTTCGTTTTGAGTTTGACTCGGTTATTTATAGTAACTTCTGTTCGTTTCGGGTTTCATTTATTTATCGATGCTGATTTGTGGTAGTTTCACGCTTGGTAGATTATTTTATTTAATTTTTGCTCATTTTTTGTTTAATGGGGTTCTTAACTTTTCTTTGAAAAACTTACTTTGTGGAAAAAGTTTTTTTTAATTAATTTCTGTTCGTTTTATATTGACATAGTATTTTCAGAGAAAAACAAAATAATACTTTAAATCTTTTCTTTTTTTAAGAATTTATAGTTTGGCCTGCTATTTGTATGCTGGAGAAAAATTTTCAGCAATTTTTAACAACATACACCCTCTTAAAAATCAGGACACAAAAAGTAGTGTTTAATTTAGTTTCATACCTCCTCTAGTTGACTTGAAATGGAAAACTTGATACCATTCGCAAAAAAAAATCTGTCTACTTTCTTTGATAGCTTGGACACACGCTATTTTGATTTGGTTAAATTTTAAGAGCAGATGCAGCCCTGAAAGTTTGAACATAATACCCTCAGTCGTTACTTGGGATACTGCTGAGATGCCTTATTGGGAATTAGCATTAACACAGTGCATTTTGATTTAATATTATGGCAACATTTAGTTTTTAAACACAAAGTCAAATGGGAGGGTAGGCGTGGGGGGGGATTAGTTTCCTTCCAATCACTTTCGACTACGAAAAAGGGCATCAGCCCTTTCAATTTATATCAAATGAGCCTTTTTCGAAGTTCCTATGACAACTCCTTCGATACAAAGTGCCCTGACCTAAATAACAACAACAACAACGAATTAATACATTACACCCACATCGATCTTTACTATAAAAATGGCAAGCCTTCCAATCACTTTCGACTATTAAAAAGGGCACTAGGCCTTTCGATTTCCAATCAAATGAGCCCTTTTTCAGTTTCTACGACAGCACTTCCTACAAACACCTTATATGTCCCCAGGGCGTAAATTACAACCTTTACCCTAAGGTCTGGGGGGATGGTTGTCATCCTCTAAGACCTAATTTCCAGAACTTTCAACTACGTTAAACCAAATGGCTATCTTAAAATTTTGCTTGGATGTGTCTTGGAAAATGGGGGGCGTGAGAGGGGCGTTAGTCTTTCTTCAATCACTTTCAACTATTAAAAAAGGCACTAGCTTTTTCAATTTCCAATCAAATGAGCCCTTTTGAAGTTTCACGAAAATGCTTTCAATAAAAACTTTATATGCCCCCAGGGGATAACTTACAAACCTCGGCCTGACTGCTTGGAGGGGTTTATCATCCTCAAAGACCTAATTTCCAGAACTTTCTATTACATTGAACATAATGGCTATCTGAAAATTTTGATTGGATGTGTTTGGGGGAATGGTGGGCGTGAGAGGGGGGTTAGTTACCATCCAATCACTTTCAACTATTAAGAAGGGCACTAGCCCTCTCAATTTCCAATTGAATGAACCCCTTTTGAAGTTTTTACGGCAACTCTATCATTAAAAACCTTACATGCCCCCCGGCAATAACTTACAACCTTTGCCCTGGGGAATCTGGGGGGTTTGTCATCCTTAAATACATAATTTCCAGAACATTCAACTACGACAACATATTTTCTATCTGGAAATCAAGTATGCTGAACAAAATGGCTATCTCAAAATTTTGATTGGATGTGTTTGGGGGAATAATGGGCATGGGGGGGGACTAGTTACCCTTCAATCACTTTCGACTATTTAAAAGGGCACTAGCCCTTTGAATTTCCCATCGAATGAGTCTGTTTTGAAGTTTCTACGACAACACCTTCTATAAAAACCTTATATGCCCCCAGGGCATAACTCAAAACCCTTGCCCTGAGGATTGTGGGGGAGTGTCCTCCTCAAAAAAATATTTTCTATATGGAAATCAACTACGCTGAAGAAAATGGCTATCTCAAAATTTTGATTGGATGTATTTGGGGCAATGATTGGCGTGGGGGGGGGGGCTAGTTGCCCTCCAATTACTTTCGACTATTAAAAAGGGTACTAGTCCTTTGAATTTCCAATCGAATGAGTCTGTTTTGAAGTTTCTACGACAACACCTTCTATAAAAACCTTATATGCCCCCAGGGCATAACTCAAAACCCTTGCCCTGAGGGTTGTGAGGGAGTGTCCTCCTCAAAATCATATTTTCGATCTGGATATTAACAATGCTGAACAAAGTGGCTATCTCAAAATTTTGATTGGATGTGTTTAGGGGAATGATGGGAGGGGAGGGGGGTAGTTGCCCTCCAATCACTTTCGACTATTAAAAAGGGCATTCGATTTCCAATCGAATGAGCCCTTTTCGAAGTTTCTACGACAACTCCTTCGATACGAAGTGCCCGGGTACGGAGAAAAAACCAAAAAACAGCACATTGTGCCCACATCGTTCTTTACTTAGGCAGCGTTAGCGCGCTGCCTATGAAAAGGTGGGCGTGAGAGGGGGGTTAGTTACCATCCAATCACTTTCAACTATTAAAACGGGCACTAGCCCTTTGAATTTCCAATCAAATGAACCTTTTTTGAAGTTTCTATGACAACGCCTTCTATAAAAACCTTATATGCCACCAGGGCATAACTTAATACCCTTGCCCCGAGGGTTGTGGGGAGTTTCCTCCTCAAAAAAATATTTACTATATGGAAATCAACTACGCTGAACAAAATGGCTATCTCAAAATGTTGATGGGATGTGTTTGGGGGAATGATGGGCGGGGGGACTAGTTGCCCTCCAATCACTTTCTACTATTAAAACGGGCACTAGCCGTTTGAATTTCCATTGAAGTTTCTACGACAACGCCTTCTATAAAAACTTTATAAGCCCCCAGGGCCTAACTTAAAATCCTTGCCCCGAGGGTTGTAGGGGAGTGTCCTTATCAAAAACATATTTTCGATATGGAAATCAACGACGCTGAACAAAATGGCTATCTCAAAATTTTGATAGGATGTGTTTGGGGGAAAGATGGGCGGGGGGGGGAACTAGTTGCCCTCCAATCACTTTCGACTATTAAAACAGGCACTAGCCGTTTGAATTTCCAATCGAATGAGCCTTTTTTGAAGTTTCTACGACAACGCCTTTTATAAAAACCTTATATGTCCCCAGGTTATAACTTAAAACCTTTGCCCCGAGGGTTGTGGGGGAGTGTCCTCCTCAAAAAGACATTTTCTATCTGGAAATCAACTACGCTGAAAAAATGACTATCTCAAAATTTTGATTGGATGTGTTTGGGGGAATGATGGGTGTGGGGGGGGGGCTAGTTGCCCTCCAATCACTTTCGACTATTAAAAAGGGCACTAGCCACTCCAATTTGCAATCGAATGAACCCTTTTCGAACTTTCTACGACAACTCCTTCGATACGAAGTGCCCGGCTATGGAGAAGGAAGCGCTGCCTATGACTCCGGGAGTAAAGGAGCCTTTTGAATTGAAGTTATCAATTATTATGCAGCAATGCTAGCAGATGCTTTTCCAGGGATTAGCGGGGTGGATGAATTTCCAAGAATTCATGACAGATAGAAATTAATAGTTGCCTAATCTGGAAAATGGCAGAGAATTTTGTTCAAATAAAAATTGCCGTCTGTTTATGGGAAATCTTAGGCTAATATAGTTTTTTTTTTTAAGTGAAAAGAAGGTTTTTTAAGGAAATTCCGGGGGTAAAGTAGCCCTCATAGTTTTTAAATGGAAAATAATAAGATTTCCTAAAGAGAAAGGAAGGTTTTGAAGGATAATCCTGGGGGTAAGGAGCTCTCCACAGGTTTTTAAATGGTAATCCCGGGGTAACAGATAACCCCTGAAGGTTTTCCCCGCAATCTGAGGTTTTTAAGGAAATTCCTGGGGGTAAAGGGGCCCTCTCAGGTTTTTAAAGGAAAATCTTAGGCAATATAGGTTTTCTAATACTGAAGCAAGGTCAGGCAAGATTGCTTCATCCATTATTACATAGGTAAACATTACGTAACACGTGCTGGCCATTTAAAACAGGGATGCAGTCGTATTGCAGGGCGTGTATTCCCAAAAGTAAACATAGACGTAACACCTGCTGATCACTTGAAACAAGGGTATGTCTTCCGGGGCTGATGTGGAATAACGAGGGTGAATCATGGGAATCCAGGGATACTGACCGGTAGAAAGAGGGCTGCGGTCAGAATCCAGGGATGCAGTGAAATCCAAAATGGGGATACTACTGAAGTAATGGTTTAAGTTATCTATCAACTCCCAAAAATTTCCTTGAACAATATATAAAAAGAGAACTGAGATAAAAAGGGAGCACTTGATATGTATCAACTCCCAAAAATTTTCTTGGATATCTATATTGAGTAACTCACACATTGAATAAGTTGAATTGCTCACACAAACTATAATTGCCAGATCTAGGGAATAATTAGGCTTTTAGGATATCTTAGCCAGACAAATACAAACTGACTTATAAGAAGACTCAAATTTTAAGGAAAGCGATTAATTTCATCAGCCCTCCTGAAATGAGCGGTAATTTACACAAAATGAGGTTCACCTTTCATCCCAGATCACGTCTGATTTTACTTGTGAATGCCTTTTTCTCAATGTTATTTCATGCTCCAATAAAATAAAATGCTCCTGTTACCAATACTCTACAAAAAAGAACCGAAAACGAGTTAATCGGAGGCGTTTCTTTATATATCCTCCAAAGGCAAAAAAAGCTCTCTAATTAAAAGAAAAAAAGGGTTAGACGTAAATCAAAAACTTGCTCTACCAAACCTTCCAGAAGCTAAATATAAACTTGACAGCACTTTACGTAAGCACAATCTTAGTGCTGCAAAATATTCTTATCTTAGTGATAAGAACATTTAGCGATAAGATGTTCTTATCTTTCAGAATCTTAGCGACAAAATGTTCGTGTCTATGAAATGCCTTTTGATTAAAAACTAAACACTTTTATACAACTTCTGAAGCGAATGTTTAAAGTTTAATTCTCCAAAATCGACCATACATGATTCCAAAATTCAAATACCGTTATGGTATTCGTCGCATACAAGTAATAGGGCATTATTGTATACCCTGTGGACTAGCACAGGGTAATATTGCATGTGTATCGATAATGAATAAAATCTTTGCTTATCTTTACAATAGGCCCGTTCTTTTGCTCAAAGATCTTACATCTAAGATCTCACATCTTTCTGCAAAGATTTCCGTTCTTTTGCTCATCTTTGATCTAAAATTTTACAGATCACAAATGATAGCAAAAAGTAAGAAGGGCGCCGTCTTTCTGCCATATAGAACAATGATGAGAGAACTTTGATGATATACTCATCATTGTTCTTAGACCGCTGATCAGAGCAGAATGATGAAAGACGTTAGCAAAAGAACTCTATAAGATGTAAGATCTTAGTGCTAAGATTTCACTTTTAAGCGTTCTTCGTCAAAAGATGTAAGATCTTAGCGCAGAGATGAGTAAAAGAACAGGTCTACTATGGCTGTTAATTTGCTGGAAGGTTATTTGCATAGTCTGAACATTAAGGCTTACGTGCAATAACTGTTAGCATAAAGTTTGAATTGTTCAGTGTTACTAACTGTCACTCTTTTGAACCTTTATCACACTTTCCTGGTAAATTTCGCAATCATACGTACAAGTTTACCACCCTAGCGATTTATCACTATTTCTAGTGATTATTTAAATTGCCTAAACAAAAAAAAAAAAAAAAATCACCAAATCAGCGCATAAATTGCTAGATTTTTGAAGACAATCACTAAACCAACCAAAAAATAACTAAAATCTAGTGATTTTTTTCCCATCATTTGGCAAGCCTGCAAACGCGTGACTATCGTATGTAATCGTTAGCATTAACATAAAAATAATAGTGACGCTCCGATGCACATATAAGGCGAATTGAAAGTTGTCACCTCTCAATAAAATTCAAAGAGACCAAGCAAACCAAAGCCAATAAGCTGTGTGATAAGTCATAGAGAGAATTAATTCGTAACTATATATTTGAATATAGTTTTCTTTGGTCTTACTAGAATCAGTCATTCATTGCTATTCATGAGAGAAGGTAGCTCTTTTAATTTTCGATTTTATCTATTGTCTTTTCTAGTTCCAAGTTTTAAATTTTTAATTATTCTTTTTTTTCTATTCTTCGTTATTCATTTCTTTTTTATACAGGTTGGTTTATTTTTATATTTGCATTTTTCTGCTTGTTACAGCTTCTTTTTAAACAAATTCATTTTTCTTAAAACATTCTTTTTGCGCTGAAGACGCCTTAGTGGAGGTTTTTGTCAAAATATTCCTTCTTTTAATTCCCATATCATTTATTAAACCAAAGTACATCACCTCAAAATGCGCCGAAATGATACAGAGGAGGGAGGGATAAAAAAAATATACAAAAACAATTAAACTAACTTTCCTTCCAAGTCAGAAGGGGTTTGAAAAAAAAAACTAACAACAATAACATATTCCCTGCTATCACTATTAAAATACTTTACTCTCTTTTCTTTAAAATTAGTGCAAATTATTTCTGGTCTTGAGAAGGCATAGGGGTTTTGAGCCCTACTCGTGTTAATTTCCGCGTGTTTTGAGTTTGATTTGGTTATTTATTATAATTTTATTCGTTTTGGGTTTTATTTATTTATTGATGCTGATTTGTGGTAGTTTTACGCCTTTTAGTTTATCTGATTCTATTTTTGCTCATTTTTGGTTTAATGGAGTTCTTTACTTTTCTTTAAAAAATTTATTTTGTGGAAAAAGTTTTTTTTTATTAATCAAAATAAAAGATCCATCAGAGTAAACATTACTTACATTGTATAAAGAAACCAAACAATTCTAATGGTTCTTCCAAACTATGCCGTAAAACCTTTCTCACAAGCATAACTTAATGCTTTATTTTACTTTATGCAATCTTAGGGAGAAAATTTTGTCCATGAACTAGGCAGCGCTAAGCAGACTCGTACTCTACTTAGAACTTTGCGTTCCGTAAGTTTATGTTACGCTATGTAAAATTTCAACACATCAGTAACAAAACCGAATTTCTAGATGAACAGTTAATAAATCTTGAAGACAAATTGGTAAGCTTCCCCAAGAAAGCCTTTCGCGTTTGTTTAAAGCCTGAGTTTTCACATCCATTCACCTTATTTAATTTTTGAATATCTTATGATAGTGGTCAGAGTCTTGGACGACAATTATGATGGTTCTCTGAATTTTTAATCAGCCAAGAATAAATAAATTTGTCTAAGTTTGAAAAGTCATACTGAATGTAACGCAACTTGACCACTTTACCTAGAAAATTACGTACATAGCGTGAAAGCCTCTTTACCCAAGACAATGTAAGGGTACTTGTCAGTTATTGGAAACACATTCAAGAATTACACTTAGGTTACATCTCAGAAAACCGGGTTCAAAGCTACAAAAACAAGTGACGGATGATACAATGCATTGGACTTGTATAATTTGGGCTATATATTTGCATATTCGGGGCGGGGATAGGTTAGGTTACGTTAGGTTTCCATAATTTTGTTTCTAAACTGTTATTTTATCATCATGTTAGGTTATTTTTCATTAGGAATAACCTAACTTCACTTCTTGGGTGTGTTTCCAATAACCGACAAGTACCAAAACGAAACATCTATCAATAATTACATTATGTAAAAAAAAAAAATCGTAAGTGCCCTAAAATTCAAATAATTTATATTACTAAACGTCAAAATGCACCACTTTAAATGATCTTCATGAGGGTCTTTCTCCCTCCGAAATCGGAATATTTTCTTCATTATACTAGCCATCCACGGAAAATCAAACTCAAAATCTTCCCTATTTTGTTAACCGGAATTGCAGTCCACGATACATCTAGCCATGATGCAAACGTGTATACAGTACAGCATTGCGGTGGGTAAATACCTATAACTCTAATGAATCAGTTTCAAAACACCGCTATAAGGCATTTAGGCAGAGTGAGGGCATTTGGGCCAACGCCATATCCCCCAAAACTTGAGACCTTTCAGAGTTTCCATGAGCTTTGCCTATTTTCAAAACTATCTATTGAATTCCCTCTCTAATGTCACGCCCCTCAAAAATAATTCCTACGCATATGCCTTGTGTTTGTAGTATCTATTTATCTCAAAACTTCCGAAAGACTGCAGCAACTTTTCACTTCAGTTTGAAAAATGACACAAAAAGAGCTACAAAATCCCAGGAGTACCTTTGAACGTGGAATCTCAGTTGAGACAGCTACTGTCACAGGATAAGATCAGTTTCACTTCAACAAACTTTATAAAGCGTCTCTCGGGATATTTTAGAGCTTCATGTGGAGAAAGCTGAACTCAAATTTTTACAAAGGAACCACTGGAAGAACAAACTGTGCGGCTTTAGACCGGACAAAGATCATAATAAAATTTTTTCTTCCATACGTAAACAGAAACGGCAAGTATACATTACTTGTTTTGTCCTTGAAGACGAGCAGTCAAAACTGGGTTCTCAGACCTGCTGAGTTCAATGATATAACTTCTATCAAGCACTATTGGGGGATTTCCCTCTTTCTGTAACTTAAACGGAAACGTTAAACTTACAAAAGTACTTTTGTTATCTAAGACAGAGTTCGTAAAAGTGAAAAAAAACTCTCGAAAGTGTGATTCGCTGATTTTTTACCCTAGCCAGATGTCTTTGTAGGGGATTTACTTCTTTCGACAGAGCTTTTCAAATTTTCTTAAACAACTAATTAATCTGTCATCTTATCAATATTCACAACCAAAAAACGTAAAAAAAAGTGAAAATAAAGCTTAATTTGCATAATCTTTTCCCTAAGTCTAATAAGTAGGATCAACCTCCTTTCCAACTCAAGATCTTCAAGTATGGCTTGTTATAACGTGTTTCAAAAACGTCTTATAACATTCTATAACGTTGCATAACGTGTTATATGCAACATGTTTCACTAGTTGGTAAAAAAAATTATCTGGATCTAAAATCTTTTTCTTTATTACTGGTTAGACATGCCCTTGATGAAACCAGGATTACAGAAGCAAAACATTCCTATGTTTAAAAAACGAAAAAAAAAAATTACCTTTACCATTTCAATTGCCTTAAATTTTCCGCCATAATCTAATACAGATGGTCAAGCTTGTTGCATGGAAGTGAAAAATAGGTGTTTGCAATAAAAGACAACCAAAGATAAAACAAGAACTAAGTCTGTAAGCAGAAGTAAATAAATAAGTAAAGTAAAAAGAGAAACCAGATGTAAGTGAAGTCAAATCAAGTTTATATAAGCTAAGATTTAAAGAAATGATAAAGATCTGATGGAAAAAAAATGCACTTATTTTAAAATATCCAATACAGAAAAACAGAGAGTTTAAGTGCACAATTCTTCTTACTGACTTAAAATTCGACACAGGAGAGCCAATCAGGCGCAATCAACTTTTCGTTGTTTTTACTAGCCTAGGATTTCAGAAAGAAACTTGCCAGGTTTTAAATAGGCAGGCTTATGAAAATACGCCACACACATAAACCAATAAGATTACAGCACACTTTACGACACAATTATAGGAAAGTAATATGTCTTTTTGTTCCAGAATATGATGGGTCCATGGATAATAAATTTTGTATAAGGAATTATGAAAAGCAGGAATCACCGAGTTTTTTTGGACTTATTAATTTTTGAGAGGAAAGTTCACGTTTTGTAATTTTTTTTTATTGATTCAAACATATGTTCACGAACTTATATCGATGAAGAATTAGTAGGAAGAAAAATATAGCATATTCCTCATAACTTTTCAGAACCCCCACGTCTTGGAATCTGACAGAATATTATGAGATATATTAATATCTGTTTTTTAATTATGTGATATTTATTTATTTTTTTGTCTCTTCAATAAACCGATTGATTGATTGATATTGACCGTGCCTATGGACGAACCATTGTCGCTGTTGATACTTCACTATGTTGACTCAATCTTAGAGGGGTCTTATTGTCTAAAAACCTATTTTTACACTAATGATACAACATTCAATGATGGACAATAAACACCGAACCATTAATTTAAAACCCAGACAGTAAATTTTAACATAAATACTGTGAAAGACTTGAATTACCGCGAATGGTTTGGTTTGATACCATTTTCTAGGGCTATAATGAAAGAAAGTTCAGGATAGCTAGGCCACGTTTTACGGACTAGGAATGACAGATTTCCAAAGATGGTACTTTTTGGCCATGGGTCTAGGGTCAAACAAAAAGCAAATCGTCCCTGAATAGAGTCGAAAGAGGTCATAATGAAAGATTTAAAAGAAATGAGTTTCATGTAAGGGTGTAACAAGTATAGGCTAGAATAGATTGTGGTGGGGGAGCAGCCCGCGCTGCTGTACTGACCTGGGATGGTTTGTTACTGCAGTGGGTTCTGAGTAGTGGTAGTATAGCGCCCCCTCAAGAACTCAATTCTTTTGTCTTTTTTTGTGAGTTTGTTATGAGACCCCATGTATTTAATTATAAAACGATCTACAACTGCTGTTTAAGAATTTAAGTAATTCAAACAGTTCAACATCAATTAATTGAAATACTTAATTCAGAATAAAATAAATTATTAATTTTTTGATCATTAGTGCTATTTATTGAATGACAACTACTGAATTCTTTTTCAAATATTTCAATTATGTAAGTATAATAATTAAATTAAGACTTGAACAAAGTGAGTAGAAAAAACATTAAATAATGAATTTGCAGTTTAGCATTGCGAAGAAGACTTATACTTAATCAAGATATCGTCTTTCTTCTAGGAGTCATGTGAATAAATTAAAAACTTATGAATCCTAGCTTGATGCTTTCTAATCCATAAAGTTATTATGGGATTACTAACTGAAACAACTTTCTAATAGAATCGGTTTAAGCTTTAGATTCCTTATTAGGGAATGAATTGAGGTGGAAAAAAGTCAGGAACGAGAGAAAGACTTCTTAAGTGAAAAGCATTAAAGATGAAAGATTTAAGCTTTCGGGATAGCATATTAATTTGACACATGTTTATGGATGGTAAAAAAATTTTTCCAAGTTTTCCTTGTGGCAACGCACTAGTGTTGATAATTTTGTAGAACACCCGTTCACAAACATCTAATTTGATTCCAGTAATTAAAAAACGTTATGTGATAGTTTTGTCAAACGGGTATTCTTCATTCTTATGTGGCACATACGTGGCCTAATTTCTTAAATTACGTGAGGTCTATCGATTAGTTTAACCCCTTTCCAGTATTTTATTTGGTTCTCGAAACCTAAATGGTATAAAAATTGTAAAATATTCTTTCTAAGTTTTCCTTGTGGCAGTGGCAGTGCACTAATATTGCTCACACTTTTATGGGACATCCGTTCACAAACATTAATTTGACAGCAGTTATTAAAAAGCGTTTTGTGATAGTTTTGTCAAACGGAAACTTTTATGTGGTCCAGCTGGCCTATGTTCGTAAATTAAGTATGACCTACCGATTGGTTTAACCTTATTTGGTTCTCGAAACCAAAATGGTTATGGTAAAAAAACCAATGGTAAACAAATTCTATCTAAGTTTTCCTTGTGGCAACAGACTAATCCTGTTCACTGTTTTATAGGACATCCGCTCACAAACATTAATTTGACTGCGGTAATTACAAAGCATTATGTAATAATTTTGCAAACGGACATTCGTATGTGGCCAACTTGGCCTATATTCTGAAATTAAATACAGTCCATTGATTGGTTTAAACCGTTTCGAATATCTTATTTGGTTCTCGAAACCTAAATGGTCATGGTAAAATAAAATGTTAAAAAATTTTTTTTCTATATTTTCCTTGTGGCAACACACTATTATTGTTCACAGTTTTATAGGATACCCGTTCACAAATACCAAATTGACTGCGGTAATAAAAATAATGCCACGTGATAATTTTGTCAAATGAACATTCTTATATGGCCCACAATGTTATATTAAGTACGGCCTACGGACATCAGCAATAAGAAACTGCCACCGTTCCACTTTCTATAAATTTTTAAAATTTTTGTAATTAGTGTTTTTTATGTTTTTTTTTTCCACTACTGAATGTTTTGTTATTAGTGGGTTAAGATAAGAAAATAAATAATACGACAACAAAGCTTTAAAGCTTTCCAGGGCTAAAAGCTTTAAAGCTTTCCAGGGCTAACTTAAAGCTTTCCAGGGCTACACACCCTTTCTAAAATAGTCTGATATTTACATCAACTCTCCGCCAGCAAAACCAAATTCGAAATGAAAAAGAAAAACAATTAGATAAATATAATAAAAAAACTTGTTATATTGCTGTTTCTCACTCGCAAAAATAGAGAATGAAACTTTAAATGCCAAAATTGTTATTGAAGGACGTATTTTTTATGTTTATTTATACAAACAACTGACCAATGAAAAAAAAATCATTTGATTAATTCTTTGTTCTCGTGTAGAATATACGTCTTGTGACATATCACCTTTAGGAATTAACACAAGCACATTATAAATCAGATTGTATTGCAAAACTGGATTAAACAAAAAATTCCTCTTAAAAGCTGCTTTGCTAAGCAAAATACATGAGAATTTTTTTTTAACTCTGGATACTACTACACAACATCTTGACAAGTCTCATCACCCAGTTTGAAGGGGAACTCTCAAGAATATGAGAAGCGGTAAAGAATTTGGAGGTATTTAAATACTACAAAAGGGTTTAAAAACTTTATGGGGCTAAGCGGAAAGCAGGTATAAGAAAGGCGGTAAGAAAGCAGGTATGAGAAAGGCAGTAATAAGCGGAAGCAGGTATAAGGGGAAGGGAGAAGTATAAGAAAGGATTTAGAGGACATCAGAACTACATGGGTGGGGGTGAAGATGGAAGCTTTGAATAGATTGGGTGAAGGAGGAGCGTTCGCAACTGCGTTGGCCTCAAGAGCCTTGATACGGTAACGAGCTCTTAGTACCAGGGGTACTAGTGCTATAGCCCCTTATTTAGCGGCAAAACACGGACTTTTTAGCTTATATTTAAAATACAGATACACAAATTTTAAGTTACTGGATAAAATATTTTACGCATATAGAATGAAAAACTTAAAAAAAACAAGCTTTCGGGGAAATACTCCTACCTCTAGGGTCCCAATTCATGAAAATGTAGGGAAGCAATTCTTTTTAATAAAGACATAAAAGAAGTATTTTTAAAATCTAGCGGGGCAATTTTGTTCTATTCAATTTAATCAATGAAAATAGAAAAAGTCTAAATTGTCGCTGGATCAAAGCTGCTGCATGCCTGCACAGAGAGAGTAAAAGAAACAAATGGCAATACGAAACGAAACACACTTTCGACGAGTCAAGTTTATGGTGACTTGATTGCCTGCACAGAGAGAGTAAAAGAAACAAATGGCAATACGAAACGAAACACACTTTAGACGAGTCACGTTTATGGTGACTTGATTGCCTGCACAGAGAGAGTAAAAGAAACAAATGGCAATACGAAACGAAACACACTTTCGACGAGTCACGTTTATGGTGACTTGATTGCCTGCACAGAGAGAGTAAAAGAAACAAATGGCAATACGAAACGAAACACACTTTAGACGAGTCACGTTTATGGTGACTTGATTGCCTGCACAGAGAGAGTAAAAGAAACAAATGGCAATACGAAACGAAACACACTTTAGACGAGTCACGTTTATGGTGACTTGATTGCCTGCACAGAGAGAGTAAAAGAAACAAATGGCAATACGAAACGAAACACACTTTAGACGAGTCACGTTTATGGTGACTTGATTGCCTGCACAGAGAGAGTAAAAGAAACAAATGGCAATACGAAACGAAACACACTTTCGACGAGTCACGTTTATGGTGACTTGATTGCCTGCACAGAGAGAGTAAAAGAAAAAAATGGCAATACGAAACGAAACACACTTTAGACGAGTCACGTTTATGGTGACTTGATTGCCTGCACAGAGAGAGTAAAAGAAACAAATGGCAATACGAAAAGAAACACACTTTAGACGAGTCACGTTTATGGTGACTTGATTGCCTGCACAGAGAGAGTAAAAGAAACAAATGGCAATACAGAACGAAACACACTTTCGACGAGTCACGTTTATGGTGACTTGATTGCCTGCACAGAGAGAGTAAAAGAAGCAAATGGCGATACGGAACGAAACACATTTTAGACTAGTCACGTTTATGGTGACTTGATTGCCTGCATAGAGAGAGTAAAAGAAACAAATAGCAATACAGAACGAAACACATTTTAGAAGAGTCAAGTTTATGGTGACTTGATTGCCTGCACAGAGAGAATAAAATAAACAAATGGCAATACAAAACGAAAAACAGTTTAGACGAGTCACGTTTATAGTGACTTGAATGCCTGCACAGAGAGAGTAAAAGAAACAAATAGAAATACAGAACGAAACACACTTTCGACGAGTCACGTTTATGGTGACTTGATTGCCTGCACAGAGAGAATAAAAGAAACACATGGCAATACAAAACGAAACACAGTTTAGACGAGTCACGTTTATGGTGACTTGATTGCCTGCACAGAGAGAGTAAAAGAAACAAATGGCAATACGAAACGAAACACACTTTCGACGAGTCACGTTTATGGTGACTTGATTGCCTGCACAGAGAGAGTAAAAGAAACAAATAGCAATACAGAACGAAACACATTTTAGACGATTCACGTTTATGGTGACTTGATTGTCTGCACAGAGAGAGTAGAAGAAACAAATGGCAATACGAAACGAAACAAACTTTAGACGAGTCACGTTTATGGTGACTTGATTGCGTGCACAGAGAGAGTAAAAGAAACAAATGGCAATACGAAACGAAACACACTTTCGACGAGTCACGTTTATGGTGACTTGATTGCCTGTACAGAGAGAGTAAAAGAAACAAATAGTAATACAGAACGAAACAGATTTTAGACGAGTCACGCTTATGGTGACTTGACTGCCTGCACAGAGAGAGTAAAAGAAACAAATGGCAAAACGAAACGAAACACACTTTAGACGAGTCACGTTTATGGTGACTTGATTGCCTGCACAGAGAAAGTAAAAGAAACAAATGGCAATACAGAACGAAACACACTTTCGACGAGTCACGTTTATGGTGACGTGATTGCCTGCGCAGAGAGAGTAAAAGAAACAAATGGCGATACAGAACGAAACACATTTTAGACGAGTCACGTTTATGGTGACTTGATTGCCTGCACAGAGAGAGTAAAAGAAACAAATGGCAATACGAAACGAAACACACTTTAGACGAGTCACGTTTATGGTGACTTGATTGCCTGCACAGAGAGAGTAAAAGAAACAAATAGCAATACAGAACGAAACACATTTTAGACGAGTCACGTTTATGGTGACTTGATTGCCTGCACAGAGAGAGTAAAAGAAACAAATAGCAATACAGAACGAAACACATTTTAGACGAGTCACGTTTATGGTGACTTGATTGTCTGCACAGAGAGAGTAAAAGAAACAAATGGCAATACGAAACGAAACACACTTTAGACGAGTTACGTTTATGGTGACTTGATTACCTGCACAGAGAGAGTAGATAATTTCGGAGACCACACTGCCTTTCCATGACGATAAATAAAAGTTCAAATAGGGATAAAATCCTTTTAATAGACAGTGTTTTTTATAACAGTGATAGAAATTCACAAAAATACCAGATATCTCGATACCAGATATTTCGGTCACATATACAGTGACCGTCATGACGGTCACTGTATATGTTCACTGTTATATGTTGACGGTCACTGATGACGGTCACTGTATATGTGCACGAAATATCTGGTATTTTTGTGAATTTCTATCACTGTTATAAAAAACACTGTCTATTAAAAGGATTTTATCCCTATTTGAACTTTTATTTATCGACAGAGAGAGTAAAAGAAACAAATGGCAATACGAAACGAAACACACTTTAGACGAGTCACGTTTATGGTGACTTGATTGCCTGCACAGAAAGAGTAAAAGAAACAAATAGCAATACAGAACGAAACACATTTCAGACGAGTCACGTTTATGGTGACTTGATTGCCTGCACAGAGAGAGTAAAAGAAACAAATGGCAATACGAAACGAAACACACTTTAAACGAGTCACGTTTATGGTGACTTGATTGCCTGCACAGAGAGAGTAAAAGAAACAAATGGCAATACGAAAAGAAACACACTTTAGACGAGTCACGTTTATGGTGACTTGATTGCGTGCACAGAGAGAGTAAAAGAAACAAATGGCAATACGAAACGAAACACACTTTCGACGAGTCACGTTTATGGTGACTTGATTGCCTGTACAGAGAGAGTAAAATAAAAAATAGTAATACAGAACGAAACAGATTTTAGACGAGTCACGCTTATGGTGACTTGACTGCCTGCACAGAGAGAGTAAAAGAAACAAATGGCAAAACGAAACGAAAAACACTATAGAAGAGTCACGTTTATGGTGACTTGATTGCCTGCACAGAGAAAGTAAAAGAAACAAATGGCAATACAGAACGAAACACACTTCCGACGAGTCACGTTTATGGTAACGTGATTGCCTGCGCAGAGAGAGTAAAAGAAACAAATAGCAATACAGAACGAAACACATTTTAGACGAGTCACGTTTATGGTGACTTGATTGCCTGCACAGAGAGAGTAAAAGAAACAAATGGCAATACGAAACGAAACACACTTTAGACGAGTCACGTTTATGGTGACTTGATTGCCTGCACAGAGAGAGTAAAAGAAACAAATAGCAATACAGAACGAAAACACATTTTAGACGAGTCACGTTTATGGTGACTTGATTGCCTGCACAGAGAGAGTAAAAGAAACAAATAGCAATACAGAACGAAACACATTTTAGACGAGTCAAGTTTATGGTGACTTGATTGTCTGCACAGAGAGAGTAAAAGAAACAAATGGCAATACGAAACGAAACACACTTTAGACGAGTCACGTTTATGGTGACTTGATTACCTGCACAGAGAGAGTAAAAGAAGCAAATGGCAATACGAAACGAAACACACTTTAGACGAGTCACGTTTATGGTGACTTGATTGCCTGCACAGAAAGAGTAAAAGAAACAAATAGCAATACAGAACGAAACACATTTCAGACGAGTCACGTTTATGGTGACTTGATTGCCTGCACAGAGAGAGTAAAAGAAACAAATGGCAATACGAAACGAAACAAACTTTAGACGAGTCACGTTTATGGTGACTTGATTGCCTGCACAGAAAGAGTAAAAGAAACAAATAGCAATACAGAACGAAACACATTTCAGACGAGTCACGTTTATGGTGACTTGATTGCCTGCACAGAGAGAGTAAAAGAAACAAATGGCAATACGAAACGAAACACACTTTAGACGAGTCACGTTTATGGTGACTTGATTGCCTGCACAGAGAGAGTAAAAGAAACAAATGGCAATACGAAAAGAAACACACTTTAGACGAGTCACGTTTATGGTGACTTGATTGCCTAGACAGAGAGAGTAAAAGAAAAAAATGGCAATACGAAACAAAACACACTTTAGACGAGTCACGTTTATGGTGACTTGATTGCCTGTAAAGAGAGAGTAAAATAAAGAAATGGCAATACGAAACGAAAAACACTTTCGACGAGTCACGTTTATGGTGACTTGATTGCCTGCACAGAGAGAGTAAAAGAAACAAATGGCAATACAGAACGAAACACATCTTAGACGAGTCACGTTTATGATGACTTGATTGCCTGCACAGAGAGAGTAAAAGAAACAAATGGCAATACGAAAAGAAACACAATTTAGACCAGTCATGTTTATGGTGACTTGATTGCCTGCACAGAGAGAGTAAAAGAAAAAAATGGCAATACGAAACAAAACACACTTTAGACAAGTCAAGTTTATGGTGACTTGATTGCCTGCACAGAGAGAGTAAAAGAAACATAAGACAATACGAAACGAAACACACTTTAGACGAGTCACGTTTATGGTGACTTGATTGCCTGCAAAGAGAGAGTAAAATAAACAAATGGCAATACGAAACGAAAAACACTTTCGACGACTCACGTTTATGGTGACTTGATTGCCTGCACAGAGAGAGTAAAAGAAACAAATAGCAATACAGAACGAAACACATCTTAGACGAGTCACGTTTATGATGACTTGATTGCCTGCACAGAGAGAGTAAAAGAAACAAATGGCAATACGAAACGAAACACACTTTAGACGAGTCACGTTTATGGTGACTTGATTGTCTGCACAGAGAGAGTAAAAGAAACAAAAGGTAATACGAAACGAAACACACTTTCGACGAGTCACGTTTATGGTGACTTGATTGCCTGCACAGAGAGAGTGAAAGAAACAAATAGCAATACAGAACGAAACACGTTTTAGACGAGTCACGTTTATGGTGACTTGATTGCCTGCACAGAGAGAGTAAAAGAAACAAATGGCAATACGAAACGAAACACACTTTAGACGAGTCACGTTTATGGTGACTTGATTGCCTGCACAGAGAGAGTAAAAGAAACCAATGGCAATACGAAAAAAAACACACTTTAGACGAGTCACGTTTATGGTGACTTAATTGCCTGCACAGAGAGAGTAAAAGAAACAAATGGCAATACAGAACATAACACACTTTCGACGAGTCACGTTTATGGTGACTTGATTGCCTGCACAGAGAGAGTAAAAGAAGCAAATGGCGATACGGAACGAAACACATTTTAGACGAGCCAAGTTTACGGAGACTTGATTGCCTGCACAGAGAGAGTAAAAGAAACAAATGGCAATACAAAACGAAAAACAATTTAGACGAGTCACGTTTATGGTGACTTGAATGCTTGCACAGAGAGAGTAATAGAAACAAATAGCAATACAGAATGAAACACATTTTAGACGAGTCACGTTTATGGTGACTTGCCTGCACAGAGAGAGTAAAAGAAACATATGACAATACGAAACGAAACACACTTTAGACGAGTCACGTTTATGGTGACTTGATTGCCTGCAAAGAGAGAGTAAAATAAACAAATGGCAATACGAAACGAAACACACTTTCGACGAGTCACGTTTATGGTGACTTGATTGCCTGCACAGAGAGAGTAAAAGAAACAAATAGCAATACAGAACGAAACACATCTTAGACGAGTCACGTTTATGATGACTTGATTGCCTGCACAGAGAGAGCAAAAGAAACAAATGGCAATACGAAACGAAACACACTTTAGACAAGTCGCGTTTATGGTGACTTGATTGTCTGCACAGAGAGAGTAAAAGAAACAAAAGGTAATACGAAACGAAACACACTTTCGACGAGTCACGTTTATGGTGACTTGATTGCCTGCACAGAGAGAGTGAAAGAAACAAATAGCAATTCAGAACGAAACACGTTTTAGACGAGTCACGTTTATGTTGACTTGATTGCCTGCACAGAGAGAGTAAAAGAAACAAATGGCAATACGAAACGAAACACACTTTAGACGAGTCACGTTTATGGTGACTTGATTGCCTGCACAGAGAGAGTAAAAGAAACAAATGGCAATACGAAAAAAAACACACTTTAGAGGAGTCACGTTTATGGTGACTTAATTGCCTGCACAGAGAGAGTAAAAGAAACAAATGGCAATACAGAACATAACACACTTTCGACGAGTCACGTTTATGGTGACTTGATTGCCTGCACAGAGAGAGTAAAAGAAGCAAATGGCGATACGGAACGAAACACATTTTAGACGAGCCAAGTTTACGGAGATTTGATTGCCTGCACAGAGAGAGTAAAAGAAACAAATGGCAATACAAAACGAAAAACAATTTAGACGAGTCACGTTTATGGTGACTTGAATGCCTGTACAGAGAGAGTAATAGAAACAAATAGCAATACAGAACAAAACACATTTTAGACGAGTCACGTTTATGGTGACTTGATTGCCTGTCCAGAGAGACTAAAAGAAACAAATGGCAATACAAAACGAAACACAGTTTAGACGAGTCACGTTTATGGTGACTTGATTGCCTGCACAGAGAGAGTAAAAGAAACAAATATGAATACAGAACGAAACACATTCTAGACGAGTCACGTTTATGGTGACTTGATTGCCTGCACAGAGAGAGTAAAAGAAACAAATGGCAATACGAAACGAAACACACTTTAGACGAGTCACGTTTATGGTGACTTGATTGTCTGCACAGAGAGAGAGAGTAAAAGAAACAAATGGCAATACGAAACGAAACACACTTTCAACGAGTCACGTTTATGGTGACTTGATTGCCTGCACAGAGAGAGTAAAAGAAACAAATGGCAATACGAAACGAAACACACTTTAGACGAGTCACGTTTATGGTGACTTGATTGCCTGCACAGAGAGAGTAAAAGAAACAAATAGCAATACAGAACGAAACACATTTTAGACGAGTCAAGTTTATGGTGACTTGATTGCCTGCACAGAGAGAGTAAAAGAAACAAATAGCAATACAGAACGAAACACATTTTAGACGAGTCACGTTTATGGTGACTTGATTGCCTGCACAGAGAGAGTAAAAGAAACAAATGGCAATACGATAAAAAACACACTTTAGACGAGTCAAGTTTATGGTGACTTGATTGCCTGCACAGAGAGAGTAAAAGAAACAAATGGCAATACGAAACGAAACACACTTTAGACGAGTCACGTTTATGGTGACTTGATTACCTGCACAGGGAGAGTAAAAGAAACAAATAGCAATACAGAACGAAACACATTTCAGACGAGTCACGTTTATGGTGACTTGATTGCCTGCACAGACAGAGTAAAAGAAACAAATGGCAATACGATACGAAACACACTTTAGACGAGTCACGTTTATGGTGACTTGATTGCCTGCACAGAGAGAGTAAAAGAAACAAATGGTAATACGAAACGAAACACACTTTCGACGAGTCACGTTTATGGTGACTTGATTGCCTGCACAGAGAGAGTAAAAGAAACAAATAGCAATAAAGAACGAAACAGATTGTAGACGAGTCACGTTTATGGTGACTTGATTGCCTGCACAGAGAGAGTAAAAGAAACAAATGGCAATACGAAACGAAACACACTTTAGACGAGTCACGTTTATGGTGACTTGATTGCCTGCACAGAGAGAGTAAAATAAACAAATGGCAATACGAAACGAAAAACACTTTCGACGAGTCACGTTTATGGTGACTTGATTGCCTGCACAGAGAGAGTAAAAGAAACAAATAGCAATACAGAACGAAACACATCTTAGACGAGTCACGTTTATGATGACTTGATTGCCTGCACAGAGAGAGTAAAACAAACAAATGGCAATACGAAACGAAACACACTTTAGACAAGTCACGTTTATGGTGACTTGATTGTCTGCACAGAGAGAGTAAAAGAAACAAAAGGTAATACGAAACGAAACACACTTTCGACGAGTCACGTTTATGGTGACTTGATTGCCTGCACAGAGAGAGTGAAAGAAACAAATAGCAATACAGAACGAAACACGTTTTAGACGAGTCACGTTTATGGTGACTTGATTGCCTGCACAGAGAGAGTAAAAGAAACAAATGGCAATACAAAACGAAACACACTTTAGACGAGTCACGTTTATGGTGACTTGATTGCCTGCACAGAGAGAGTAAAAGAAACAAATGGCAATACGAAAAAAACACACTTTAGACGAGTCACGTTTATGGTGACTTAATTGCCTGCACAGAGAGAGTAAAAGAAACAAATGACAATACAGAACATAACACACTTTCGACGAGTCACGTTTATGGTGACTTGATTGCCTGCACAGAGAGAGTAAAAGAAGCAAATGGCGATACCGAACGAAACACATTTTAGACGAGCCAAGTTTACGGAGACTTGATTGCCTGCACAGAGAGAGTAAAAGAAACAAATGGCAATACAAAACGAAAAACAATTTAGACGAGTCACGTTTATGGTGACTTGAATGCCTGCACAGAGAGAGTAATAGAAACAAATAGCAATACAGAACGAAACACATTTTAGACGAGTCACGTTTATGGTGACTTGATTGCCTGTCCAGAGAGACTAAAAGAAACAAATGGCAATACAAAACGAAACACACTTTAGACGAGTCACGTTTATGGTGACTTGATTGCCTGCACAGAGAGAGTAAAAGAAGCAAATGGCGATACCGAACGAAACACATTTTAGACGAGTCAAGTTTATGGTGACTTGATTGCCTGCACAGAGAGAATAAAAGAAACAAATGGCAATACGAAACGAAACACACTTTAGACGAGTCACGTTTATGTTGACTTGATTGTCTGCACAGAGAGAGAAAGTAAAAGAAACAAATGGCAATACGAAACGAAACACACTTTCGACGAGTCACGTTTATGGTGACTTGATTGCCTGCACAGAGAGAGTAAAAGAAACAAATAGCAATACAGAACGAAACACATTTTAGACGAGTCACGCTTATGGTGACTTGACTGCCTGCACAGAGAGAGTAAAAAAACAAATGGCAATACGAAACGAAACACACTTTAGACGCGTCACGTTTATGGTGACTTGATTGCCTGCACAGAGAGTAAAAGAAACAAATGGCGATACAGAACGAAACATATTTTAGACGAGTCACGTTTATGGTGACTTGATTGCCTGCACAGAGAGAGTAAAAGAAACAAATGGCAATACGAAACGAAACACACTTTAGACGAGTCACGTTTATGGTGACTTGATTGCCTGCACAGAGAGAGTAAAAGAAACAAACAGCAATACAGAACGAAACACATTTTAGACGAGTCAAGTTTATAGTGACTTGATTGCCTGCACAGAGAGAGTAAAAGAAACAAATAGCAATACAGAACGAAACACATTTTAGACGAGTCACGTTTATGGTGACTTGATTGCCTGCACAGAGAGAGTAAAAGAAACAAATGGCAATACGAAACGAAACACACTTTAGACGAGTCACGTTTATGGTGACTTGATTGCCTGCACAGAGAGAGTAAAAGAAACAAATGGCAATACGATACGAAACACACTTTAGACGAGTCACGTTTATGGTGACTTGATTGCCTGCACAGAGAGAGTAAAAGAAACAAATGGTAATACGAAACGAAACACACTTTCGACGAGTCACGTTTATGGTGACTTGATTGCCTGCACAGAGAGAGTAAAAGAAACAAATAGCAATACAGAACGAAACAGATTTTAGACGAGTCACGTTTATGGTGACTTGATTGCCTGCACAGAGAGAGTAAAAGAAACAAATGGCAATACGAAACGAAACACACTTTAGACGAGTCACGTTTATGGTGACTTGATTGCCTGCACAGAGAGAGTAAAAGAAACAAATGGCAATACGAAACCAAACACACTTTAGACGAGTCACGTTTATGATGTCTTGATTGCCTGCACAGAGAGAGTAAAAGAAACAAATGGAAATACGAAACGAAACACACTTTCGACGAGTCACGTTTATGGTGACTTGATTGCCTGCACAGAGAGAGTAAAAGAAACAAATAGCAATACAGAACGAAACACATTTTAGACGAGTCACGTTTATGGTGACTTGATTGCCTGCACAGAGAGAGTAAAAGAAACAAATGGCAATACGAAAAAAAACACACTTTAGACGAGTCACATTTATGGTGACTTAATTGCCTGCACAGAGAGAGTAAAAGAAACAAATGGCAATACAGAACATAACACACTTTCGACGAGTCACGTTTATGGTGACTTGATTGCCTGCACAGAGAGAGTAAAAGAAGCAAATGGCGATACGGAACGAAACACATTTTAGACGAGCCAAGTTTACGGAGACTTGATTGCCTGCACAGAGAGAGTAAAAGAAACAAATGGCAATACAAAACGAAAAACAATTTAGACGAGTCACGTTTATGGTGACTTGAATGCTTGCACAGAGAGAGTAATAGAAACAAATAGCAATACAGAATGAAACACATTTTAGACGAGTCACGTTTATGGTGACTTGCCTGCACAGAGAGAGTAAAAGAAACATATGACAATACGAAACGAAACACACTTTAGACGAGTCACGTTTATGGTGACTTGATTGCCTGCAAAGAGAGAGTAAAATAAACAAATGGCAATACGAAACGAAACACACTTTCGACGAGTCACGTTTATGGTGACTTGATTGCCTGCACAGAGAGAGTAAAAGAAACAAATAGCAATACAGAACGAAACACATTTTAGACGAGTCACGTTTATGATGACTTGATTGCCTGCACAGAGAGAGCAAAAGAAACAAATGGCAATACGAAACGAAACACACTTTAGACAAGTCGCGTTTATGGTGACTTGATTGTCTGCACAGAGAGAGTAAAAGAAACAAAAGGTAATACGAAACGAAACACACTTTCGACGAGTCACGTTTATGGTGACTTGATTGCCTGCACAGAGAGAGTGAAAGAAACAAATAGCAATTCAGAACGAAACACGTTTTAGACGAGTCACGTTTATGGTGACTTGATTGCCTGCACAGAGAGAGTAAAAGAAACAAATGGCAATACGAAACGAAACACACTTTAGACGAGTCACGTTTATGGTGACTTGATTGCCTGCACAGAGAGAGTAAAGAAACAAATGGCAATACGAAAAAAAAACACACTTTAGAGGAGTCACGTTTATGGTGACTTGATTGCCTGCACAGAGAGAGTAAAAGAAACAAATGGCAATACAGAACATAACACACTTTCGACGAGTCACGTTTATGGTGACTTGATTGCCTGCACAGAGAGAGTAAAAGAAGCAAATGGCGATACGGAACGAAACACATTTTAGACGAGCCAAGTTTACGGAGATTTGATTGCCTGCACAGAGAGAGTAAAAGAAACAAATGGCAATACAAAACGAAAAACAATTTAGACGAGTCACGTTTATGGTGACTTGAATGCCTGTACAGAGAGAGTAATAGAAACAAATAGCAATACAGAACAAAACACATTTTAGACGAGTCACGTTTATGGTGACTTGATTGCCTGTCCAGAGAGACTAAAAGAAACAAATGGCAATACAAAACGAAACACAGTTTAGACGAGTCACGTTTATGGTGACTTGATTGCCTGCACAGAGAGAGTAAAAGAAACAAATATGAATACAGAACGAAACACATTTTAGACGAGTCACGTTTATGGTGACTTGATTGCCTGCACAGAGAGAGTAAAAGAAACAAATGGCAATACGAAACGAAACACACTTTAGACGAGTCACGTTTATGGTGACTTGATTGTCTGCACAGAGAGAGAGAGTAAAAGAAACAAATGGCAATACGAAACGAAACACACTTTCAACGAGTCACGTTTATGGTGACTTGATTGCCTGCACAGAGAGAGTAAAAGAAACAAATAGCAATACAGAACGAAAGAAATTTTAGACGAGTCACGCTTATGGTGACTTGACTGCCTGCACAGAGAGAGTAAAAAAAACAAATGGCAATACGAAACGAAACACACTTTAGACGTGTCACGTTTATGGTGACTTGATTGCCTGCACAGAGAGTAAAAGAAACAAATGGCGATACAGAACGAAACATATTTTAGACGAGTCACGTTTATGGTGACTTGATTGCCTGCACAGAGAGAGTAAAAGAAACAAATGGCAATACGAAACGAAACACACTTTAGACGAGTCACGTTTATGGTGACTTGATTGCCTGCACAGAGAGAGTAAAAGAAACAAATAGCAATACAGAACGAAACACATTTTAGACGAGTCAAGTTTATGGTGACTTGATTGCCTGCACAGAGAGAGTAAAAGAAACAAATAGCAATACAGAACGAAACACATTTTAGACGAGTCACGTTTATGGTGACTTGATTGCCTGCACAGAGAGAGTAAAAGAAACAAATGGCAATACGATAAAAAACACACTTTAGACGAGTCAAGTTTATGGTGACTTGATTGCCTGCACAGAGAGAGTAAAAGAAACAAATGGCAATACGAAACGAAACACACTTTAGACGAGTCACGTTTATGGTGACTTGATTGCCTGCACAGGGAGAGTAAAAGAAACAAATAGCAATACAGAACGAAACACATTTCAGACGAGTCACGTTTATGGTGACTTGATTGCCTGCACAGACAGAGTAAAAGAAACAAATGGCAATACGATACGAAACACACTTTAGACGAGTCACGTTTATGGTGACTTGATTGCCTGCACAGAGAGAGTAAAAGAAACAAATGGTAATACGAAACGAAACACACTTTCGACGAGTCACGTTTATGGTGACTTGATTGCCTGCACAGAGAGAGTAAAAGAAACAAATAGCAATATAGAACGAAACAGATTGTAGACGAGTCACGTTTATGGTGACTTGATTGCCTGCACAGAGAGAGTAAAAGAAACAAATGGCAATACGAAACGAAACACACTTTAGACGAGTCACGTTTATGGTGACTTGATTGCCTGCACAGAGAGAGTAAAATAAACAAATGGCAATACGAAACGAAAAACACTTTCGACGAGTCACGTTTATGGTGACTTGATTGCCTGCACAGAGAGAGTAAAAGAAACAAATAGCAATACAGAACGAAACACATCTTAGACGAGTCACGTTTATGATGACTTGATTGCCTGCACAGAGAGAGTAAAACAAACAAATGGCAATACGAAACGAAACACACTTTAGACGAGTCACGTTTATGGTGACTTGATTGCCTGCACAGAGAGAGTAAAAGAAACAAATAGCAATACAGAACGAAACACATCTTAGACGAGTCACGTTTATGATGACTTGATTGCCTGCACAGAGAGAGTAAAAGAAACAAAAGGTAATACGAAACGAAACACACTTTCGACGAGTCACGTTTATGGTGACTTGATTGCCTGCACAGAGAGAGTGAAAGAAACAAATAGCAATACAGAACGAAACACGTTTTAGACGAGTCACGTTTATGGTGACTTGATTGCCTGCACAGAGAGAGTAAAAGAAACAAATGGCAATACAAAACGAAGCACACTTTAGACGAGTCACGTTTATGGTGACTTGATTGCCTGCACAGAGAGAGTAAAAGAAACAAATGGCAATACGAAAAAAACACACTTTAGACGAGTCACGTTTATGGTGACTTAATTGCCTGCACAGAGAGAGTAAAAGAAACAAATGACAATACAGAACATAACACACTTTCGACGAGTCACGTTTATGGTGACTTGATTGCCTGCACAGAGAGAGTAAAAGAAGCAAATGGCGATACCGAACGAAACACATTTTAGACGAGCCAAGTTTACGGAGACTTGATTGCCTGCACAGAGAGAGTAAAAGAAACAAATGGCAATACAAAACGAAAAACAATTTAGACGAGTCACGTTTATGGTGACTTGAATGCCTGCACAGAGAGAGTAATAGAAACAAATAGCAATACAGAACGAAACACATTTTAGACGAGTCACGTTTATGGTGACTTGATTGCCTGTCCAGAGAGACTAAAAGAAACAAATGGCAATACAAAACGAAACACAGTTTAGACGAGTCACGTTTATGGAGACTTGATTGCCTGCACAGAGAGAGTAAAAGAAACAAATAGCAATACAGAACGAAACACATTTTAGACGAGTCACGTTTATGGTGACTTGATTGCCTGCACAGAGAGAATAAAAGAAACAAATGGCAATACGAAACGAAACACACTTTAGACGAGTCACGTTTATGTTGACTTGATTGTCTGCACAGAGAGAGAGAGAGTAAAAGAAACAAATGGCAATACGAAACGAAACACACTTTCGACGAGTCACGTTTATGGTGACTTGATTGCCTGCACAGAGAGAGTAAAAGAAACAAATAGCAATACAGAACGAAAGAGATTTTAGACGAGTCACGCTTATGGTGACTTGACTGCCTGCACAGAGAGAGTAAAAAAACAAATGGCAATACGAAACGAAACACACTTTAGACGTGTCACGTTTATGGTGACTTGATTGCCTGCACAGAGAGTAAAAGAAACAAATGGCGATACAGAACGAAACATATTTTAGACGAGTCACAATTATGGTGACTTGATTGCCTGCACAGAGAGAGTAAAAGAAACAAATGGCAATAGGAAACGAAACACACTTTAGACGAGTCACGTTTATGGTGACTTGATTGCCTGCACAGAGAGAGTAAAAGAAACAAATAGCAATACAGAACGAAACACATTTTAGACGAGTCAAGTTTATAGTGACTTGATTGCCTAAACAGAGAGAGTAAAAGAAACAAATAGCAATACAGAACGAAACACATTTTAGACGAGTCACGTTTATGGTGACTTGATTGCCTGCACAGAGAGAGTAAAAGAAACAAATGGCAATACGATACGAAACACACTTTAGACGAGTCACGTTTATGGTGACTTGATTGCCTGCACAGAGAGAGTAAAAGAAACAAATGGTAATACGAAACGAAACACACTTTCGACGAGTCACGTTTATGGTGACTTGATTGCCTGCACAGAGAGAGTAAAAGAAACAAATAGCAATATAGAACGAAACAGATTTTAGACGAGTCACGTTTATGGTGACTTGATTGCCTGCACAGAAAGAGTAAAAGAAACAAATGGCAATACGAAACGAAACACACTTTAGACGAGTCACGTTTATGGTGACTTGATTGCCTGCACAGAGAGAGTAAAAGAAACAAATGGCAATACGAAACCAAACACACTTTAGACGAGTCACGTTTATGATGTCTTGATTGCCTGCACAGAGAGAGTAAAAGAAACAAATGGAAATACGAAACGAAACACACTTTCGACGAGTCACGTTTATGGTGACTTGATTGCCTGCACAGAGAGAGTAAAAGAAACAAATAGCAATACAGAACGAAACACATTTTAGACGAGTCACGTTTATGGTGACTTGATTGCCTGCACAGAGAGAGTAAAAGAAACAAATGGCAATACGAAACGAAACACACTTTAGACGAGTCCCGTTTATGGTGACTTGATTGCCTGCACAGAGAGAGTAAAAGAAACAAATGGCAATACAGAACGAAACACATTTTAGATGAGTCACGTTTATGGTGACTTGATTGCCTGCACAGAGAGAGTAAAAGAAACAAATGGCAATACGAAACGAAACACACTTTAGACGAGTCCCGTTTATGGTGACTTGATTGCCTGCACAGAGAGAGTAAAAGAAACAAATGGCAATACAGAACGAAACACATTTTAGATGAGTCACGTTTATGGTGACTTGATTGCCTGCACAGAGAGAGTAAAAGAAACAAATGGCAATACGAAACGAAACACACTTTAGACGAGTCACGTTTATGGTGACTTGATTGCCTGCACAGAGAGAGTAAAAGAAACAAATGGCGATACAGAACGAAACACATTTTAGACGAGTCACGTTTATGGTGACTTGATTGCCTGCACAGAGAGAGTAAAAGAAACAAATGGCGATACAAAACTAAACACACTTTAGACGATTCACGTTTATGGTGACTTGATTGCCTGCACAAAGAGAGTAAAAGAAACAAATGGCAATACAAAACCAAACACATTTTAGACGAATCACGTTTATGGTGACTTGATTGCCTGCACAGAGAGAGTAAAAGAAACAAATGGCAATACAGAACGAAACACACTTTCGACGAGTTACGTTTATGGTGACTTGATTGCCTGCACAGAGAGAGTAAAAGAAACAAATGGCGATACAGAACGAAACACATTTTAGATGAGTCACGTTTATGATGACTTGATTGCCTGCACAGAGAGAGCAAAAGAAACAAATGGCAATACGAAACGAAACACACTTTAGACGAGTCCCGTTTATGGTGACTTGATTGCCTGCACAGAGAGAGTAAAAGAAACAAATGGCAATACAGAACGAAACACATTTTAGATGAGTCACGTTTATGGTGACTTGATTGCCTGCACAGAGAGAGTAAAAGAAACAAATGGCAATACGAAACGAAACACACTTTAGACGAGTCCCGTTTATGGTGACTTGATTGCCTGCACAGAGAGAGTAAAAGAAACAAATGGCAATACGAAACGAAACACACTTTAGACGAGTCCCGTTTATGGTGACTTGATTGCCTGCACAGAGAGAGTAAAAGAAACAAATGGCAATACAGAACGAAACACATTTTAGATGAGTCACGTTTATGGTGACTTGATTGCCTGCACAGAGAGAGTAAAAGAAACAAATGGCAATACGAAACGAAACACACTTTAGACGAGTCCCGTTTATGGTGACTTGATTGCCTGCACAGAGAGAGTAAAAGAAACAAATGGCAATACAGAACAAAACACATTTTAGACGAATCACGTTTATGGTGACTTGATTGCCTGCACAGAGAGAGTAAAAGAAACAAATGGCAATACAGAACGAAACACACTTTCGACGAGTTACGTTTATGGTGACTTGATTGCCTGCACAGAGAGAGTAAAAGAAACAAATGGCGATACAGAACTAAACACATTTTAGATGAGTCACGTTTATGGTGACTTGATTGCCTGCACAGAGAGAGTAAAAGAAACAAATGGCAATACGAAACGAAACACACTTTAGACGAGTCCCGTTTATGGTGACTTGATTGCCTGCACAGAGAGAGTAAAAGAAACAAATGGCAATACAGAACGAAACACATTTTAGATGAGTCACGTTTATGGTGACTTGATTGCCTGCACAGAGAGAGTAAAAGAAACAAATGGCAATACGAAACGAAACACACTTTAGACGAGTCCCGTTTATGGTGACTTGATTGCCTGCACAGAGAGAGTAAAAGAAACAAATGGCAATACGAAACGAAACACACTTTAGACGAGTCCCGTTTATGGTAACTTGATTGCCTGCACAGAGAGAGTAAAAGAAACAAATGGCAATACAGAACGAAACACATTTTAGATGAGTCACGTTTATGGTGACTTGATTGCCTGCACAGAGAGAGTAAAAGAAACAAATGGCAATACGAAACGAAACACACTTTAGACGAGTCCCGTTTATGGTGACTTGATTGCCTGCACAGAGAGAGTAAAAGAAACAAATGGCAATACAGAACGAAACACATTTTAGATGAGTCACGTTTATGATGACTTGATTGCCTGCACAGAGAGAGTAAAAGAAACAAATGGCAATACGAAACGAAACACACTTTAGACGAGTCCCGTTTATGGTGACTTGATTGCCTGCACAGAGAGAGTAAAAGAAACAAATGGCAATACAGAACGAAACACATTTTAGATGAGTCACGTTTATGGTGACTTGATTGCCTGCACAGAGAGAGTAAAAGAAACAAATGGCAATACGAAACGAAACACACTTTAGACGAGTCCCGTTTATGGTGACTTGATTGCCTGCACAGAGAGAGTAAAAGAAACAAATGGCAATACAGAACGAAACACATTTTAGATGAGTCACGTTTATGGTGACTTGATTGCCTGCACAGAGAGAGTAAAAGAAACAAATGGCAATACGAAACGAAACATACTTTAGACGAGTCACGTTTATGGTGACTTGATTGCCTGCACAGAGAGAGTAAAAGAAACAAATGGCGATACAGAACGAAACACATTTTAGACGAGTCACGTTTATGGTGACTTGATTGCCTGCACAGAGAGAGTAAAAGAAACAAATGGCGATAAAAAACTAAACACACTTTAGACGATTCACGTTTATGGTGACTTGATTGCCTGCACAAAGAGAGTAAAAGAAACAAATGGCAATACAAAACCAAACACATTTTAGACGAATCACGTTTATGGTGACTTGATTGCCTGCACAGAGAGAGTAAAAGAAACAAATGGCAATACAGAACGAAACACACTTTCGACGAGTAACGTTTATGGTGACTTGATTGCCTGCACAGAGAGAGTAAAAGAAACAAATGGCGATACAGAACGAAACACATTTTAGACGAGTCACGTTTATGGTGACTTGATTGCCTGCACAGAGAGAGTAAAAGAAACAAATGGCGATACAGAACGAAACACATTTTAAACTAGTCACGTTTATGGTGACTTGATTGCCTGCACAGAGAGAGTAAAAGAAACAAATGGCGATACAAAACTAAACACACTTTAGACGAGTCACGTTTATGGTGACTTGATTGCCTGCACAAAGAGAGTAAAAGAAACAAATGGCAATATAAAACCAAACACATTTTAGACGAATCACGTTTATGTGACTTGATTGCCTGCACAGAGAGAGTAAAAGAAACAAATGGCGATCCAAAACTAAACACACTTTAGACGAGTCACGTTTATGGTGACTTGATTGCCTGTCCAGAGAGACTAAAAGAAACAAATGGCAATACAAAACGAAACACACTTTAGACGAGTCACGTTTATGGTGACTTGATTGCCTGCACAGAGAGAGTAAAAGAAACAAATATGAATACAGAACGAAACACATTTTAGACGAGTCACGTTTATGGTGACTTGATTGCCTGCACAGAGAGAGTAAAAGAAACAAATGGCAATACGAAACGAAACACACTTTAGACGAGTCACGTTTATGGTGACTTGATTGTCTGCACAGAGAGAGAGAGTAAAAGAAACAAATGGCAATACGAAACGAAACACACTTTCAACGAGTCACGTTTATGGTGACTTGATTGCCTGCACAGAGAGAGTAAAAGAAACAAATAGCAATACAGAACGAAAGAAATTTTAGACGAGTCACGCTTATGGTGACTTGACTGCCTGCACAGAGAGAGTAAAAAAAACAAATGGCAATACGAAACGAAACACACTTTAGACGTGTCACGTTTATGGTGACTTGATTGGCTGCACAGAGAGTAAAAGAAACAAATGGCGATACAGAACGAAACATATTTTAGACGAGTCACGTTTATGGTGACTTGATTGCCTGCACAGAGAGAGTAAAAGAAACAAATGGCAATACGAAACGAAACACACTTTCGACGAGTCACGTTTATGGTGACTTGATTGCCTGCACAGAGAGAGTAAAAGAAACAAATAGCAATATAGAACGAAACAGATTTTAGACGAGTCACGTTTATGGTGACTTGATTGCCTGCACAGAAAGAGTAAAAGAAACAAATGGCAATACGAAACGAAACACACTTTAGACGAGTCACGTTTATGGTGACTTGATTGCCTGCACAGAGAGAGTAAAAGAAACAAATGGCAATACGAAACCAAACACACTTTAGACGAGTCACGTTTATGATGTCTTGATTGCCTGCACAGAGAGAGTAAAAGAAACAAATGGAAATACGAAACGAAACACACTTTCGACGAGTCACGTTTATGGTGACTTGATTGCCTGCACAGAGAGAGTAAAAGAAACAAATAGCAATACAGAACGAAACATATTTTAGACGAGTCACGTTTATGGTGACTTGATTGCCTGCACAGAGAGAGTAAAAGAAACAAATGGCAATACGAAACGAAACACACTTTAGACGAGTCCCGTTTATGGTGACTTGATTGCCTGCACAGAGAGAGTAAAAGAAACAAATGGCAATACAGAACGAAACACATTTTAGATGAGTCACGTTTATGGTGACTTGATTGCCTGCACAGAGAGAGTAAAAGAAACAAATGGCAATACGAAACGAAACACACTTTAGACGAGTCCCGTTTATGGTGACTTGATTGCCTGCACAGAGAGAGTAAAAGAAACAAATGGCAATACAGAACGAAACACATTTTAGATGAGTCACGTTTATGGTGACTTGATTGCCTGCACAGAGAGAGTAAAAGAAACAAATGGCAATACGAAACGAAACACACTTTAGACGAGTCACGTTTATGGTGACTTGATTGCCTGCACAGAGAGAGTAAAAGAAACAAATGGCGATACAGAACGAAACACATTTTAGACGAGTCACGTTTATGGTGACTTGATTGCCTGCACAGAGAGAGTAAAAGAAACAAATGGCGATACAAAACTAAACACACTTTAGACGATTCACGTTTATGGTGACTTGATTGCCTGCACAAAGAGAGTAAAAGAAACAAATGGCAATACAAAACCAAACACATTTTAGACGAATCACGTTTATGGTGACTTGATTGCCTGCACAGAGAGAGTAAAAGAAACAAATGGCAATACAGAACGAAACACACTTTCGACGAGTTACGTTTATGGTGACTTGATTGCCTGCACAGAGAGAGTAAAAGAAACAAATGGCGATACAGAACGAAACACATTTTAGATGAGTCACGTTTATGGTGACTTGATTGCCTGCACAGAGAGAGTAAAAGAAACAAATGGCAATACGAAACGAAACACACTTTAGACGAGTCCCGTTTATGGTGACTTGATTGCCTGCACAGAGAGAGTAAAAGAAACAAATGGCAATACAGAACGAAACACATTTTAGATGAGTCACGTTTATGGTGACTTGATTGCCTGCACAGAGAGAGTAAAAGAAACAAATGGCAATACGAAACGAAACACACTTTAGACGAGTCCCGTTTATGGTGACTTGATTGCCTGCACAGAGAGAGTAAAAGAAACAAATGGCAATACGAAACGAAACACACTTTAGACGAGTCCCGTTTATGGTGACTTGATTGCCTGCACAGAGAGAGTAAAAGAAACAAATGGCAATACAGAACGAAACACATTTTAGATGAGTCACGTTTATGGTGACTTGATTGCCTGCACAGAGAGAGTAAAAGAAACAAATGGCAATACGAAACGAAACACACTTTAGACGAGTCCCGTTTATGGTGACTTGATTGCCTGCACAGAGAGAGTAAAAGAAACAAATGGCAATACAGAACGAAACACATTTTAGACGAATCACGTTTATGGTGACTTGATTGCCTGCACAGAGAGAGTAAAAGAAACAAATGGCAATACAGAACGAAACACACTTTCGACGAGTTACGTTTATGGTGACTTGATTGCCTGCACAGAGAGAGTAAAAGAAACAAATGGCGATACAGAACGAAACACATTTTAGATGAGTCAAGTTTATGGTGACTTGATTGCCTGCACAGAGAGAGTAAAAGAAACAAATGGCAATACGAAACGAAACACACTTTAGACGAGTCCCGTTTATGGTGACTTGATTGCCTGCACAGAGAGAGTAAAAGAAACAAATGGCATTACAGAACGAAACACATTTTAGATGAGTCACGTTTATGGTGACTTGATTGCCTGCACAGAGAGAGTAAAAGAAACAAATGGCAATACGAAACGAAACACACTTTAGACGAGTCCCGTTTATGGTGACTTGATTGCCTGCACAGAGAGAGTAAAAGAAACAAATGGCAATACGAAACGAAACACACTTTAGACGAGTCCCGTTTATGGTGACTTGATTGCCTGCACAGAGAGAGTAAAAGAAACAAATGGCAATACAGAACGAAACACATTTTAGATGAGTCACGTTTATGGTGACTTGATTGCCTGCACAGAGAGAGTAAAAGAAACAAATGGCAATACGAAACGAAACACACTTTAGACGAGTCCCGTTTATGGTGACTTGATTGCCTGCACAGAGAGAGTAAAAGAAACAAATGGCAATACAGAACGAAACACATTTTAGATGAGTCACGTTTATGGTGACTTGATTGCCTGCACAGAGAGAGTAAAAGAAACAAATGGCAATACGAAACGAAACACACTTTAGACGAGTCCCGTTTATGGTGACTTGATTGCCTGCACAGAGAGAGTAAAAGAAACAAATGGCAATACAGAACGAAACACATTTTAGATGAGTCACGTTTATGGTGACTTGATTGCCTGCACAGAGAGAGTAAAAGAAACAAATGGCAATACGAAACGAAACACACTTTAGACGAGTCCCGTTTATGGTGACTTGATTGCCTGCACAGAGAGAGTAAAAGAAACAAATGGCAATACAGAACGAAACACATTTTAGATGAGTCACGTTTATGGTGACTTGATTGCCTGCACAGAGAGAGTAAAAGAAACAAATGGCAATACGAAACGAAACATACTTTAGACGAGTCACGTTTATGGTGACTTGATTGCCTGCACAGAGAGAGTAAAAGAAACAAATGGCGATACAGAACGAAACACATTTTAGACGAGTCACGTTTATGGTGACTTGATTGCCTGCACAGAGAGAGTAAAAGAAACAAATGGCGATAAAAAACTAAACACACTTTAGACGATTCACGTTTATGGTGACTTGATTGCCTGCACAAAGAGAGTAAAAGAAACAAATGGCAATACAAAACCAAACACATTTTAGACGAATCACGTTTATGGTGACTTGATTGCCTGCACAGAGAGAGTAAAAGAAACAAATGGCAATACAGAACGAAACACACTTTCGACGAGTTACGTTTATGGTGACTTGATTGCCTGCACAGAGAGAGTAAAAGAAACAAATGGCGATACAGAACGAAACACATTTTAGACGAGTCACGTTTATGGTGACTTGATTGCCTGCACAGAGAGAGTAAAAGAAACAAATGGCGATACAGAACGAAACACATTTTAAACTAGTCACGTTTATGGTGACTTGATTGCCTGCACAGAGAGAGTAAAAGAAACAAATGGCGATACAAAACTAAACACACTTTAGACGAGTCACGTTTATGGTGACTTGATTGCCTGCACAAAGAGAGTAAAAGAAACAAATGGCAATACAAAACCAAACACATTTTAGACGAATCACGTTTATGTGACTTGATTGCCTGCACAGAGAGAGTAAAAGAAACAAATGGCGATCCAAAACTAAACACACTTTAGACGAGTCACGTTTATGGTGACTTGATTGCCTGTCCAGAGAGACTAAAAGAAACAAATGGCAATACAAAACGAAACACACTTTAGACGAGTCACGTTTATGGTGACTTGATTGCCTGCACAGAGAGAGTAAAAGAAATAAAAGGAAATACAAAACGAAACACACTTTAGACGAGTCACGTTTACGGTGACACCCGAGAAAATAAAAGAAATGGCCCTGTTCGTACAGAAAGCGAAGTATTAAACCTCCTTTAGGTTCGTTTATCTGGTCAGCAAATCCAAGCTTGGCAATTTTCTCAAACGCCGATAGACGTTTGGAATATGTCATAGGAGACGTAAACAGGGTTACCACCCCTAGTGATTTATCCCTATTTCTAGGGATTTTTAAGTTGTCTAATGGTTTCCTTCTAGCTAGTGATTTATAGTGATTTTTGTTCAAAAACCAGTGATTTTGTTCTAAATCTAGTGATTATTCATGACATGGCGCGTAGATTCATGATTCAATCGAATAAATCATACAGAATGCTAATTAATAAAAAAAAACACAAAATAGGGATTCATTACAGTTCCTAATATGTTCCAAAAAACAAAAAATCAAAGGTATTTTTCCACATCTAGGGGGGAGGGGGTAACTTTACCCCGTTCCGATAGGTGCGCCTGTATAGAACATGGTAAAGAAACAATACAATTTTTAATGACGTTAATTAAAGAGTATTTTAATGACGTTAATAAAGAGTATTTTAATGGGGTTAATAAAGAGTATTTTAATGACGTTAATAAGGAGTATTTTAATAACATTAATAAAGAGTATTTTCATGAAGCTAATAAAGAGTATTATAATTCTAGTGTTACAGTCAGTAATCTAGTGATTTAAATGCTGATTTAATTTTTTTTTCAAGAATCTAGCGTTTTTTTTTTTCAACAGGGGGCAACCCTGCACGTAAAGCAGAGGGACAAAGGGTATAGTATACTTAACCTATCTGGCTCTCCTGTTCAGGGGTTATACCATGTTTTAATTAGATGTAGTAAGGTTTCGTCGATTCAGGGCTCACCTTTTAGAGGAGCATGAGAAAGAGAAATGATCTGCTGTTATATAAACGAATGGCAACTTTGCAAAAATTTGCATACCATTAAAAAAAAATTAAAGTTTACATATATTTCGAAAAAGCTCATTTGGTATTATGGAGATGGTATATATAATCATGTTTTTCGAATATTCAATGCAAGTTCCTCCATTGTCATCATGCTTCGTTTTTATACTGTGATTTAATTATTTGACATCAATCTGTTTTCTCGATTTCCGATAATATTCTCTTCTGATAGATATATCCAATAATATAATCGTCAAATTAATATTTGTGAACGGGTATCCTATGAAACTTTGAACAATATTATTATGCTGCCACAAGGAAAACTTAGAAAGGATTTTTTACCGTTTTTGATTTTTTTTTTTTTTTTTTTTTTTTTTTTACAATTACCGTTTGGACTTTGAGAACCACATAAAATAAGAAAAAACGGGTTAAAGAGGTCGGTTGACCGTATTTAATTTAAAAATTTAGGCAACGTAAGCCCCACAAGAATGTTCGGGTGACAGAGCTACCACATGAAATTTTAATCGCCTGGTAATTTTAGAATATTTTTTTTTTAAATAATATTACTTCTAACATCGATCCCAATCTCTGTTTCCCACAACCGATTTTCCTAATTCCCTTAACGATTCCCCTAAAAACATTTTTTGCTTATTCATGCTGATGATTTTCTCTTAATAAACAAGACAAACTCTAGTTTTTCTCTGTGCAAAAAGGTGTAAACACTCTTAATAACATTGGCTTTCATGTTAATTTTGATAAGAATGATTATCTAGCTTTTAATTCTAATAACAGTTTTCTTATTTGTTACTATTTTCCTAGGGTTCCAAGGGTTATTACTTAACGTTGAGTGCAGATTAATTTGACTGATGGCATTGCTAAGCTTCTTTCTTAATAAGTAAAAGAATGTCAATGACTAGCTAAGAGTTATTGAAACGAATTGGTTGCCAATAGAGGTCGTTACAAGTCGTTTTTCGTATTCCCTCCCATATAAATATATATATATATATATATATATATATATATATATATATATATATATATATATATATATATATATATATATATATATATATATAATATATATATATATATATATATATATATATATATATATATATATATATATGTATATATATATATATATATATATATATATATATATATATATATATATATATATATATATATATATATATATATATATATATATATATATATATATATATATATATATATATATATATATATATATATATATATATATATATATATATATATATATGTATATATATATATATATATATATATATATATATAATATATATATATATATATATATATATATATATATATATATATATATATATATATATATATATATATATATATAATATATATATATATATATATATATATATATATATATATATATATATATATATACGTTACCGTGAATGTCCAAATTCGTGAATGTCGACATTCACCAATGAATGTCCGAAACACCTTTTTTTTCTCTTTGGATTTAGTCAGCGGTGCCAGCGGCGCGCTGATATAATCCAAGTTGATCCAGCTATAATCTCATCTTTCAGTTCCATTTAGAACATCAATTAGCTCAATGAGCCAGCATGCAATTGGTTCTTTGAAGGAAAAGTAAGAAAATCCTACGGGCGTTTCCCCAGGGTAAAGGGTCAATTTAAAAAGAAAACCCTTGGTCTGTCATTTCGCACCACGTGTATTGTTTTTTACATCTTCTTGGAACATTTTCTCCACCTCTGACAAAAAGAAAATCCAATTGTTATTCTTCAAGTTCTGCAATTATTTCCTCAGTGTTCCTATTTGGACTCGTATAGTTACATTTCCCGACGGTATGGTACTTCAGATTAATCAGAAAAATTGATGAACGTTTGATGACTACTACAATGGAATTGTTGACTTTCCACTGATGTGTCTTCTACCAACTGCCTAGTGTCGTAAGTACTGAAGTCTCGTAGCATTTGTCCCATGTTGAGTTAGTGCTTAAAAGTTAAAGTTGTCAAAAATTGTTTAATAAACAAAGAAAGGGAATCAGCAAATGCTAGTATCTTTTTAGTTGCTAGTAGTAATCAATTAAAGCTTTATCAACCAACTAAAAGAAATAAATGTGACCTAACATTTTTTTTTAATCACTTAATTTTTTGAGAGTTATGTTCCAAAACATATTGTGAAAATGACACAAAAGCAATATCTCACACTTAGAGAACTCATAAATCTTAATAAAAATTTCAACTGAATAGTAATCAACCACAACTTAAATAAATTCGTACTGAGATGAAAAAAAAGAGAAATATATGATTAACCAATTTTTATGATTGTTATGTTTCAGAACGTATTGGGAAAATGACACAATAGCAATGTCTCATACTTCGAGAACTCATACATCTCAATAAAAATCTCAACTGAATAGTAATTAACTACAGCTTAAATAAATTCGTATAGGCACGATAAACTTACTTGATTTTTATGCGAATTATGTTCCAAAACATACTGGGACATAGTAAATGACACCATAGCATTGCCTCCAAGGGCTGCAACATGCGCTCTCGCTATGGCAAATACTTCAGAGATAAAACTCGCAACTAAAGTGCTGAATCCTCCGCACTGTAACAATTAATTAATATTAATTAAAATATTAATATTAAATTTATATTAATATTAATTAAATTTTAATATTAAATTTATATTAATATTAATTAAAATATTAATTAAAGTATGCGTGATAGCAAGACCAGATTATTGACAGAACTTATCAGAAAATAAGCAGCAAAACTTAAATGTGCTTATTTACTTGCTTATTAAAGACTAGACATAGATGGGACACGCTCAGTCTATCTGTGGTCCCGCCTCTGCAACCCCAAAACAGCCTTTTTTTTATGCGAAGATAAATAAATACAGGAAATAACCAAAACATCAAATAGTTTGTCCATTGACATTGATACAGGGTGTCCAATTCAATAAGGACAAGCCATGGCTAGGTATGTCCAATTCAATAAGGACCAGCCATGGCTAGGTTTAGAAGACATCAACATGCATAGATTTCTTTTTCACACATACCAACCCATGTTGGATCGTTTTAGAGTTGTTTATATTCAAATGTATTAGCGGTCCGACTCTGATTGAATCCGAAAATTCCAACTTTTTTTTACAAAGTAGATGACTCTAGATCTAAACTTTTTTTTTGTGAAAAAATGTCACTAACTAGGAAAGAAATTATAAACAAATATTGTTCTAACAATTTATTAATTTACCTTCTTAGCAAAACTTTTTTTTTTTTTTTAAATCGCTTTATTACTGCAAGTAAAGAAAGGAACAGTTCCAAAGTAAGAGACGACAAAGTAGCCTTTTCACTTCATTTTATTCATGTGGAATTATTTACCAGATGTGATTAAACATTTGTTGTAATGTTAAAAATGATAATATTCGACCTTCTAGCCATGGCTATAGACATCGACACAATAGCTGATAATTCTCCTTGAACAGTGTCTTCATGATAAACACTTAAACTTATTAAAAGATGTTAATTGTTGAGAGGATATAAAAAAAAAATGAGGAAGAGATATATATATATATATATATATATATATATATATATATATATATATATATATATATATATATATATATATATATATATATATATATATATATATATGTATAAAGAGAGCAGAGCAGAGAGAGAGAGAGAGAGAGAGAGAGAGAGAGAGAGAGAGAGAGAGAGAGAGAGAGAGAGAGAGAGAGAGAGAGAGAGAGAGAGAGAGAGAGAGGGAGAGAGAGAGAGAGAGAGAGGGAGAGAGAGAGAGAGAGAGAGAGAGAGAGAGAGAGAGAGAGAGAGAGAGAGAGAGAGAGAGAGAGAGAGAGAGAGAGAGAGAGAGAGAGAGAAGAGAGAGAGAGAGAGAGAGAGAGAGAGAGAGAGAGAGAGAGAGAGAGAGAGAGAGAGAGAGAAGAGAGAGAAGAGAGAGAAGAGAGAGAAGAGAGAGAAAGAGAAAGAGAGAGAGCTTCATCAATGGAAGAAGAATCCAAAACAGGAAAAAAGGAACTTTATTGCAACCAAAACAAACATGTCTTAGACTCTGTGTGACCTTGCTTGACTTTGAAAATAAGTTATATCACCCTCTCAAAATTGTTTTTCGTGACTTAATTTATGCCCCTATTTTGTCTTAAGCATTATATGTTTAAATGCTTAAGAGAATTGTTAATAAATATCCAGACGTTATCTATCATGACTCAATATTGTTCCTGTATTGTGGCTACAAAAAAGAAGAAAAAATATATGTTAGATAGCTAAGTAACTTGCTTTTCCATTGTCAAAAATTACATTTCTTGGTCACGCTTACAATTGCGCTTTGCTTTTCCTCTATTTTACTCTATTGCGCTTTTACTATTTCCTCTATTTCCTTTTCATCTTTTCCTCTATTTAGTTATGCTCTGATTAGTACATTATGACCTAGCCTTTAAGACCTAGGTGTCAAAAGGTCTCGATAAAATCATCACAAAATAAAGAAAACATATTATTTGGTCAATTGTCAATTCAGTTGTTTAACGCTTTGTTAATACTAACAGTTTTTTTCTTTTTTTTTGCTTTTTTTTCTTTTTAATAGAAACTGTAATTTTTGATGGAACTTTGTCACGATATTTTCTAAAACAATCGTTTTTATAAGAAAACAACAACAAAATATAATTAATTGCAAAAGCAACATTGCCAGAGGAATTATAACCCCTTAATATTTCTGTACGAATGTCCAATTACAGACAATCAAACAGTTCGTGGTAACGAACTGTAAGTAAGGAGCGACCCGGCTCAATAGTAGCTGAAGCTCTAAAAACGGAATTTTGATACGAATAGATCATCAAAAGAAACGGATTTTTATACTGATTCCAAATATATAAGTATCTTCAAGTTTAGTCTTACCCATCAACAGTTACGAGCATGAAAAAATTTGCCTTATTTTCGAAAAAAGGAGGAAACCCCTAAAAGTCATATAATCTTAATGAAAATTATATCGTCAGATTCAGCGTATCAGAGAATCCTTCTGTAGAGGTTTCAAGCTCCTATCTGCAAAAATGTGGAATTTTGTACTTTTTTGCCAGAAGAAAGATCATGGATGTGTGTTTATTTTTTTTTTCCCAGCGGTGATAGTATCGCGAGAGGGCTCATTCTAACGGAAATTAAAAGTTCTAGTACCCTTTATAAGTGACCAAAAATATTGGAGGGCAACTAGCCCCTCTCACACGTTCATTTTTTCCCAAAGTCACCCAATCAAAATTTTGAGATAACCATTTTGTTCAGCATAGTCGAAATATCTAATAGCTATGTCAATGAGGATGACCTAATCCCCCTTTGAAGTGTTAATATCGCTCCTTACTTTCAGTTGAAAAAATTGTTTCTTTTATTTAATAACTGATTGAAACCATATAAAGCAACATATTACATCTCCGTGTCAAATAGAGATTTTTTTTTTTTTTTTTTTTTTCGTACAAAGTTTAATTCTTCTAGGAAAAATTTTACGATAATCTTAAAAAATGAGTCGATTTTATAAGAAAATAAAACATATAATAAAATACAAAAGAACAACGCCAAAGGGATTATTGCTTCACGGTCTTTCCATAATAATATCCAATTACAGAGAATAAATGCGTTAAATGCACACAGCAGAAACTTGCTTCCAGAAACACCCACAAATTAGAAACTTTGAATAGGCCTTGATTACCTCTCGAATGCTTGTCGATTCTCGAATGAAAAAGAAATTAAGATTTCCAAGATATTTGTCGATACGTGAGCCTGGTACTTGAGACAGTGGTGTAATCTCAATGACTGGGTGGTCAGTATTGGCAGCCTGCAATAAAATTTGAATTAAATAAAACACGTGGAAACTTTAACACTCTTTCAGATACATCAGGTAATAGCTCAAAACTAGAATTAAAAAAAGGGGGCCCTTTGTCTTTTAATATCAGAGGCAACGCTAGAGCTAGAGCGTATCAATTTTGTATTGTTATTATTTTTCCCCAAAGGCACTTCATATGGAAGGGGTTGTCGTTTAAACTCCGATGAAGGTTCATTCGATTTGAAATCGCGTGTCTTAGTGCCCTTTTTAATAGTCAAAAGGTATCAAAGAGCAACCAGCCCCTCCACGCCTTTTTTTTCCGAAAATGCATCGGATCAAAATTTTGAGTTAGCCATTTCGCTGAACACAGTCCAAAGGTCAAATAGCTCTACCTTCAGGGTAGACGAAAACCCCCATAGCCTCCGGGACAAGGACTGCAAGTTATGCAAGTTGCCCATTGTTAACATATAATGCTTTTATGGAAGGGGTGTTCATATAAACTTTGAGGAGGTTCATTCGATTCGAAATCGGAAGTTGTAGTTCTGTTTTTAAGAATCAAATGTTATCGGAGGGCAACCAGCCCCCCCCCCCACATGAAAATTTCTCTTCAAATACATTCAATCAAAATTTTAAGACATTCATTTTGTTTGAAACAGTCCAAAGGTCAAATGACCATACCTCTAGGGTTGACGACCCTCCCCTCAATCCCAGGACCTGAATTGTAAGTTATAAAAGTTGCCCTTTTTAACATATAACGTTTTTACGGAAAGGGTGGTTGTATAAACTTTGGAGGGGGCTTATTCAATTGAAAATTGAAAGTTCTAGTTCCATTTTTAAAAGTCAAAAGTGATGGGAGTGCAGCCTCCACCCCTGCCATTTTTTTCTTCAAATGCATCCGATCAAAATTTTGAGACAGCTACTTTGTTCAAAAAGGCATGCTCGATCCTGAATCTCCATAAAAGCTTAGAGTACTAAGGTAAAACTTTTAGGAAATGTTGAAGGGGGTGTCAAACAAAACCAAAACACACCATTTGCCGGAAGACTGAGAAAAGAAACAGCAATATCAGAGGAATGGCTAAGGGTATTAAGTTAGAACTTTAAAATCATGTTGCAAGAGAAGTTGAAAAAGGAACGGAGGATAACCAAGACACATATTCCAAACACTTTCTTTTATTTTTTGAATACTGAAAAATGAAAATAGAAATGATAGTAAACTAAAATATCATTATACATTAAACATTCAGTTTGTTTTCATTAGTTCATTCCTGGCATCTAGATTATTATTGTGATTTTACATATATTTTTTTGTCGTCGATGTTACGAAAAACAAAATTATAGTGTTCATGATATATATCTTCATAGATATATATATCTTCAAGATATATATATATATATATATATATATATATATATATATATATATATATATATATATATATATATATATATATATATATATATATATATATATATATATATATATATATTAGCCCCTTTTATATACGGAATAATTTCTGTTCGTTTTAAGTTTTAATGTCGCTCCTTACTTTCAGTTTAAAAAACTTTTTTTTATTTAATTTCTGATCGTTTTTTAGTTAATGCAGCTTTTATTTTGGCTCACCGTCATTGAATAAGTAAACAAAATTTGCATAAAAATTTTACTTTTCTTTTGCTAAATGGCTGTCTCTAAATTTGGTTCTGACGTAATTTACAAATTAACTTACGTAAAGAACTGCTATATTCGTATATTTTTCTTCCGGCAAAAATACAAAGTTGCAGATTTTTGCAGATATGAGCTTGAAACCTGTGTAATAGGGTTTTCTGATACGCTGAATCTGACGATGTGATTTTCATTAAAATTCTGTCGCTTGTAGGGGATGTTTTCCCCCTCTTTAAAAAATCAGGTAAATTTTCTCAGGCTCGTAGCCTTTGATGAGTAAAACTAAACTTAATAAAATGTATATATTTAGAATCAGCATTATAAGCCCATTCTTTTGATACATTTATTGACATCAAAATTCCATTTTTAAAAATTTCGATTACTATTAAGCCGTATCGCTTGTTTTTTAATTATTGTTTTTTTTTATTACGTATATGTTATTACGTATATGAGGGGGTTCTCCCCTTAGTCAATACCACGCTCTTTACGTTAAAAGTTTTTTTTTTTAATTCACAAACCCCTGAAACACAAAGGTCGTTTAATTAGAATAGATAGCTCTTTTGAAAGCACTAAAAAAAACTGTAGCGTAAAGAGCAAGGTATTGACTTGGGGAGAACCCCCTCATATACGTAATAATTTCTGTTCGTTTTAAGTTCTAATGTTGCTTCTTACTTTCAGTTGAAAAAATTTGTTGTTTTTTTTAATTTAATTTCTGATCGTTTTTTAAATAATGCTTGGAAATCCGGTGCCCCCTTCATAGAAATGTCCCTTACCCCAAAGAAACATCCTCCACGGAAAGATTCTCCCAAGTAAACCCCTCCTCCAGCCCCCCCCCCCACCAGAAAAAAATCCTTCTTGAAAATGTCTGTATACTTCCCAATAACTAATACAATATGTTAGCAATGAGCAAAGTTCATAACTTGCAGCCCTTCCCCTGGGAACTGTGGGGGATTAAGTCATCCTAAAACACATATTTATTAGATTTTCGACTGTGCTGAACAAAATGGCTATCTCAAAATTTTAATTGGGTGACTTTGAGAAAAAAATGAGCGTGGGAGGGGGCCTAGTTGCCCTCTATTTTTTGGTCACTTAAAAAGGACACTAGAACTTTTAATTTCCGTTCCAATGAGCCCTCCTACGATATTCTAGGACCACTGGGTCAATACGATTACCCCTGGAAAAAAAAAACAAAAAAAAAACAAATAAACACGCATCCGTGATCTTTCTTCTGGCAAAAAATGGAAAATTCCACATTTTGTAGATAGGAGCTTGAAACCTCTACAGTAGGGTTCTCTGATACGCTGAATATGATGGTATGATTTTCATTAAGGTTCTATAATTTTTAGGGGGTCTTTCCCCCTTTTTTCGAAAATCAGCCAAATTTTCTCAGGCGCGTAACTTTTGATGAGTAAGATTAAACTTGATGAAACTTATATATTTGAAATCAAAATTAAAATCTGATTCTTTTGATGTATCTATTGGTATCAAAATTCCATTTTTTAGAGTTTCGGTTACCATTGAGCCGGGTCGCTCCTTACTTACAGTTTGTTACCACGAACTGTTTGATAGTAATTTCTGGTCGCTTTGAGTTAGAATTATAACAAATTAATATAATAATATAAATCGAATTTTAGCTATACCTTGCCTCTTTACGTTAAGGATTTCCTTTTTTTGTGGGTTTCTACACTGCGATTACGCGGTTCTCGGACTTGAATTCAATACCGAAAAGTTTGAAGTTGTATTTCTCAACTGGAAGCAAGCTCCGGCAGAAGAAATTCCTTTTGGCATCAGCAGAATCAAGTTATTTTGTCATGTAACTTACCTCGGTCTTTCCATCGGCTCCTTAATAATCATACGCATCAAATCCTGTTAACTCACACCGAGCGTTCCCAATCTATTAAAAGCCAACCTTTTTTACCACCTCCCAAGAAGTTTCATTTTCTCGCAAATGTTTCCTTATGACCCATGGGCGCCCATAGGCTGAACTTTACCGGGGGGGGGGGCTTACCTGGTCTAATCGGCACTTCCAGTGCTGTATAATTGAAATCTCAAGACAAAATATCATCGGTAAAGAGCGATGTGGGCACAAAATATTTTTTTTTAGACCAGGGCACTTCTTATAGAAAGAATGTCATAGGAACTTCAAAAGACCTCATTGAGGACAACCAGCTCTCCCTCCTCCCTGTCAATCACTTCCCCAACACATCCAATCAAAATTTTGAGATAGCCATTTTGTGCAGTGTAGTATAAAAGTCCAGAAATTATGACTTTGAGCATGACAGTCCCCCCCCTCCCACAACCCTCAGAGCAAGGATTGTAAGTTATGCCCTGTAGGGATATAAAGTTTTTTATAGAAAGGGTGGTCGTATAAACCTCAGAGGGACTCATTTGATTGGTAATCAGAAATTCTACTGGTCTTTTGAACAGTCAGAAGTGATTGGAGGTCATCCAGCTCCCCTCATACACCAATCATTTCCCCAGACACATTCAATCATAATTTTTTAGACAGCCATTTTGTTTCAGTGTAGTTGAAAGGTCCAGAAATTATGTCTTTGAGGATAACTCCCCCCCACATATAGCCCTCAGGTCAAGGGTTGTAAGTTACGCCCTGGGGGCATATAAGGTTTTTATAGAAATGGTGGTCGTATAAACTTCAAAGAGGGCTCATTGGATTGGTAATCAGAAGTTATAGTGTTTTTTTTAAGAGTCAAAGTGATCAGAAGGCAAATACCCCCCCCCCACACACACACATGTCGTATTTTCCCGAAACGGAGCTGATACAAATTTTAAGATAGTCATTTGTTGTCGTAGAAACTTCGAAAACGGCTCAGTCGGTTGGTAATTGAAAGGTTTAGTGCCTTCTTTAATGGTCAAGCGATTGGAGGGTAACCACCCCCACACCCATGATTTCCCCAAACACTTCCAGTCAAAATTTTGAGATAGTTATTTTGTTTGACGTAGTTTAAAAGTCCAGAAATTATGTCTTTGAGGATGAGAACCCCCTCACAGTCCTCAGGGCAAGGGTTGTAAGGTATGCCCCGAGGGCATTTAAGGTTTTTATGGAAACGGTGGTCGTGTAAACTTCAGAGGGGGCTCATTGGATTGGAAATCGGAAGTTGAAGACCCATTTTTAAGAGTCAAATTTATCGGAGGGCAGCTATGCTCACCCCTCCACGTCATATTTTCCCCCAATGCATCCGATAGAAATTTTAAGATAGCCACTTGCTAAAAATAGTCCAAAGATCCCATAACACGGCCTCTGGGGTTGACACAACACCCCCACCCCAAAGTATAGGGATAAGGGTTTTAAGTTATGCCCTGGGGGATGTAAGGTTTTTATGAAGAGGTAGTCTTGTGAACTTTAGAGGAGGCTCATTTGATTGGAAATGCATAGTTCTAGTTCCATTTTAAGAGACAGGCGTGATGGAGAGAAAATAGCCCCCCATCTCCCTGATATTCTCTTTTCCACAAACAGTGAACTTTAGAGGAGGCTCATTTGATTGGAAATGCATAGTTCTAGTTCCCTTTTAAGAGACAGGCGTGATGGAGAGAAAATAGCCCCCATTTCCCTGACATTTTCTTTTCCACAAACACATTCAGTCAAAATTGTGAGACAGCCATTTTGTAGCCAATAGTCCAAAGAGATTATAACAATGTCTTCAGTAATCAAATATAAGAAATATTCAGGCGGACGTTGAACTAAACCAAAACAAAATATGAGCATGTAAACTTTCAAAAAGGTGACAAAGCAATATCTCAAGAACAAACTTCTATTATTAAGTTAGACCTTTAAGAGTAAGTTGTGGGGGATTTTGAACTAGCCAGAATGCACTATGTGTATACTTTTAGTACTACAACTACAGTTACTGTAACTAATGACGCTAAGAGTATTAAGGTGTAACTTATAGGAAGTTTTAGGGGGCGTTCCAATTAAATAAAAAAACTGTATACATGTTGGTTTTCAAAAAGGCATATAATATCATAGGTAGCACCACTCTATTACAGCTAGAGATATCATTGAAACATTTAAAGAAATTAATTCGATTCAAAATTAAAATTTCTGGGATCCTTTCTAAGAGTAAAAAGAGATTGGAGGGCAATCAGCCCGTCTCTCAAGCCGATTTAGATAATTTCTTAAACCACATTGGCCTGACATCACATAAAGAAAGAAAAACGAGCAAAAATGGGGTTTTTATAGGCCAAATGACGATACTGAAAAAACAAAGCGAATATTTCGAGAGGACAAACGCCTCTCTTCTTCAGCGCGAAACGAAACGATGTATCAATAAAAGCCAAAAATTAAAAGAATTGAAACCAACTACCTAACAACCATAAAAGCGAGTTATTCGCCAATATCCGCGATTTGCACAAAATCCAAAAAAACATGAACTGCCATCGACGGATACTAGCGAGCAACTGACAAATGAAAGGAATCAATTCATTCACTCGAAAAAACAAAACGAACCAGCAATTAAATAAGTTGGAAAACTATGTCGTTTGATTTCGGATTTTAATTAAGGCATTTCTTGCAGACACCCTTTGAGACCTAAGGGGTTGTTCACGTGTTTGATTAGATGACTGGGAAAGTGGTTCAAGGTTTATTTCAGGGATTACTAACGTATCGGCTTCTCTTTTGAGAAAACCGAAATATGACTCGTTTATTCTTAAATCACCGGAATCTCTGTTTAAAGCTAGACCTAAATGTTGGTATTTATAAATTTCAACAGCTTCTCTGTAGTGCTGGACAATACCTTTATCATGCGAAATAAGACTAGCTTGATTAAACAAAATAGTATGGTCTGGTTTTTCAAAAATGTGCTCTGCAAGGGCAGAGTCAAAATTTTCTGGTTTTTTCCGCTTTTTAAGTGTATTATTAATTGAACTAGAATGCTGGGTTAATCTATCTGTTAGTCGCTGATTAGTTCTTCCGATATACCAAAGACCACACGAACAAGGAATTCTGTAGACACCGGAGTTTTCACCTATAGGGATAGGGTCTTTACCTTGATAAATTTGGGACCTGATAGTTTTACTGGGTCTATAATAAGTGTAAATGTTATTTTTCCTTAGATTTTTTGAAATGTGGTCTGAAATCCCTTTAATGTATGGGAGACCAAGATAAACTGAATTTTCCCTTTGATTTGTGTTTTCTGTGGAACTATCTGATAATCTTTTAATGCGTTTTGTAATTACAGAATTTATTAAACTAATTGGATAACCATTCCCAAATAAAATATCTCTAAGGTGGTTGAGTTCTAAATCCAAGAAACGTGTTGAACAAACTTTCAATGCTCTATCAACTAGAGAAGTGACAACTCCTCTTTTCACAGCAGGAGAATGATTGGAGGAATAACTTAAGTAACGGTCATTATGTGTGGGTTTTCTATATACACTAAACTCGAAACATGAATCATTTCGGTGCACCAGAACATCTAAGAAAGGAAGACGCCTCTCTATCTCTGATTCCTGAGTAAATTTCAGTTTTGGATCCAAGGAGTTGAGCAAGTGAAGAAAAGAACCCAGAGACTCGTCACCATGCTCCCATAAATAAAAAATGTCATCTTTAAAACGAACCCAAAATTCAGGTTTACAAGAACTTTGCAAAATAGCCCTTTCTTCAAGGTCTTCCATGAAAATATCAGCCTGTATTGGAGAAAGGGGGGCACCCATGGAGAGCCCATATTTCTGTCTATAAAAAATGCCTCTATAATGGAAATAAAAAGAAGTTCTGTTACAAAGGGCTGTAAGCGAAAGAAGTGTCTGATTCGAAAGAGTAGAATTTTCTGATATAGATGGGTTAGAATTAAGTTTTTGCTCCAAAAACAGTTCCTCTCGAAATATTCGCTTTGTTTTTTCAGTATCGTCATTTGGCCTATAAAAACCCCATTTTTGCTCGTTTTTCTTTCTTTATGTCAAGCCGATTTATTTCCCAAACACATTTAGTCAAAATTTTGAGACAACTATTTCGTTCAACATAGAAGAACAGTCCAGCAACTATGTCCTTAGGGATATTGGGCATGTCAAACCCACACAATTATGCCAAACAATGGATTCTTATAGAAAAAAAAACCGAAAAGATATAAAATATTTTTTTTTCATGAAAATGACTTTGCCAATAAAAAGCAAACAGAAATTCATCTAAAAAAAATTTCCACAAAACTAGCTTTTCAAAGAAAAGTAAAGAGCTCCATTAAGAAAAAACCGTGCAGAAATGAAGTTAAGTAGTCATCCAAGCGTAAAACTACCACTAATCACTATCAATAAATAAATGAAACTCAAAATGAACAGAAATTAGAATAAACAGCCGAGTCAAACTCGAAACGAGCAAAAATTAACACTAATAGGGCTGATAACCCCCATGCCTTCTCAAGACCAGAACATAATTTGCGCTTTACTGAAAACAAAATATTTTAAATGTTTTCACTTTTTTACTTAACTAAGTAAAAAACTTTTTTTACTCACTTTTTTTTACCCATTTTTTATTTTAAGGAATAAATATCAGTATAGGTATATTAAACTGACAATCCACGGTCTTTTTTTTCAGTAAAGCCTATGTGTGTGTCGTCTCTGTGTGTTTGTCGTCTCTGTATGTGTGTCGTCTCTTTGTGTGTGTCGTCTCTGTGTGTGTGTCGTCTCATTGTGTGTGTCGTCCCTGTGTGTGTGTGTCGTCTCTGTGTGTTTGTCGTCTCTGTGTGTGTGTGTGTCGTCTCTTTCTGTGTGTCGTCTCTGTGTGTGTGTCGTCTCATTGTGTGTGTCGTCTCTGTGTGTGTGTCGTCCCTGTGTGTGTGTGTCGTCTCTGTGTTTGTGTCGTCTCTGTGTGTGCTTATCGTCTCTGTGTGTGTGTCCTCTCTGTGTGTGTTTCGTCTCTGTGTTTGTGTCGTCTCTGTTTGTGTGTCATCTCTGTGTGTGCGTCGTCTCTTTGTGTGTGTCGTTTATGTGTGTGTCGTCTCTGTGTGTGTGTCGTCTCTGTGCGTGTGTCGTCTCTATTTGTGTGTCGTCTCTGTGTGTGTGTCGTCTCTGTGTGTGTGTCGTCTCATTGTGTGTGTCGTCCCTGTGTGTGTGTCGTCTCTGTGTGTTTGTCGTCTCTGTGTGTGTGTGTCGTCTCTTTGTGTTGTCGTCTCTTTGTGTGTGTCGTCTCTGTGTGTGTGTCGTCTCATTGTGTGTGTCGTCTCTGTGTGTGTGTCGTCCCTGTGTGTGTGTGTCGTCTCTGTGTTTGTGTCGTCTCTGTGTGTGCTTATCGTCTCTGTGTGTGTGTCCTCTCTGTGTGTGTTTCGTCTCTGTGTTTGTGTCGTCTCTGTTTGTGTGTCATCTCTGTGTGTGCATCGTCTCTTTGTGTGTCGTCTCTGTGTGTGTGTCGTCTCTGTGCGTGTGTCGTCTCTATTTGTGTGTCGTCTCTGTGCGTGTGTCGTCTCTATGTGTGTGTCGTCTCCGTGTGTGTCTAGTCTCTGTGTTAATGTCGTCTCTGTACGTGTGTCGTCTCTATTTGTTAGTTGTCTCTGTGTGTGTGTCGTCTCTATGTGTGTGTCGTCTCTGTGTGTTTGTCACATTCAACAGCTTAAATTGAGTATTAGAGACAATTTTGGAATTCCATTATCATTATTGAATATCCAATCTGTTGAGAAACAAAAATGTTGGATTCCCATACTCGAATTGATTTTTCAAACACAACATGTTGGATTTTAGGTTTAGAATCCTTATTGTATTTCCATCTTGTTTGTTGGATTTCCTATTCTTTAATTGGAATTCCATCACTAGAGTTGTTCAATTTATTAGGCCTACAATATTGTTGAAGAATAAACTAGTTAGATGTTCTCGCAGCTGCCAAGAATGGTCATCAGTGACCAGTTTCTGGTATAAGCCCGAACAGGTTTTTCTCCTACTCAGAGGCAGACTTCTCCACTAGTCATAAAATTTAGGGGAGTTGTCAGTTTCCAGCGAAACCCAAATAATCATGCTATAGAAATAATCCCGTAAAGTATGATATTAACACTTAATAAGTTCGGTCTTCTATTCATTTAGAAAAGGCCAAAAAAGATTGTTTCTCTTGTATTAACATACTGTAACTATTTCATAAGCCATAAGTAATTCAGAAATTCATATGATATTCTTCCATAGCTCCAAAATATTAATTATCAGCTAAAAATGTTTGTACATAAATTTATGCATGCTCATAAGAACATTCGTACATAAATTCACTTTAAATGGCACCATAGTCAAATTCAATATGATATTCAAGAAATTTCAGTCAACTGTTGAAGTCCAAACCAATTTGATTAATATAACCTATTTGCGTCGAAAATTACATTTTTTCTAGTGAAAATTGCATAAATCTTAATAATTTCAATACTTTGTTGGAATTCAATAAGCAAGTCAAAATTTCGACAGAAAAATTTGATTTTTAATTTGACTTGTTTGAATACAATAAGCAAGTTACAATTTCAACAGAAAAATTGGATTTTTTTTTACTTGTTTGAATTCGAGCAAACCATTTTATTGGAAATAAAATTTTGTTTTTACAATGTATTTCCATTATATATTTAGTTGGCATTTTGGTTAGGTTAGGTTAGTTTAGGTTACATATTTAATATAATGCGTTCTGGGTGGCCCCCGTTCCATAATTCTTTGTTGTAGTTTTCATAATTTTGTTACTAAAGTATTGTATTTTCATTATATTTGGTTTTAGTTCATTAGGATTCACCAAACTTTACTTCTCGGGTGTATTTTGCATAACACATAAGTACATTTTTCTAGTGTAATTAAATTAATCATTTTCTCTAACCAATTAAATTTTTCAATTAAATTGAAAAATAATTTAATCTTAATTAATTCAATAAATGATTAATTAATTAATTAAAAATAAATAATTAATTTAATTAAAGTAGTTGGTAAAATTAGGTAGTAATCAGTGACAAAACGATTACAAAGCTTGAAAAAATGTACCCATGCTCTTTATGCTGTGTTTAAACTGTTTGCTTCTGGAGATAATAGGCCTTTTTGGCCTGATCCTCGACTCCGTTTGGCGAGTTCATCCATACTAACATTGACGATAATACTTGTTGCTTTGCGTTTAATGTGTTTCTTATTCTTTCTCCTTTTGTTTATGCTTCTTCTTTTTCCTTCTTTGTATGACAGGATTTCACATTAATAAGTAATCGCAAACCATCTTAAAACTTTCTTATTGACATGAGTAAGGACACGAAAATATATGCAAGGAAAGCTATCCCATCCAAGAAATTATTTGTGTGAAAAACTATCTAAAACATCTTAGGATACATAAATTCTAGAAACTACCTCAGCCTCCGTTTCTAAAATTGTTCTTATGTCCCCGCCCTTTGTCAAGGTAGCAAGACAAACGCCTTGGCACACAGCTAAATCTGGTTACATATAAGAGGAAATGCCCGGGAATAGCGCTTAATGAAAAAAAAAGGGATATAGATTTGAATTATGAGACAGATTTGATAAAACTAATTTTTTTTTTTTTTCACCAACCTAAGTAATCCTGTGTATAAGGCATTGAGTAGCCTTGGCTTGGCATACCTCGATTTTTTTTTCAACCTTTTTTTTTCCTTTTCAAACTTTTATTTATCCTAATAAATTCTAAGCAATTATCTTTACCCTTGATCAAGATTTCATTCTACTAAACTGTTATAGACGGAGCAATTGCTATAAAAGAAAAAAACCACAAAAGCGCAAACCCAAGATGAATCGCAGAATTTCTTACAACGAGTGAATATAAGAATTTACTCCAGCTAATAATAAAAATGAACCCCCCCCCAAAAAAAAAAGAGTTTTAGTTACGATATGCATATCAAAGCAGGGGCGGAACCATGCTTTTTAGGGGGGGGGGGCAAAATAGATTGATCCAATAAAAGAAATTAGGGGGGGGGGCAAAATAGATTGATACGATAAACTTTCGATAGGAGCAAGTTTAATTTACGCAAACTTGAGTTAATTAAGTAAATTACACTACTTTAGACTACGCTAAGGGCGGTGCGCCTCCCTCCCCCTGGATCCGCCACTGTATCAAAGGAATCAGGTTTTTATGGTAATTCCGAAATACCCCTTGTTTCTGCTTTTATATTTTGATTATATGCGTTTTACATATTAAAAGTCTTTTCAAGAGCTTAAATTTCTAATATGATAAAATGAAAAGTATTTTATAGAACTATTTGTTTGTTGTGAGTTTTATAATTGAGCCATTTGTTAGCATCAGTATTTTGAAATACGATTGGTGGCTCAGAATCCTTTTGATCTCAGAATTAATATCAATATCTTGCGAAAACCATTCTACATAAATCTTTGAATAAATTGTTCAGGGCTTCCACTCTCGAATCCTAAAATTCGGGGACAACTCTTAAAAATTCGGGGACTTTTCGGGGACAAGTCTTCAAGATTCGGGGAAAAACAAAATGGAATTTCGTTGCGAAAATTTGGGACCCAAAATTGGTTTTAGCTTCGTTTTCAGGCTCAATAGGGCTTGGATCCGCGTAGTAAATAAAGTCTTTTAGAGCGTAAGTTTTAGAGTCAGAGCACGGGATTGAAAACCATAGCTGAAAACACTTATTGCTGATATTGCGGCTAAAACTTCAAAATAGTGAACTGTGAATACCAGTAGCAGTTTTTCATTAAGTCATTAATCTCAGTAATTCATTAATAATAATTAAAAACAAATATTGTTTGCGGTTTCTAGATAGGTAAATAGACAAAATTCAACCTATAAGTAAGGGACAGCATTAAAACTTAAAACAAACAGGAACTAAATTAAAAAAGTAAATTTAAACTTAAATTAAAAAGGGAATTTTTACCACAATTGATGCGTTATTGGATTTTCATGCTGATTCCAAGGTTCTAGGTGTTTACATCCCCCAGAAAATCCCTCCGTGGAAAAAAGGCAAATACCCCCCCCAAAAAAAAACCACAGAAAATACTCCCCTGCTGAAAATACCCCCGCGAAAAAAACACAGAAAATACCCCCCCCCCCTTTGGAAAATACCCCCTCGGAACATACATTTTTTCCATTGTTTATTTTTTACTATACTTTCCTTTCTTTTGGCTACCTAATAATTACTATATAGTCACCGATTAACCCCCGTCCCTCCCACCACCCCTGCGGCCGTCAATGTTCCAAATATAGTAACTATTACACTCTCATAATGAGACCCCCATAAAAAAAGAGACTCTCATTTTTCACGGTAAGAAGATTGTAATTAGGGATAGTTCTTAAGAAGAAATACAATTATACTCCCCCCCCCGAAAAATACCTCTCTCCCCTCGCGGAAAATACCTCCCGGAGAACACCCCCAGAAAATACCCCCAACCCCCGTGGAAAATAAGGTTTACAAATTTAAGACTTTTATTTCAGTTTTTTTAGTTTCGTTGAAAAGTGCTAAGGAACGGGAAAAAGAGCAATTTACACACCAGAAGTATCTTAAAAATTTAGAAAAAAAAACACAAATCCATTTGTGCTGAAAAGACTTCCATCTGAACTTCTGCAAGTTTTGGCAGTAGCGGGTGCCAAATTAAAAAAAAAAATTGAAGAAGAGAAAAATGTAGGCGAACAATCATCAAAATTAAGCTAAAAATATGGCACCAAAAAAATTAAGAAGTTTTAGCCATCCTTTGAAAAGATAGTTGGCCTTGGGAACAGACAAATTCTTATTGTTTAAATTTTATGGACGAAAGCGCTGTCAAATTCTGCGAGTTTGTTTTTCTTATCTTTTAAATGTAAAACTACCACAAATCACCATTAATAAATAAACGAAACCCAAAACTAACAGAAATTACAATAGATAGCCTAGTCATACTCAAAACGAGCAAAAATCAAAATCAGTATGGCTGACAACACCCATGTCTTCTTCAGACCAGAAAATAATTTGCACTTTACTTAAAAAAAATAACCATGCATTGTCAGTTTGATATAAATATTCTGAAATCTACTCCTTAGTCTTAAAACTTCTTTATTTGTTGAAAAAGCTTTTTATATTAATTTCCGTTCATTTTTTATTGACATAGTCTTTTTCATATAAGAAAACATCGTATATCTTTCAATTTTTTTTTCTATTAGACTCCATAGTTTTTTACTTTGAAGATGATTTTACTTTATTTCTGCTCATTTTTGGTTTATTGAGGCTCTTTACTTTTCTTTAAAAGACTTATGTTTCCCATTAACAAATACTATCTATAAGTAATTAGATAAAAACAACAAGTTTTTCAACTGAAAGTAAGGAGCAACATCAAACCTTAATACGAACTGAAATTATTACATATATGAAAGGGATTGCGTCCTCCTCAAGACCTCGCTCTTTACGTTAAAGGTTTTTTTTAAATAAATTTGTTTTTTTTTAACAATTTTAAAACAAAGCTCATTGTTCTAATTAAACGGCCATTGTGTTTCAGGAATCGTTCTTAAAGAATTAGGACAAAAAGTCAAAACGTTAGCGTAAAGAGCAAGGTCTTGTGGAGGGGGCAACTCCTTTCATATACGTAATAATTCCTGGTCATTTTAAGTTTTGATGATGCTCCTTACTTTCAGTTGAAAAAACTTGTTTTTTCTATATTTAGTTTCTGATTGTTTTTAAATAATACCGGGAAATCCAGCTCTCTCCTTAAATAATTCCGGCACTTGTATGTTATACGCCACTCACTCAAGTTTATGAGGTGTAAAACTCGAGAGTTCACCGGTTTCTTCGTTCTTTAGAAACAAATTTAGACTATGTATTTGCACATTAGGGGGGGGGAGGTAAAGTATAGCGGGTCTGCAAGGAAAATGTGTTAGGTATAATTATTCTGCATATTATGAAGGAAGAATTGTTTTCTGACTTCAAACTGTCCAAATACTTTACCCCCCTCCCTTATGTGGAAATATAGAACCCAAATTATATATTTCCCATCTATCATGTCACTTGTCTTTGTCTTGTCTCGTGCTCAGCTGAAAGAAACTAACGAAGAAACCGGTTTGTTCTCGAGTTTTACAAAGCGTGAGCTTGAGTGAGTGGCGTATAATACACAAGTACCAAAATTCCTCCCCCCTACAAAAAACTCAAATACAATTCTAAAATTTGGAAAGCCTTATTTTCCACGGGGGGAGGGGTATTTTTCGGGGAGGGGTATTTGCCGGGGGCATTTTCCGCGGGGGGGGTATTTTCCGGGGGCATTTTCCGTGGGGGGGGGGGGTATTTTCCGGGGGAAGGAGTAAGCATCGGCCACCAATTCTTACAAACCGAATGAAACGAAAATTTAAACGGTAAGAATTCCTGGCAAAAAGATCAATTCCTTCAATGTATCATTTTTTCAATCATTAGGTATTAAACATTAATGCAGTATGCCCACAACCAAAAATATTAAAAGAAAACAAAAATTAAACTTAAGATTCAGCTTTTAAAACAATTCTTCTTCTCTAGAAGTTAAATTTCAAAACCTTAATTCCAACTTCCAACTGAACGTTTCGTACTTCCGTTAAACCACTTCAAGTATAATTCTTGACTAATCTTGTCAAGATTGTCTTGACCGCGAACGATGTAAATGTGAAAATGTTATAGAATTCGGAATACTACATTCAAGTCGAAATGGTTTAAACTAAATTCAGGAAAATGATACTTTTGTGAACATATGAAGAACTGGTCATACTTAAATTGTATCAGTCTTGTTCATACGCAAAGTAACAAAGAAGACGAAAATTAACGAACAAGAGAGTAGTTATAAATTATGGTAGGCCTTTGTAAAATAATATTTTCTAAGGGTGACACCATGATTGGGTGATTTTCGGGGAAATTTTGGGGATTCGGGAAGAAAAAAAAATTCGGGGAACGTGGAAATCCCCGAAAATTCGGGGATAGTGGAAGCCCTGAAATCGTTAACAATTTTTGAAAAGCTGATATGCCTTGGAAGAAGATAACTCTGACTCCAGGCTTCAGCATGATAAACTCATCTTTATTATCTTGAAATTTTGTAGATTCTGTGAATTCTGCACTTAAATAGCACCGTAAGTGACAACTCTGAGCACGTGCGACACATAAGAAAATAGTACTAAAATAGCACTTTCGTGTCACAGGTGGAAACAGAAGCTCGGCTGTCAACTGCCAAAATTAAAATTGTTCTTCATTTCTTAATGAAATCAAGAGAATTTTCTCGCTTTGGGGGGTTATTCTACCAAGCGATATTACTTCAAGTGAGGCTGTGGCTGACTTCGCTTGATCATGTCTGACGCTTTCTGTGGCACATCATCATACTTCATCAAGAAAAAGAAGTTCCAAACGGGCAAATGGCCCAGAATTTTTTACAAAAGTCATGAACAACGTCTTTTTTGTGTCCATCTATTCTTTCTTAAAGAGCCTGGTGCCATGAAATAAAGTTACGTACAGAAATAGGAGAAATGAGGATTTATGACATTACGCCTGTTCATCGGATAAAAGAAGCGAAATTATCTTTCCTAATGGCTATTAAATTAATAACTGACTGCCTCAGATTCCAAATCATTTAACTCCGCACAAAAAGCATGAACAGATAAATCACAGATTTTGATTCTGGAAGATTATTTTAATACATAACGCTAGTGTAATATCCAAATTTAAAAGCTTTTATCACGCTTGGTTTGTCGTGATAAAAGAGATAGTTAAAAGCTTTTTTTGTTGCATCATAGACACTCATTCTCCAGCAAGCGGTCTCTACACCTCCGTTTTCATTACATTAGTAAATTTGAGCTGTTGGTACTAAGACAAAATAAAATTGCTTACAAGATTTGCAAAAGGTAAATAATACTGAATTATTAATGGTAGATTATTTTATTCTAACTCTATGCATATTTCGGTAACTCCGAGGAGCGGATAAGAACGCATATATTTGGTAAAGGAATAATTAAAAGATTTATCAAAGACTAAAAAGTATAATGAAAATGTTAAAATAACCAATTTAATTCTTATCTCAAAATGTACTAAAAGCTGTATAATATGTTTTTTTCCTGCTACCAGAAAAAAATATTATTGTTTTTTTTTTACTAAAAATGACAGCTTGGGGTGGTCCGAGGGGGCACTCACTTTCAGCAACCTGGTGTAAATATTAGAACGGCACGTGTACCAACAGTTACGCAAGCTCGACCAAAGTTTCACCACGCATGACCAGGCTTAGCACGCACCACCTGGCGTATGTGATTACTGAAATAGGCGCCTTGGGGTGGTCATGACATTTCATAGCTGTTCAGAGACAACTTTTAATCCAAGACTGTCCAAATCTTCATTTTTAAGCAATTTCAATTTCACCTTGAAGAAAGGAAGATAATCATTTTTAGCTGAAATTTCTCCTTCAGGAAGAAATATTACAGCTCAGAACCACTATTTAATATTACAGCTTATTTGGCCATAAACCCCTTTAGGCTTTTCGCCAAGCTGTGTGAAAAAATACAACTTTTATATCTTAGTAGGGTTACATAAAAAAAAAAAAAAAAAAAAAAAAAAAAAAAAAAAAAAAAAAAAAAAAAAAAAAAAAAAAAAAAAATGCTGCATGGAAAATATTCGTAATTTGACAGCTTCTTTAAAAACATGTTTTTCTTTGAGTTTTGCAAACTATGACCTTTTTACATGAACTTTTTACTAGCTTGCCAGTACTTCTAACTCCATAATCCTAAGACCGCCCTCTGGCAACAACCTAAGTCAAATTTTCGTTTCTTGTCTAGTATATCAACTCTCTAAATCTGACATTTATTGTTGTTTTTCAACTGTTAAACACAAAGTCAGTTCTAGAGAAATATTTCAGGGAGGGGGGGGCTAATGTGTTAAGGGCGCCAATAATTGACCAAATTGGCAAATTTGTAAAAAAAAAGAGTGAAAAACAGAAAAAAAACATGGAGTGATGGCACCAAAAAGAATCTTGCAGTGGGGTTTTTCCTGGATCAGCCAGTGGTTAAACATTAGTACCTGGGGATTTATCTATAAAAAATACACAAAACAGGCGACAAATGAAAAGTGTCTTGATTCTGGAATATTATTTATACACTTGTGTTTAGCATATAATAGGCAAATGGATAATACTACTATTGCTAATAACTCACTGCAGCATAAGCCGCCTGAGGTGAATGGACAAGTAGAAATATTTATTGAACTAAACAAAAAATAACATGATTCTAATAAAGAATTAGCAGAATTAAACACACCCCTTACAAAATACCCTTGATAAGATACATTGTGACCTTTTCTTGCAGGAAAAAGCCAAAAGGAAGATTGGACGAGAAAATTTTCAGAGTATTAAGGGCACCAAATAAAACATTATTTGCCTCCCCCTGGACCAATCTTAGGTCTATTTATACCTGGAAAATAGAAAATAGCCAAGAGGAAGATTGGACGAGGAAAATTTCAGAGTATTAAGGGCACCAAATAAAAAAGTTATTTGCCTCCCCCTATAGGGGGATAGACCTAGATGGGTCTATAGACCCATCTTAGGTCTCTTTATACCTGGAAAATAGAAATTAACCTAGAGGAAGATTGGACGAGGAAAATTTCAGAGTATTAAGGGCACCAAATAAAAACATTATTTGCCTCCCCCTGGACCCATCTTAGGTCTATTTATACCTGGAAAATAGAAAATAGCAAAGAGGAAGATTGGACGAGGAAAATTTCAGAGTATTAAGGGCACCAAATAAAAACGTTATTTGCCTCCCCCTATAGGGGGATAGACTTAGATGGGTCTATAGACCCATCTTAGGTCTCGTTATACCTGGAAAATAGAAATTAACCTAGAGGAAGATTGGACGAGGAAAATTTCAGAGTATTAAGGGCACCAAATAAAAACATTATTTGCCTCCCCCTGGACCCATCTTTGGTCTAATTATACCTGGAAAATAGAAAATAGCCAAGAGGAAGATTGGAGGAAGAAAATTTCAGAGTATTAAGGGCACTAAATAGAGGCATTATTTGTCTCCCGCTGTAGGGGGATAGACCTAGATGGGTCTATAGACCTATCTTAGGTCTATTTATACCTGGAAAATAGAAAATAACCAAGAGGAAGATTGGACGAGGAAAATTACAGAGTATTAAGGGCCCCAAATAAAGGCCTTATTTGTCTCCCGTTCTAGGGGGAAAGACCTAGATGGGTCTATAGACCCATCTTAGATCTATTTATACCTGGAAAATAGAAAATAACCAAGAGGAACATGGGACGAAGAAAATTTCAGAGTATTAAGGGCACCAAATAAAAGCGTTATTTGTCTCCCGTTATAGGGGGATAGACCTAGATGGGTCTATAGACCCATCTTAGATCTATTTATACCTGGAAAATAGAAAATAACCAAGAGGAACATTGCACTGGTATCCGGGATCATTGCTTTTCCTGAGGCGAAAAAAATTTCAATGATTTAAAGAACATGAAAATTGGAACTTGGAATGTTACGACATTAAAAAATGACTATTGTAACGACATTTTGACTGACGAATTCAGACGATTCGAACTGGATTTATTAGGAGTTTCAGAAACTCATATCCCAGGGGTAGGAAGCATGAAATTAGGTGATATAGAATTTGTTTACTCAGGCAGGAAGGATGGGTTACATAGACAGGGAGTAGGGCTCATGATGAATAAGGAAGCTGCTAAGTCTTGTTTAGGCTGGGAAGGTATTAATAATAGAATACTAATTGCCCATTTTATGACTAGAAAGTTCAGGGTATCAGTTATAGTAGTATACGCCCCTGCAGAACCGACTGATGGAGATACTAGTGACTCAGATGAATTTTACTTACAGTTACAGGAGCAAACAGACAAGGTCCCAGGTAGAAATATGATGTTATTACTGGGAGATTTTAACGCCCAGGTTGGTAGAAATAAGGATAGATGGTATCCCAGCTTAGGTAAATTTGGTGTAGGAAAAGAAAACAGTAATGGATACAGACTTTTGCAATTTTGTAGGTATAACAATCTAGTTATAACCAATACGGTGTTTGGTCATAAAATGGCTCATAAGCTAACATGGTATTCACGTGATGGTAAGACAGCAAACCTTATTGATTATGTTATAGTAAACCGAAGACTGGCAGGATCAATACAAGATACTAGGGTATATAGGAGTGCTGTTAATGATGTTAAAAGTAAAGATCACCATCTAGTAGTGTCAAGGGTTAATTTAAAGCTGAAATATCGGAAGGGTAATTACCTCCCGGGAAGTTATGATGTTAGTAGACTCCAGGATGAGAATTTGAGAGAAACTTTCCAGGAACAGTTGAATACTAAACTTGAGAGTTTAAAAATTGATAATGTGGAAGATGGTTGGAATAATTTTAGAAAAATAATTTGTGAAGTTGCTGAAGGTGTATTAGGGAAGAAAGCTAGAACTGCAGCTAAGAATATTAGTGAAAAAGGTTTATGTTTAATAGAAAGGAGAAAGGACTTGTACAAGAATTATCTGAGTGATAGATCGCATGAAAACAAAAGAAATGTAAGGAAAGTGGAGAAAGCATTGAAATATGAACTAAGGAGGTGTGATGTGGAGGCCATGGATAAAATTGCCGAGGATTTAGAAGATGCAGCTAGACGGCATAATAGTAAAATATTGTACTGGCACGTTAACAAATTGAGAGGTAGTAGTCAATCCGGACTTGTCCCAGTTAAAGATAGGAATGGGGTGGCAATTAGCGATAAGGAAAAAGCTAAAGCGAGATGGGCCGAACATTTTGAGAACTTGCTTAACCGAGATAGAGTTGCAGGAAAAAATATAGAGGAAAATGAAAAAGTTTGTGATACCTTGGATGTGAAGGAAGATTTGTTTTGTGAGGAGGAATTAGCAACAGTACTAAAAGGATTAAAGAATAATAAAGCTCCAGGTGCTGATAGGGTAGTAAATGAGTTTCTTAAATATGGTGGCTCTGAGGTTAGAAATAAGTTATTGAAGATTATGAATATGATTTTTGAAAAAGGGGAAGTACCTAACGATTTTAGGAAAACCTTAATTAAGCCACTTTATAAGAAAGGTGATAAAAGTGAGTGTGGTAATTATCGAGGCATTAGTCTGGTCTCTGTAGGTAGCAAATTGCTTAGTAATATGATACTTTTTAGACTGAGAGATGCTGTAGACAAAGTTTTAAGAGAAGAGCAGTGCGGTTTTAGAAAAGGTAGAGGATGTGTTGACCAAATTTTCACTCTTAGGTTAATAATTGAGAAGTGCCTAAGTTTTCAAACACCTTTGGTCCTCAGTTTTATAGATTATGAGCAAGCGTTCAATTCTGTTGATAGAGGAGCTTTAGTAAAGGTTTTATCCTTGTATGGTATACCAGACAAATACATTAAAGTAATTAGTGCTATGTACGAGAATAACACTGCTGCGGTTAAAGTAGGAAATGAGGTTAGCAGCTGGTTTTGTATTATATCAGGAGTTAAGCAGGGTTGTGTTCTATCCCCCTTTATATGGATTATTTTGATGGACTTTGTTTTAAGGAGCACAGGAAAGGCAATGGGAGACCACGGAATCAAATGGGGAGGAAAAAGTCTCCTAGACTTGGATTATGCTGATGATTTAAGCATCCTAGATAAAAGTGTGAGCAAAATGAATGAAGTTTTAGAGGTTTTGCGAGTTCAGGGTGCTAGTATTGGTTTGAAAATTAATGTTAGGAAGACTAAGTCACTAAGGCTAGGAATAAGTGAAGATGAAAAGGTGACGTTGGGTAATGAAAATATTGATCAGGTGGGCAGCTTCACTTACCTTGGTAGTATTATTAGTAAAGATGGTGGGAGCAGTGAAGATGTTAAAAATAGAATAGCCAAGGCTCAGGGTGTTTTTTCACAGTTAAAAAAAGTCTGGAAGAATAGGAAGATAAGTCTGCAAACCAAGATTAGAATCTTAGAAGCTACAGTGATGACAGTGGTCAAATATGGCTCTGAAGCATGGACGCTTCGAAAAGCGGATGAAGATTTGCTAGATGTTTTCCAGAGAAATTGCTTAAGGATTGTTCTGGGTACCCGGCTGACTGACCGTATTTCAAACAATAGGCTATACGAAAAATGTGGTTCAATACCGCTTTCTAGGTCTATAATGAAAGAAAGGTTGAGGTGGTTAGGGCATGTTGTGCGGATGAAGGATGACAGATTGCCAAAGATTGTTCTTTTCGGCCAACCATCTAGGGCTAAACGGAAAGCAGGTCGTCCCCGTCTGGGGTGGGAGGACGTCATAAAGAAAGATTTAAAGGAAATGGGAACTTCGTGGGCGGGTGTAAAAAGGGAGGCTTTGAATAGATTGGGGTGGAGGAGGAGCGTGCGTAGCTGTGTTGGCCTCAGGCGGCTTGGTGCTGCGATGAGTTGTTAGTAGTAGTAGTAGTAGTTATAGGGGGATAGACCTAGATGGGTCTGTAGACCCATCTTAGATCTATTTATACCTGGAAAATAGAAAATAACCAAGAGGAAGATTGGACGAGGAAAATTACAGAGTATTAAGGGCACCAAATAAAGGCCTTATTTGTCTCCCGTTATAGGGGGAAAGACCTAGATGGGTCTATAGACCCATCTTAGATCTATTTATACCTGAAAAATAGAAAATAACCAAGAGGAAGATTGGACGAGGAAAATTACAGAGTATTAAGGGCACCAAATAAAGGCCTTATTTGTCTCCCGTTATAGGGGGAAAGACCTAGATGGGTCTATAGACCCATCTTAGATCTATTTATACCTAGAAAATAGAAGATAACCAAGAGGAATATTGGATGAGGAAAAATTCAGAGTATTAAGGGCACCAAGATCTATTTATACCTGGAAAATAGAAAATAACCAAGAGGAACATTGGACGAAGAAAATTTCAGAGTATTAAGGGCACCAAATAAAAGCGTTATTTGTCTCCCGTTATAGGGGGATAGACCTAGATGGGTCTATAGACCCATCTTAGATCTATTTATACCTGGAAAATAGAAAATAACCAAGAGGAACATTGGACGAAGAAAATTTCAGAGTATTAAGGGCACCAAATAAAAGCGTTATTTGTCTCCCGTTATAGAGGGATAGACCTAGATGGGTCTATAGACCCATCTTAGATCTATTTATACCTGGAAAATAGAAAATAACCAAGAAGCAGATTGGACGAGGAAAATTACAGAGTATTAAGGGCACCAAATAAAGGCCTTATTTGTCTCCCGTTATAGGGGGAAAGACCTAGATGGGTCTATAGACCCATCTTAGATCTATTTATACCTGGAAAATAGAAGACAACCAAGAGGAATATTGGACGAGGAAAAATTCAGAGTATTAAGGGCACCAAGATCTATTTATACCTGGAAAATAGAAAATAACCAAGAGGAACATTGGACGAAGAAAATTTCAGAGTATTAAGGGCACCAAATAAAAGCGTTATTTGTCTTCCGTTATAGGGGGATAGATTTAGATGGGTCTATAGACCCATCTTAGATCTATTTATACCTGGAAAATAGAAAATAACCAAGAGGAACATTGGACGAAGAAAATTTCAGAGTATTAAGGGCACCAAATAAAAGGGTTATTTGTCTCCCGTTATAGGGGGATAGACCTAGATGGGTCTATAGACCCATCTTAGATCTATTTACACCTGGAAAATAGAAAATAACCAAGAGGAAGATTGGACGAGGAAAATTACAGAGTATTAAGGGCACCAAATAAAGGCCTTATTTGTCTCCCGTTATAGGGGGAAAGACCTAGATGGGTCTTTAGACCCATCTTAGATCTATTTATACCTGGAAAATAGAAAATAACCAAGAGGAAGATTGGACGAGGAAAATTACAGAGTATTAAGGGCACCAAATAAAGGCCTTATTGGTCTCCCGTTATAGGGGGAAAGACCTAGATGGGTCTATAGACCCATCTTAGATCTATTTATACCTGGAAAATAGAAGATAACCAAGAGGAATATTGGACGAGGAAAAATTCAGAGTATTAAGGGCACCAAGATCTATTTATACCTGGAAAATAGAAAATAAACAAGAGGAACATTGGACGAGGAAAATTTCAGAGTATTAAGGGCACCAAATAAAAGCCTTATTTGTCTCCCGTTATAGGGGGATAGACCTAGATGGGTCTATAGACCCATCTTAGATCTATTTATACCTGGAAAATAGAAAATAACCAAGAGGAAGATTGGACGAGGAAAATTACAGACTATTAAGGGCACCAAATAAAGGCCTTATTTGTCTCCCGTTATAGGGGGAAAGACCTAGATGGGTCTTTAGACCCATCTTAGATCTATTTATACCTGGAAAATAGAAAATAACCAAGAGGAAGATTGGACGAGGAAAATTACAGAGTATTAAGGGCACCAAATAAAGGCCTTATTTGTCTCCCGTTATAGGGGGAAAGACCTAGATGGGTCTATAGACCCATCTTAGATCTATTTATATCTAGAAAATAGAAGATAACCAAAAGGAACATTGGACGAAGAAAATTTCAGAGTATTAAGGGCACCAAATAAAAGCGTTATTTGTCTCCCGTTATAGGGGGATAGACCTAGATGGGTCTATAGACCCATCAAAGATCTATTTATACCTGGAAAATAGAAAATAACCAAGAGGAACATTGGACGAGGAAAATTACAGAGTATTAAGGGCACCAAATAAAGGCCTTATTGGTCTCCCGTTATAGGGGGAAAGACCTAGATGGGTCTATAGACCCATCTTAGATCTATTTATACCTGGAAAATAGAAGATAACCAAGAGGAATATTGGACGAGGAAAAATTCAGAGTATTAAGGGCACCAAGATCTATTTATACCTGGAAAATAGAAAATAAACAAGAGGAACATTGGACGAGGAAAATTTCAGAGTATTAAGGGCACAAAATAAAAGCCTTATTTGTCTCCCGTTATAGGGGGATAGACCTAGATGGGTCTATAGACCCATCTCAGATCTATTTATACCTGGAAAATAGAAAATAACCAAGAGGAAGATTGGACGAGGAAAATTACAGAGTATTAAGGGCACCAAATAAAGGCCTTATTTGTCTCCCGTTATAGGGGGAAAGACCTAGATGGGTCTTTAGACCCATCTTAGATCTATTTATACCTGGAAAATAGAAAATAACCAAGAGGAAAATTGGACGAGGAAAATTACAGAGTATTAAGGGCACCAAATAAAGGCCTTATTTGTCTCCCGTTATAGGGGGAAAGACCTAGATGGGTCTATAGACCCATCTTAGATCTATTTATATCTAGAAAATAGAAGATAACCAAGAGGAACATTGGACGAAGAAAATTTCAGAGTATTAAGGGCACCAAATAAAAGCGTTATTTGTCTCCCGTTATAGGGGGATAGACCTAGATGGGTCTATAGACCCATCAAAGATCTATTTATACCTGGAAAATAGAAAATAACCAAGAGGAACATTGGACGAAGAAAATTTCAGAGTATTAAGGGCACCAAATAAAAGCGTTATTTGTCTCCCGTTATAGGGGGATAGACCTAGATGGGTCTATAGACCCATCTTAGATCTATTTATACCTGGAAAATAGAAAATAACCAAGAGGAAGATTGGACGAGGAAAATTACAGAGTATTAAGGGCACCAAGATCTATTTATACCTGGAAAATAGAAAATAACCAAGAGGAACATTGGACGAAGAAAATTTCAGAGTATTAAGGGCACCAAATAAAAGTGTTATTTGTCTCCCGTTATAGGGGGATAGACCTAGATGGGTCTATAGACCCATCCAAGATCTATTTATACCTGGAAAATAGAAAATAACCAAGAGGAAGATTGGACGAGGAAAATTACAGACTATTAAGGGCACCAAATAAAGGCCTTATTTGTCTCCCGTTATAGGGGGAAAGACCTAGATGGGTCTTTGGACCCATCTTAGATCTATTTATGCCTGGAAAATAGAAAATAACCAAGAGGAAGATTGGACGAGGAAAATTACAGAGTATTAAGGGCACCAAATAAAGGCCTTATTTGTCCCCCGTTATAGGGGGAAAGACCTAGATGGGTCTATAGACCCATCTTAGATCTATTTATATCTAGAAAATAGAAGATAACCAAAAGGAACATTGGACGAAGAAAATTTCAGAGTATTAAGGGCACCAAATAAAAGCGTTATTTGTCTCCCGTTATAGGGGGATAGACCTAGATGGGTCTATAGACCCATCAAAGATCTATTTATGCCTGGAAAATAGAAAATAACCAAGAGGAACATTGGACGAAGAAAATTTCAGAGTATTAAGGGCACCAAATAAAAGCGTTATTTGTCTCCCGTTATAGGGGGATAGACCTAGATGGGTCTATAGACCCATCTTAGATCTATTTATACCTGGAAAATAGAAAATAACCAAGAGGAAGATTGGACGAGGAAAATTACAGAGTATTAAGGGCACCAAATAAAGGCCTTATTTGTCTCCCGTTATAGGGGGAAAGACCTAGATGGGTCTATAGACCCATCTTAGATCTATTTATACCTGGAAAATAGAAGACAACCAAGAGGAATATTGGATGAGGAAAAATTCAGAGTATTAAGGGCACCAAGATCTATTTATACCTGGAAAATAGAAAATAACCAAGAGGAACATTGGACGAAGAAAATTTCAGAGTATTAAGGGCACCAAATAAAAGTGTTATTTGTCTCCCGTTATAGGGGGATAGACCTAGATGGGTCTATAGACCCATCAAAGATCTATTTATACCTGGAAAATAGAAAATAACCAAGAGGAACATTGGACGAAGAAAATTTCAGAGTATTAAGGGCACCAAATAAAAGCGTTATTTGTCTCCCGTTATAGGGGGATAGACCTAGATGGGTCTATAGACCCATCTTAGATCTATTTATAACTGGAAAATAGAAAATAACCAAGAGGAAGATTGGACGAGGAAAATTACAGAGTATTAAGGGCACCAAATAAAGGCCTTATTTGTCTCCCGTTATAGGGGGAAAGACCTAGATGGGTCTATAGACCCATCTTAGATCTATTTATACCTGGAAAATAGAAGACAACCAAGAGGAATATTGGATGAGGAAAAATTCAGAGTATTAAGGGCACCAAGATCTATTTATACCTGGAAAATAGAAAATAACCAAGAGGAACATTGGACGAAGAAAATTTCAGAGTATTAAGGGCACCAAATAAAAGCGTTATTTGTCTCCCGTTATAGGGGGATAGACCTAGATGGGTCTATAGACCCATCTTAGATCTATTTATACCTGGAAAATAGAAAATAACCAAGAGGAACATTGGACGAAGAAAATTTCAGAGTATTAAGGGCACCAAATAAAAGCGTTATTTGTCTCCCGTTATAGGGGGATAGACCTAGATGGGTCTATAGACCCATCTTAGATCTATTTATACCTGGAAAATAGAAAATAACCAAGAGGAAGATTGGACGAGGAAAATTACAGAGTATTAAGGGCACCAAGATCTATTTATACCTGGAAAATAGAAAATAACCAAGAGGAACATTGGACGAAGAAAATTTCAGAGTATTAAGGGCACCAAATAAAAGCGTTATTTGTCTCCCGTTATAGGGGGATAGACCTAGATGGGTCTATAGACCCATCTTAGATCTATTTATACCTGGAAAATAGAAAATAACCAAGAGGAAGATTGGACGAGGAAAATTACAGACAATTACAGACACCAAATAAAAGTGTTATTTGTCTCCCGTTATAGGGGGATAGACCTAGATGGGTCTGTAGACCCATCTTAGATCTATTTATACCTGGAAAATAGAAACTAACCAAGAGGAAGATTGGACGAGGAAAATTACAGAGTATTAAGGGCACCAAATAAAGGCCTTATTTGTCTCCCGTTATAGGGGGAAAGACCTAGATGGGTCTATAGACCCATCTTAGATCTATTTATACCTGGAAAATAGAAAATAACCAAGAGGAAGATTGGACGAGGAAAATTACAGAGTATTAAGGGCACCAAATAAAGGCCTTATTTGTCTCCCGTTATAGGGGGATAGACCTAGATGGGTCTATAGACCCATCTTAGATCTATTTATACCTGGAAAATAGAAGATAACCAAGAGGAGTATTGGACGAGGAAAAATTCAGAGTATTAAGGGCACCAAATAAAAGCGTTATTTGTCTCCCGTTATAGGGGGATAGACCTAGATGGGTCTATAGACCCATCTTAGATCTATTTATACCTGGAAAATAGAAAATAACCAAGAGGAAGATTGGACGAGGAAAATTACAGAGTATTAAGGGCACCAAATAAAGGCCTTATTTGTCTCCCGTTATAGGGGGATAGACCTAGATGGGTCTATAGACCCATCTTAGATCTATTTATACCTGGAAAATAGAAGATAACCAAGAGGAGTATTGGACGAGGAAAAATTCAGAGTATTAAGGGCACCAAATAAAGGCCTTATTTGTCTCCCGTTATAGGGGGATAGACCTAGATGGGTCTATAGACCCATCTTAGATCTATTTATACCTGGAAAATAGAAGACAACCAAGAGGAATATTGGATGAGGAAAAATTCAGAGTATTAAGGGCACCAAGATCTATTTATACCTGGAAAATAGAAAATAACCAAGAGGAACATTGGACGAAGAAAATTTCAGAGTATTAAGGGCACCAAATAAAAGCGTTATTTGTCTCCCGTTATAGGGGGATAGACCTAGATGGGTCTATAGACCCATCTTAGATCTATTTATACCTGGAAAATAGAAAATAACCAAGAGGAACATTGGACGAAGAAAAATTCAGAGTATTAAGGGCACCAAATAAAAGCGTTATTTGTCTCCCGTTATAGGGGGATAGACCTAGATGGGTCTATAGACCCATCTTAGGTCTATTTATACCTGGAAAATAGAAAATAACCAAGAGGAAGATTGGACGAGGAAAATTACAGAGTATTAAGGGCACCAAATAAAGGCCTTATTTGTCTCCCGTTATAGGGGGATAGACCTAGATGGGTCTATAGACCCATCTTAGATCTATTTATACCTGGAAAATAGAAAATAAACAAGAGGAAGATTGGACGAGGAAAAATTCCCGAGTATTAAGGGCACCAAATAAAAACGTTATTTGCCTCCCCCTACAGGGGATAGACCTAGATGGGTCTATAGACCAATCTTAGATCTATTTATACCTGGAAAATAGAAAATTACCAAGAGGAAGATTGGACGAGGAAAATTACAGAGTATTAAGGGCACCAAATAAAGGCCTTATTTGTCTCCCGTTATAGGGGGAAAGACCTAGATGGGTCTATAGACCCATCTTAGATCTGTTTATACCTGGAAAATAGAAAATAACCAAGAGGAAGATTGGACGAGGAAAATTTCAGAGTATTAAGGGCACTAAATAAAGGCATTATTTGTCTCCCGCTATAGGGGGATAGACCTAGATGGGTCTATAGACCTATCTTAGGTCTATTTATACCTGGAAAATAGAAAATAACCAAGAGGAAGATTGGACGAGGAAAATTTCAGAGTATTAAGGGCCCCAAATAAAGGCCTTATTTGTCTCCCGTTCTAGGGGGAAAGACCTAGATGGGTCTATAGACCCATCTTAGATCTATTTATACCTGGAAAATAGAAAATAACCAAGAGGAAGATTGGACGAGGAAAAATTCAGAGTATTAAGGGCACCAAATAAAAGCGTTATTTGTCTCCCGTTATAGGGGGATAGACCTAGATGGGTCTATAGACCCATCTTAGATTTATTTATACCTGGAAAATAGAAAATAACCAAGAGGAAGATTGGACGAGGAAAATTTCAGAGTATTAAGGGCACCAAATAAAAGCGTTATTTGTCTCCCGTTATAGGGGGATAGACCTAGATGGGTCTATAGACCCATCTTAGATTTATTTATACCTGGAAAATAGAAAATAACCAAGAGGAAGATTGGACGAGGAAAATTTCAGAGTATTAAGGGCACCAAATAAAAGCGTTATTTGTCTCCCGTTATAGGGGGATAGACCTAGATGGGTCTATAGACCCATCTTAGATCTATTTATACCTGGAAAATAGAAAATAACCAAGAGGAACATTGGACGAAGAAAATTTCAGAGTATTAAGGGCACCAAAAAAAAGCGTTATTTGTCTTCCGTTATAGGGGGATAGATCTAGATGGGTCTATAGACCCATCTTAGATTTATTTATACCTGGAAAATAGAAAATAACCAAGAGGAACATTGGACGAAGAAAATTTCAGAGTATTAAGGGCACCAAATAAAAGCGTTATTTGTCTCCCGTTATAGGGGGATAGACCTAGATGGGTCTGTAGACCCATATTAGATCTATTTATACCTGGAAAATAGAAACTAACCAAGAGGAAGATTGGACGAGGAAAATTACAGAGTATTAAGGGCACCAAATAAAGGCCTTATTTGTCTCCCGTTATAGGGGGAAAGACCTAGATGGGTCTATAGACCCATCTTAGATCTATTTATACCTGGAAAATAGAAAATAACCAAGAGGAAGATTGGACGAGGAAAATTACAGAGTATTAAGGGCACCAAATAAAGGCCTTATTGGTCTCCCGTTATAGGGGGAAAGACCAAGATGGGTCTATAGACCCATCTTAGATCTATTTATACCTGGAAAATAGAAGATAACCAAGAGGAGTATTGGACGAGGAAAAATTCAGAGTATTAAGGGCACCAAGATCTATTTATACCTGGAAAATTGAAAATAACCAAGAGGAACATTGGACGAGGAAAATTTCAGAGTATTAAGGGCACCAAATAAAAGCGTTATTTGTCTCCCGTTATAGGGGGATAGACCTAGATGGGTCTATAGACCGATCTTAGATCTATTTATACCTGGAAATAGAAAATAACCAAGAGAAAGATTGGACGAGGAAAATTACAGAGTATTAAGGGCACCAAATAAAGGCCTTATTTGTCTCCCGTTATAGGGGGATAGACCTAGATGGGTCTATAGACCCATCTTAGATCTATTTATACCTGGAAAATAGAAAATAAACAAGAGGAAGATTGGACGAGGAAAAATTCCCGAGTATTAAGGGCACCAAATAAAAACGTTATTTGCCTCCCCCTACAGGGGATAGACCTAGATGGGTCTATAGACCAATCTTAGATCTATTTATACCTGGAAAATAGAAAATTACCAAGAGGAAGATTGGACGAGGAAAATTAAACAGTATTAAGGGCACCAAATAAAGGCCTTATTTGTCTCCCGTTAAAGGGGGAAAGACCTAGATGGGTCTATAGACCCATCTTAGATCTGTTTATACCTGGAAAATAGAAAATAACCAAGAGGAAGATTGGACGAGGAAAATTTCAGAGTATTAAGGGCACTAAATAAAGGCATTATTTGTCTCCCGCTATAGGGGGATAGACCTAGATGGGTCTATAGACCTATCTTAGGTCTATTTATACCTGGAAAATAGAAAATAACCAAGAGGAATATTGGACGAGGAAAAATTCAGACTATTAAGGGCACCAAATAAAAGCGTTATTTGTCTCCCGTTATAGGGGGATAGACCTAGATGGGTCTATAGACCCATCTTAGATCTATTTATACCTGGAAAATAGAAAATAACCAAGAGGAACATTGGACGAAGGAAATTTCAGAGTATTAAGGGCACCAAATAAAAGCGTTATTTGTCTCCCGTTATAGGGGGATAGACCTAGATGGGTCTATAGACCCATCTTAGATCTATTTATACCTGGAAAATAGAAAATAACCAAGAGGAACATTGGACGAAGGAAATTTCAGAGTATTAAGGGCACCAAATAAAAGCGTTATTTGTCTCCCGTTATAGGGGGATAGACCTAGATGGGTCTATAGACCCATCTTAGATCTATTTATACCTGGAAAATAGAAAATAACCAAGAGGAACATTGGACGAAGAAAATTTCAGAGTATTAAGGGCACCAAATAAAAGCGTTATTTGTCTCCCGTTATAGGGGGATAGACCTAGATGGGTCTATAGACCCATCTTAGATCTATTAATACCTGCAAAATAGAAAATAACCAAGAGGAACATTGGACGAAGGAAATTTCAGAGTATTAAGGGCACCAAATAAAAGCGTTATTTGTCTCCCGTTATAGGGGGATAGACCTAGATGGGTCTATAGACCCATCTTAGATCTATTTATACCTGGAAAATAGAAAATAACCAAGAGGAACATTGGACGAAGAAAATTTCAGAGTATTAAGGGCACCAAATAAAAGCGTTATTTGTCTCCCGTTATAGGGGGATAGACCTAGATGGGTCTATAGACCCATCTTAGATCTATTAATACCTGCAAAATAGAAAATAACCAAGAGGAACATTGGACGAAGGAAATTTCAGAGTATTAAGGGCACCAAATAAAAGCGTTATTTGTCTCCCGTTATAGGGGGATAGACCTAGATGGGTCTATAGACCCATCTTAGATCTATTTATACCTGGAAAATAGAAAATAACCAAGAGGAACATTGGACGAAGAAAATTTCAGAGTATTAAGGGCACCAAATAAAAGCGTTATTTGTCTCCCGTTATAGGGGGATAGACCTAGATGGGTCTATAGACCCATCTTAGATCTATTAATACCTGCAAAATAGAAAATAACCAAGAGGAACATTGGACGAAGGAAATTTCAGAGTATTAAGGGCACCAAATAAAAGCGTTATTTGTCTCCCGTTATAGGGGGATAGACCTAGATGGGTCTATAGACCCATCTTAGATCTATTAATACCTGCAAAATAGAAAATAACCAAGAGGAACATTGGACGAAGGAAATTTCAGAGTATTAAGGGCACCAAATAAAAGCGTTATTTGTCTCCCGTTATAGGGGGATAGACCTAGATGGGTCTATAGACCCATCTTAGATCTATTTATACCTGGAAAATAGAAAATAACCAAGAGGAACATTGGACGAAGGAAATTTCAGAGTATTAAGGGCACCAAATAAAAGCGTTATTTGTCTCCCGTTATAGGGGGATAGACCTAGATGGGTCTATAGACCCATCAAAGATCTATTTATACCTGGAAAATAGAAAATAACCAAGAGGAACATTGGACGAAGAAAATTTCAGAGTATTAAGGACACCAAATAAAAGCGTTATTTGTCTCCCGTTATAGGGGGATAGACCTAGATGGGTCTATAGACCCATCTTAGATCTATTTATACCTGGAAAATAGAAAATAACCAAGAGGAAGATTGGACGAGGAAAATTACAGAGTATTAAGGGCACCAAATAAAGGCCTTATTTGTCTCCCGTTATAGGGGAAAGACCTAGATGGGTCTATAGACCCATCTTAGATCTATTTATACCTGGAAAATAGAAAATAACCAAGAGGAAGATTGGACGAGGAAAATTACAGAGTATTAAGGGCACCAAATAAAGGCCTTATTTGTCTCCCGTTATAGGGGGAAAGACCTAGATGGGTCTATAGACCCATCTTAGATCTATTTATACCTAGAAAATAGAAGATAACCAAGAGGAATATTGGACGAGGAAAAATTCAGAGTATTAAGGGCACCAAATAAAGGCCTTATTTGTCTCCCGTTATAGGGGGAAAGACCTAGATGGGTCTATAGACCCATCTTAGATCTATTTATACCTGGAAAATAGAAAATAACCAAGAGGAAGATTGGACGAGGAAAATTACAGAGTATTAAGGGCACCAAATAAAGGCCTTATTTGTCTCCCGTTATAGGGGGAAAGACCTAGATGGGTCTATAGACCCATCTTAGATCTATTTATACCTGGAAAATAGAAAATAACCAAGAGGAAGATTGGACGAGGAAAATTACAGAGTATTAACGGCACCAAATAAAGGCCTTATTGGTCTCCCGTTATAGGGGGATAGACCTAGATGGGTCTATAGACCCATCTTAGATCTATTTATACCTGGAAAATAGAAAATAACCAAGAGGAAGATTGGACGAGGAAAATTACAGAGTATTGAGGGAACCAAATAAAGGCCTTATTTGTCTCCCGTTATAGGGGGATAGACCTAGATGGGTCTATAGACCCATCTTAGATCTATTTATACCTGGAAAATAGAAAATAACCAAGAGGAACATTGGACGAAGAAAATTTCAGAGTATTAAGGGCACCAAATAAAAGCGTTATTTGTCTCCCGTTATAGGGGGATAGACCTAGATGGGTCTGTAGACCCATCTTAGATCTATTTATACCTGGAAAATAGAAAATAACCAAGAGGAAGATTGGACGAGGAAAATTACAGAGTATTAAGGGCACCAAATAAAGGCCTTATTTGTCTCCCGTTATAGGGGGAAAGACCTAGATGGGTCTATAGACCCATCTTAGATCTATTTATACCTGGAAAATAGAAAATAACCAAGAGGAAGATTGGACGAGGAAAATTACAGAGTATTAAGGGCACCAAATAAAAGGGTTATTTGTCTCCCGTTATAGGGGGATAGACCTAGATGGGTCTATAGACCCATCTTAGATCTATTTATACCTGGAAAATAGAAAATAACCAAGAGGAAGATTGGACGAGGAAAATTACAGAGTATTAAGGGCACCAAATAAAAGCCTTATTTGTCTCCCGTTATAGGGGGATAGACCTAGATGGGTCTATAGACCCATCTTAGATCTACTTATACCTGGAAAATAGAAAATAACCAAGAGGAAGATTGGACGAGGAAAATTACAGACTATTAAGGGCACCAAATAAAGGCCTTATTTGTCTCCCGTTATAGGGGGAAAGACCTAGATGGGTCTTTAGACCCATCTTAGATCTATTTATACCTGGAAAATAGAAAATAACCAAGAGGAAGATTGGACGAGGAAAATTACAGAGTATTAAGGGCACCAAATAAAAGCCTTATTTGTCTCCCGTTATAGGGGGATAGACCTAGATGGGTCTATAGACCCATCTTAGATCTACTTATACCTGGAAAATAGAAAATAACCAAGAGGAAGATTGGACGAGGAAAATTACAGACTATTAAGGGCACCAAATAAAGGCCTTATTTGTCTCCCGTTATAGGGGGAAAGACCTAGATGGGTCTTTAGACCCATCTTAGATCTATTTATACCTGGAAAATAGAAAATAACCAAGAGGAAGATTGGACGAGGAAAATTACAGAGTATTAAGGGCACCAAATAAAGGCCTTATTTGTCTCCCGTTATAGGGGGAAAGACCTAGATGGGTCTATAGACCCATCTTAGATCTATTTATATCTAGAATATAGAAGATAACCAAGAGGAACATTGGACGAAGAAAATTTCAGACTATTAAGGGCACCAAATAAAAGCGTTATTTGTCTCCCGTTATAGGGGGATAGACCTAGATGGGTCTATAAACCCATCTTAGATCTATTTATACCTGGAAAATAGAAAATAACCAAGAGGAAGATTGGACGAGGAAAATTACAGAGTATTAAGGACACCAAATAAAAGCGTTATTTGTCTCCCGTTATAGGGGGATAGACCTAGATGGGTCTATAGACCCATCTTAGATCTATTTATACCTGGAAAATAGAAAATAACCAAGAGGAAGATTGGACGAGGAAAATTACAGAGTATTAAGGGCACCAAATAAAGGCCTTATTTGTCTCCCGTTATAGGGGGAAAGACCTAGATGGGTCTATAGACCCATCTTAGATCTATTTATATCTAGAATATAGAAGATAACCAAGAGGAACATTGGACGAAGAAAATTTCAGACTATTAAGGGCACCAAATAAAAGCGTTATTTGTCTCCCGTTATAGGGGGATAGACCTAGATGGGTCTATAGACCCATCAAAGATCTATTTATACCTGGAAAATAGAAAATAACCAAGAGGAAGATTGGACGAGGAAAATTACAGAGTATTAAGGACACCAAATAAAAGCGTTATTTGTCTCCCGTTATAGGGGGGTAGACCTAGATGGGTCTATAGACCCATCTTAGATCTATTTATACCTGGAAAATAGAAAATAACCAAGAGGAAGATTGGACGAGGAAAATTACAGAGTATTAAGGGCACCAAATAAAGGCCTTATTTGTCTCCCGTTATAGGGGGAAAGACCTAGATGGGTCTATAGACCCATCTTAGATCTATTTATATCTAGAATATAGAAGATAACCAAGAGGAACATTGGACGAAGAAAATTTCAGACTATTAAGGGCACCAAATAAAAGCGTTATTTGTCTCCCGTTATAGGGGGATAGACCTAGATGGGTCTATAAACCCATCTTAGATCTATTTATACCTGGAAAATAGAAAATAACCAAGAGGAAGATTGGACGAGGAAAATTACAGAGTATTAAGGACACCAAATAAAAGCGTTATTTGTCTCCCGTTATAGGGGGATAGACCTAGATGGGTCTATAAACCCATCTTAGATCTATTTATACCTGGAAAATAGAAAATAACCAAGAGGAAGATTGGACGAGGAAAATTACAGAGTATTAAGGGCACCAAATAAAGGCCTTATTTGTCTCCCGTTATAGGGGGAAAGACCTAGATGGGTCTATAGACCCATCTTAGATCTATTTATATCTAGAATATAGAAGATAACCAAGAGGAACATTGGACGAAGAAAATTTCAGACTATTAAGGGCACCAAATAAAAGCGTTATTTGTCTCCCGTTATAGGGGGATAGACCTAGATGGGTCTATAAACCCATCTTAGATCTATTTATACCTGGAAAGAGAAAATAACCAAGAGGAACATTGGACGAAGAAAAGTTCAGAGTATTAAGGGCACCAAATAAAAGCGTTATTTGTCTCCCGTTATAGGGGGATAGACCTAGATGGGTCTATAGACCCATCAAAGATCTATTTATACCTGGAAAATAGAAAATAACCAAGAGGAACATTGGACGAAGAAAATTTCAGAGTATTAAGGACACCAAATAAAAGCGTTATTTGTCTCCCGTTATAGGGGGATAGACCTAGATGGGTCTATAGACCCATCTTAGATCTATTTATACCTGGAAAATAGAAAATAACCAAGAGGAAGATTGGACGAGGAAAATTACAGAGTATTAAGGACACCAAATAAAAGCGTTATTTGTCTCCCGTTATAGGGGGATAGACCTAGATGGGTCTATAGACCCATCTTAGATCTATTTATACCTGGAAAATAGAAGACAACCAAGAGGAATATTGGACGAGGAAAAATTCAGAGTATTAAGGGCACCAAGATCTATTTATACCTGGAAAATAGAAAATAACCAAGAGGAACATTGGACGAAGAAAATTTCAGAGTATTAAGGGCACCAAATAAAAGCGTTATTTGTCTCCCGTTATAGGGGGATAGACCTAGATGGGTCTGTAGACCCATCTTAGATCTATTTATACCTGGAAAATAGAAAATAACCAAGAGGAAGATTGGACGAGGAAAATTACAGAGTATTAAGGGCACCAAATAAAGGCCTTATTTGTCTCCCGTTATAGGGGGAAAGACCTAGATGGGTCTATAGACCCATCTTAGATCTATTTATACCTGGAAAATAGAAAATAACCAAGAGGAAGATTGGACGAGGAAAATTACAGAGTATTAACGGCACCAAATAAAGGCCTTATTGGTCTCCCGTTATAGGGGGATAGACCTAGATGGGTCTATAGACCCATCTTAGATCTATTTATACCTGGAAAATAGAAAATAACCAAGAGGAAGATTGGACGAGGAAAATTACAGAGTATTGAGGGAACCAAATAAAGGCCTTATTTGTCTCCCGTTATAGGGGGATAGACCTAGATGGGTCTATAGACCCATCTTAGATCTATTTATACCTGGAAAATAGAAAATAACCAAGAGGAACATTGGACGAAGAAAATTTCAGAGTATTAAGGGCACCAAATAAAAGCGTTATTTGTCTCCCGTTATAGGGGGATAGACCTAGATGGGTCTGTAGACCCATCTTAGATCTATTTATACCTGGAAAATAGAAAATAACCAAGAGGAAGATTGGACGAGGAAAATTACAGAGTATTAAGGGCACCAAATAAAGGCCTTATTTGTCTCCCGTTATAGGGGGAAAGACCTAGATGGGTCTATAGACCCATCTTAGATCTATTTATACCTGGAAAATAGAAAATAACCAAGAGGAAGATTGGACGAGGAAAATTACAGAGTATTAACGGCACCAAATAAAGGCCTTATTGGTCTCCCGTTATAGGGGGATAGACCTAGATGGGTCTATAGACCCATCTTAGATCTATTTATACCTGGAAAATAGAAAATAACCAAGAGGAAGATTGGACGAGGAAAATTACAGAGTATTAAGGGCACCAAATAAAGGCCTTATTTGTCTCCCGTTATAGGGGGAAAGACCTAGATGGGTCTATAGACCCATCTTAGATCTATTTATACCTGGAAAATAGAAAATAACCAAGAGGAAGATTGGACGAGGAAAATTACAGAGTATTAACGGCACCAAATAAAGGCCTTATTGGTCTCCCGTTATAGGGGGATAGACCTAGATGGGTCTATAGACCCATCTTAGATCTATTTATACCTGGAAAATAGAAAATAACCAAGAGGAACATTGGACGAAGAAAATTTCAGAGTATTAAGGGCACCAAATAAAAGCGTTATTTGTCTCCCGTTATAGGGGGATAGACCTAGATGGGTCTGTAGACCCATCTTAGATCTATTTATACCTGGAAAATAGAAAATAACCAAGAGGAAGATTGGACGAGGAAAATTACAGAGTATTAAGGGCACCAAATAAAGGCCTTATTTGTCTCCCGTTATAGGGGGAAAGACCTAGATGGGTCTATAGACCCATCTTAGATCTATTTATACCTGGAAAATAGAAAATAACCAAGAGGAAGATTGGACGAGGAAAATTACAGAGTATTAACGGCACCAAATAAAGGCCTTATTGGTCTCCCGTTATAGGGGGATAGACCTAGATGGGTCTATAGACCCATCTTAGATCTATTTATACCTGGAAAATAGAAAATAACCAAGAGGAAGATTGGACGAGGAAAATTACAGAGTATTGAGGGAACCAAATAAAGGCCCTATTTGTCTCCCGTTATAGGGGGATAGACCTAGATGGGTCTATAGACCCATCTTAGATCTATTTATACCTGGAAAATAGAAGATAACCAAGAGGAGTATTGGACGAGGAAAAATTCAGAGTATTAAGGGCACCAAATAAAAGCGTTATTTGTCTCCCGTTATAGGGGGATAGACCTAGATGGGTCTATAGACCCATCTTAGATCTATTTATACCTGGAAAATAGAAAATAACCAAGAGGAACATTGGACGAGGAAAATTTCAGAGTATTAAGGGCACCAAATAAAAGCGTTATTTGTCTCCCGTTATAGGGGGATAGACCTAGATGGGTCTATAGACCCATCTTAGATCTATTTATACCTGGAAAATAGAAAATAACCAAGAGGAAGATTGGACGAGGAAAAATTCCCGAGTATTAAGGGCACCAAATAAAAACGTTATTTGCCTCCCCCTACAGGGGATAGACCTAGATGGGTCTATAGACCAATCTTAGATCTATTTATACCTGGAAAATAGAAAATTACCAAGAGGAAGATTGGACGATTAAAATTGAAGAGTATTAAGGGCACCAAATAAAGGCCTTATTTGTCTCCCGTTATAGGGGGAAAGACCTAGATGGGTCTATTGACCCATCTTAGATCTGTTTATACCTGGAAAATAGAAAATAACCAAGAGGAAGATTGGACGAGGAAAATTTCAGAGTATTAAGGGCACCAAATAAAAGCGTTATTTGTCTCTCGTTATAGGGGGATAGACCTAGATGGGTCTATAGACCCATCTTAGATCTATTTATACCTGGAAAATAGAAAATAACCAAGAGGAAGATTGGACGAGGAAAATTACAGAGTATTAAGGGCACCAAATAAAGGCCTTATTTGTCTCCCGTTATAGGGGGAAAGACCTAGATGGGTCTATAGACCCATCTTAGATCTGTTTATACCTGGAAAATAGAAAATAACCAAGAGGAAGATTGAACGAGGAAAATTTCAGAGTATTAAGGGCACCAAGATCTATTTATACCTGGAAAATAGAAAATAACCAAGAGGAACATTGGACGAAGAAAATTTCTGAGTATTAAGGGCACCAAATAAAAGCGTTATTTGTCTCCCGTTATAGGGGGATAGACCTAGATGGGTCTATAGACCCATCTTAGATCTATTTATACCTGGAAAATAGAAAATAACCAAGAGGAACATTGGACGAAGGAAATTTCAGAGTATTAAGGGCACCAAATAAAAGCGTTATTTGTCTCCCGTTATAGGGGGATAGACCTAGATGGGTCTATAGACCCATCTTAGATCTATTTATACCTGGAAAATAGAAAATAACCAAGAGGAAGATTGAACGAGGAAAATTACAGAGTATTGAGGGAACCAAATAAAGGCCCTATTTGTCTCCCGTTATAGGGGGAAAGACCTAGATGGGTCTATAGACCCATCTTAGATCTATTTATACCTGGAAAATAGAAAATAACCAAGAGGAAGATTCGACGAGGAAAATTACAGAGTATTAAGGGCACCAAATAAAGGCCTTATTTGTCTCCCGTTATAGGGGGAAAAACCTAGATGGGTCTATAGACCCATCTTAGATCTATTTATACCTGGAGAATAGAATATAACCAAGAGGAATATTGGACGAGGAAAAATTCAGAGTATTAAGGGAGTAGAAAGGACCCTAAGGGTCCCGGATGACACCGCTGCTGCCACCTACAACTTTTTTACATAATTTATTCAAGGATTATCGATCTGTTGTTGTTTGGCCACGTGTAATGACATGAGGGGTGATTTACATAATTACTCGGGGAATTATTGATTTATGACACTGGGGGGTGATTTACATAATCGCTAGGGGCAATGTATTGATCTAGTACTCGAGGGGGAAGTGAATTTCTGAGAACTTGATTTACATAATCGCTAGGGGAATTATTGATTTACGAAAGGGGAATAAAGAAACAAGTATGGCTTCTTTGATCTTAGGTCTGAGGGATAAACGCTCTTTAGGTCAGAGAGAAAAATTAATATTCTATTTTTAAATAGGGCTTCAATGATCTTTAGTGTCAGGAATTACAAATGACATCACTTGTTATCTTGGAATTATGCGGGAGTCTAAAGAGATAGAAATTCTATTTTTAAATACGGCTTCACTGATCTTTAAGTCGGAGAGATAAATTGATATTCTAACGAAACCTTAATAGTGTAGCTAGGAACATTTATGAGATGAAGAGATTAACGCGGGAAAGGGTTTCCTAGAAATTTCAAATGTGACAGCGCAGGGATGCCAAAACAATTGGAACACGCTTAAATTACTTTTAGGGGATTATTTGGGCGAAACCGTTTTAAACATTTTAGGGAATTATTTCGGCAAAACAGTTAGAGACATTTTAAAAGATGGTTTTAGAAGATGTTTTAGAAGAGAATTTGAACATCAAACTCTGTGGTCGTTATAATACACAAGTTCTATTTAAACAGTGTCGTGAGGTCCTCTAACCCAACCCCAAAGGGCCCCGATCCTCCTACCCCGACCCCGAAGGAAGCCCCCGGCCCCTAAAGGTCCCCCAGGCTCCCAAAGGGCCCCCCAGACCCCCAAAGGCCCCCCAGGCCCCCAAAGGTCCCCCGGTGCCATAAAGGCCCCTGGGCCCCCATTTTTTAATATTTTTTAATTTGCGCATTTTGGGACACGAAAGGGCCCCACCCCCCAACTTTTGACTCCCCCTCACAACATTAGTGTTTTGTCATGGTTTACCTTGTCGCAGTTACATTCTCTTGATTTTTCAAAGTTCATTTTGAATTTCTTTCGTTGAAGTGCAAGAGTTGGAATATTTCAGTAGTGTTTTTTCATGGTTAACCTTGTCACAGTTACATTCTCTTGATTTTCAAAGTTCATTGTGGATTTCTTTCATTGAAATGCAAGAGTTGGATTATTTTAGTAGTGTTTTGTCATGGTTTACCTTGTCGCAGTTACATTCTCTTGATTTTAAACGTTCATTGCGGATTTCTTTCATTGAAATGCAAGAGTTGGAATATTTCACTAGTGTTTTGTTGTAGTTTACCTTGTCGCAGTTACATATTCTTGATTTTTCAAAGTTCATTTTGAATTTCATTCGTTGAAATGCAAAAGTTGGAATATTTCAGTAGGGTTTTGTTGTAGTTTACCTTGTCACAGTTACATTCTCTTAATTTTTCAAAGTTTATTTGAATTTATTTCATTGAAATGTAAGAGATGGAATATTTCAGTAGTGTTTTGTTGTGTTTTACATTGTCACAGTTACATTCTCTTGATTTTTCAAAGTTCATTTTGAATTTCTTTCGTTGAAATGCAGGAGTTGGAATATTTCAGTAGTGTCTTGTCATGGTTTACCTTGTCACAGCTACATTCTCTTGATTTTTTCAAAGTTCATTGTGGATTTCTTTCATTGAAATGCAAGAGTTGGATTATTTCAGTAGTGTTTTGTCATGGTTTACCTTGTCGCAGTTACATTCTCTTGATTTTCAACGTTCATTGCGGATTTCTTTCATTGAAATGCAAGAGTTGGAATATTTCACTAGTGTTTTGTTGTAGTTTACCTTGTAGCAGTTACATATTCTTGATTTTTCAAAGTTCATTTTGAATTTCTTTCGTTGAAATGCAAGAGTTGGAATATTTCAGTAGTGTTTTGCTGTGGTTTACCTTGTCACAGTTACATTCTCTTGATTTTTCAAAGTTCATTTTGAATTTCTTTCATTGAAATGCACGAGTTGGAACATTTCAGTAGTGTTTTGTCGTGGTTTACCTTGTCACAGCTACATTCTCTTGATTTTTTCAAAGTTCATTTTGGATTTCTTTCATTGAAATGCAAGAGTTGGAATAATTCAGTAGTGTTTTGTCGTGGTTTACCTTGTCACAGTTACATTCTCTTAATTTTTCAAAGTTCATTTTGAATTTCTTTCGTTGAAATGCAAGAGTTGGAATATTTCAGTAGTGTTTTGTTGTGGTTTATCGTGTCACAGTTACATTCTCTTGATTTTTCAAAGTTCATTTTGAATTTCTATCATTGAAATGCATGAGTTGGAATAATTCAGTAGTGTATTGTCGTGGTTTACCATGTCGCAGTTACATTCTCGCAAGAGTTGGATTATTTCAGTAGTGTTTTATCGTGGTTTACCTTGTCACAGCTACATTCTCTTGATTTTTCAAAGTTCATTTTGGATTTCTTTCGTTGAAATGCAAGAGTTGGAATAATTCAGTAGTGTTTTGTCGTGGTTTACCCTGTCACACTTTCATTCTCGTGATTTTTCAAAGTTCATTTTGAATTTCTTTCATTGAAATGCAAGAGTTTGATTATTTCAGTAGTGTATTGTAATGATTTACCTTGTCACAGCTACATTCTCTTGATTTTTCAAAGTTCATTTTGGATTTCTTTCGTTGAAATGCAAGAGTTGGAATAATTCAGTAGTGTTTTGTCGTGGTTTACCCTGTCACACTTTCATTCTCGTGATTTTTCAAAGTTCATTTTGAATTTCTTTCATTGAAATGCAAGAGTTGGAATATTTCAGTAGTGTTTTGTAATGATTTACCTTGTCACAGTTACATTCTCTTGATTTTTCAAAGTTCATTTTGAATTTCTATCATTGAAATGCATGAGTTGGAATAATTCAGTAGTGTATTGTCGTGGTTTACCATGTCGCAGTTACATTCTCGCAAGAGTTGGATTATTTCAGTAGTGTTTTATCGTGGTTTACCTTGTCACAGCTACATTCTCTTGATTTTTCAAAGTTCATTTTGGATTTCTTTCGTTGAAATGCAAGAGTTGGAATAATTCAGTAGTGTTTTGTCGTGGTTTACCCTGTCACACTTTCATTCTCGTGATTTTTCAAAGTTCATTTTGAATTTCTTTCATTGAAATGCAAGAGTTTGATTATTTCAGTAGTGTATTGTCGTGGTTTACCATGTCGCGGTTACATTCTCTTAATTTTTCAAAGTTCATTTTGAATTTCTTTCATTGAAATGCAAGAGTTGGATTATTTCAGTAGTGTTTTGTCGTGGTTTACCATTTCACAGTTACATTCTCTTGATTTTTCAAAGTTCATTTTGGATTTCTTTCATTGAAATGCAAGAGTTGGAATATTTCAGTAGTGTTTTGTCATGATTTACTTTGTCACAGTTACATTCTCTTAATTTTTCAATGTTCATTTTGAATTTCTATCGTTGAAATGCATGAGTTGGAATATTTCAGTAGTGTTTTGTTGTGGTTTACCTTGTCACAGTTACATTTTCTTGATTTTTCAAAGTTCATTTTGAATTTCTTTCATTGAAATGCAAGAGTTGGATTATTTCAGTAGTGTTTTGTCATGGTTTACCCTGTCACAGTTACATTCTCTTGATTTTCAAAGTTCATTGTGGATTTCTTTCATTGAAATGCAAGAGTTGGATTATTTCAGTAGTGTTTTGTCAAGGTTTACCTTGTCGCAGTTACATTCTCTTGATTTTCAACGTTCATTGGGGATTTCTTTCATTGAAATGTAAGAGTTGGAATATTTCAGTAGTGTTTTGTTCTAGTTTACCCTGTCGCAGTTACATTTTCTTGATTTTTCAAAGTTCATTTTGAATTTCATTCGTTGAAATGCAAGAGTTGGAATATTTCAGTAGTGTTTTGTTATGGTTTACCTTGTCACAGTTACATTTTCTTGATTTTTCAAAGTTCATTTTGAATTTCTTTCATTGAAATGCAAGAGTTGCATTATTTCAGTAGTGTTTTGTCATGGTTTACCTTGTCAGGGTTACATTCTCTTGATTTTCAAAGTTCATTGTGGATTTCTTTCATTGAAATGCAAGAGTTGGATTATTTCAGTAGTGTTTTGTCATGGTTTACCTTGTCGCAGTTACATTCTCTTGATTTTCAACGTTCATTGCGGATTTCTTTCATTGAAATGCAAGAGCTGGAATATTTCAGTAGTGTTTTGTTCCAGTTTACCCTGTCGCAATTACATTTTCTTGATTTTTCAAGAAAATGTGTTTTGTTGTGGTTTATCGTGTCACAGTTACATTCTCTTGATTTTTCGAAGTTCATTTTGATTTTTTTCATTGAAATGCAAGAGTTGGATTATTTCAGTAGTGTTTTATCGTGGTTTACCTTGTCACAGCTACATTCTCTTGATTTTTCAAAGTTCATTTTGGATTTCTTTCGTTGAAATGCAAGAGTTGGAATAATTCAGTAGTGTTTGGTCGTGGTTTACCCTGTCACACTTTCATTCTCTTGATTTTTCAAAGTTCATTTGAATTTCTTTCATTGAAATGCAAGAGTTGGATTATTTCAGTAGTGTATTGTCGTGGTTTACCATGTCGCAGTTACATTCTCTTAATTTTTCAAAGTTCATTTTGAATTTCTTTCATTGAAATGCAAGAGTTGGATTATTTCAGTAGTGTTTTGTCGTGGTTTACCATTTCACAGTTACATTCTCTTGATTTTTCAAAGTTCATTTTGGATTTCTTTCGTTGAAATGCAAGAGTTGGAATATTTCAGTAGTGTTTTGTCATGATTTACCTTGTCACAGTTACATTCTCTTAATTTTTCAATGTTCATTTTGAATTTCATATCGTTGAAATGCATGAGTTGGAATATTTCAGTAGTGTTTTGTTGTGGTTTACCTTGTCATAGTTACATTTCCTTGATTTTTCAAAGTTCATTTTGAATTTCTTTCATTGAAATGCAAGAGTTGGATTATTCAGTAGTGTTTTGTCGTGGTTTACCTTGTCACAGTTACATTCTCTTGATTTTCAAAGTTCATTGTGGATTTCTTTCACTGAAATGCAAGAGTTGGAATATTTCAGTAGTGTTTTGTTGTACTTTACCTTGTCACAGTTACATTTTCTAGATTTTTCAAAGTTCATTTTGAATTTCATTCGTTGAAATGCAAGAGTTGGAATATTTCAGTAGTGTTTTGTTATAGTTTACCTTGTCGCAGTTACATTCTTTTGATTTTTCAAAGTTCATTTTGAATTTCTTTCATTGAAATGCAAGAGTTGGATTATTTCAGTAGTGTTTTGTCATGGTTTACCCTGTCACAGTTACATTCTCTTGATTTTCAAAGTTCATTGTGGATTTCTTTCATTGAAATGCAAGAGTTGGATTATTTCAGTAGTGTTTTGTCAAGGTTTACCTTGTCGCAGTTACATTCTCTTGATTTTCAACGTTCATTGGGGATTTCTTTCATTGAAATGTAAGAGTTGGAATATTTCAGTAGTGTTTTGTTGTAGTTTACCCTGTCGCAGTTACATTTTCTTGATTTTTCAAAGTTCATTTTGAATTTCATTCGTTGAAATGCAAGAGTTGGAATATTTCAGTAGTGTTTTGTTGTGGTTTACCTTGTCACAGTTACATTTTCTTGATTTTTCAAAGTTCATTTTGAATTTCTTTCATTGAAATGCAAGAGTTGCATTATTTCAGTAGTGTTTTGTCATGGTTTACCTTGTCAGGGTTACATTCTCTTGATTTTCAAAGTTCATTGTGGATTTCTTTCATTGAAATGCAAGAGTTGGATTATTTCAGTAGTGTTTTGTCATGGTTTACCTTGTCGCAGTTACATTCTCTTGATTTTCAACGTTCATTGCGGATTTCTTTCATTGAAATGCAAGAGCTGGAATATTTCAGTAGTGTTTTGTTCCAGTTTACCCTGTCGCAATTACATTTTCTTGATTTTTCAAGAAAATGTGTTTTGTTGTGGTTTATCGTGTCACAGTTACATTCTCTTGATTTTTCGAAGTTCATTTTGATTTTTTTCATTGAAATGCAAGAGTTGGATTATTTCAGTAGTGTTTTATCGTGGTTTACCTTGTCACAGCTACATTCTCTTGATTTTTCAAAGTTCATTTTGGATTTCTTTCGTTGAAATGCAAGAGTTGGAATAATTCAGTAGTGTTTGGTCGTGGTTTACCCTGTCACACTTTCATTCTCTTGATTTTTCAAAGTTCATTTGAATTTCTTTCATTGAAATGCAAGAGTTGGATTATTTCAGTAGTGTATTGTCGTGGTTTACCATGTCGCAGTTACATTCTCTTAATTTTTCAAAGTTCATTTTGAATTTCTTTCATTGAAATGCAAGAGTTGGATTATTTCAGTAGTGTTTTGTCGTGGTTTACCATGTCACAGTTACATTCTCTTGATTTTTCAAAGTTCATTTTGGATTTCTTTCGTTGAAATGCAAGAGTTGGAATATTTCAGTAGTGTTTTGTCATGATTTACCTTGTCACAGTTACATTCTCTTAATTTTTCAATGTTCATTTTGAATTTCATATCGTTGAAATGCATGAGTTGGAATATTTCAGTAGTGTTTTGTTGTGGTTTACCTTGTCATAGTTACATTTCCTTGATTTTTCAAAGTTCATTTTGAATTTCTTTCATTGAAATGCAAGAGTTGGATTATTCAGTAGTGTTTTGTCGTGGTTTACCTTGTCACAGTTACATTCTCTTGATTTTCAAAGTTCATTGTGGATTTCTTTCACTGAAATGCAAGAGTTGGAATATTTCAGTAGTGTTTTGTTGTACTTTACCTTGTCACAGTTACATTTTCTAGATTTTTCAAAGTTCATTTTGAATTTCATTCGTTGAAATGCAAGAGTTGGAATATTTCAGTAGTGTTTTGTTATAGTTTACCTTGTCGCAGTTACATTCTCTTGATTTTTCAAAGTTCATTTTGAATTTCTTTCGTTGAAATGCAAGAGTTGGAACATTTCAGTAGTGTTTTGTCGTGGTTTACCTTGTCACAGTTACATTCTCTTGATTTTTCAAAGTTCATTTTGAATTTATTTCATTGAAATGCAAGAGTTGGAATATTTCAGTAGTGTTTTGTTGTGGTTTACCTTGTCATAGTTACATTTTCTTGATTTTTCAAAGTTCATTTTGAATTTCTTTCATTGAAATGCAAGAGTTGGATTATTTCAGTAGTGTTTTGTCGTGGTTTACCTTGTCACAGTTACATTCTCTTGATTTTCAAAGTTCATTGTGGATTTCTTTCACTGAAATGCAAGAGTTGGAATATTTCAGTAGTGTTTTGTTGTAGTTTACCTTGTCACAGTTACATTTTCTAGATTTTTCAAAGTTCATTTTGAATTTCATTCGTTGAAATGCAAGAGTTGGAATATTTCAGTAGTGTTTTGTTATAGTTTACCTTGTCGCAGTTACATTCTCTTGATTTTTCAAAGTTCATTTTGAATTTCTTTCGTTGAAATGCAAGAGTTGGAACATTTCAGTAGGGTTTTGTCGTGGTTTACCTTGTCACAGTTACATTCTCATGATTTTTCAAAGTTCATTTTGAATTTCTTTCGTTGAAATGCAAGAGTTGGAATATTTCAGTAGTGTTTTGTCGTGGTTTACCTTGTCACAGTTACATTCTCTTGATTTTTCAAAGTTCATTTTGAATTTCTTTCATTGAAATGCAAGAGTTGGAACATTTCAGTAGTGTTTTGTCGTGGTTTACCTTGTCACAGTTACATTCTCGTGATTTTTCAAAGTTCATTTTGAATTTCTTTCGTTGAAATGCAAGAGTTGGAATATTTCAGTAGTGTTTTATTGCGGTTTATCGTGTCACAGTTACATTCTCTTGATTTTCCAAAGTTCATTTTGATGGATTACCTTGTCACAGTTACATTCTCGTGATTTTTCAAAGTTCATTTTGAATTTCTTTCGTTGAAATGCAAGAGTTGGAATATTTCAGTAGTGTTTTGTTGTAGTTTACCTTGTCGCAGTTACATTCTCTTGATTTTCAAAGTTCATTGTGAATTTCTTTCATTGAAATGCAAGAGTTGGATTATTTCAGTAGTGTTTTGTTGTGGTTTACCTTGTCACAGTTACATTCTCTTGATTTTTCAAAGTTCATTTTGGATTTCTTTCATTGAAATGCAAGTGTTGGAATATTTCAGTAGGGTTTTGTTGTGGTTTACCTTGTCACAGTTACATTCTCTTGATTTTTCAAAGTTCTTTTTGGAATTTCTTTCGTTGAAATGCAAGAGTTGGAATATTTCAGTAGTGTTTTGTTGTAATTTACCTTGTCACAGTTACATTCTCTTGATTTTTCAAAGTTCATTTTTAATTTCTTTCGTTGAAATGCAAGAGTTGGAATATTTCAGTAGTGTCTTGTCATGGTTTACCTTGTCGCAGTTACATTCTCTTGATTTTCAAAGTTCATTGTGGATTTCTTTCATTGAAATGCAAGAGTTGGATTATTTCAGTAGTGTTTTGTCATGGTTTACCTTGTCGCAGTTAATTTCTCTTGATTTTCAACGTTCATTGCGGATTTCTTTCATTGATATGCAAGAGTTGGAATATTTCACTAGTGTTTTGTTGTAGTTTACCTTGTAGCAGTTACATTTTCTTGATTTTTCAAAGTTCATTTTGGATTTCTTTCATTGAAATGCAAGAGTTGGAATAATTCAGTAGTGTTTTGTCGTGGTTTACCTTGTCACAGTTACATTCTCTTAATTTTTCCAAGTTCATTTTGAATTTCTTTCGTTGAAATGCAAGAGTGGGAATATTTCAGTAGTGTTTTGTTGTGGTTTATCGTGTCACAGTTACATTCTCTTGATTTTTCAAAGTTCATTTTGATTCTTTTCATTGAAATGCAAGAGTTGGATTATTTCAGTAGGGTTTTGTCATGATTTACCTTGTCACAGTTACATTCTCTTGATTTTTCAAAGTTCATTTTGAATTTCTATCGTTGAAATGCATGAGTTGGAATAATTCAGTAGTGTACTGTCGTGGTTTACCATGTCGCAGTTACATTCTCGCAAGAGTTGGATTATTTCAGTAGTGTTTTATCGTGGTTTATCTTGTCACAGCTACATTCTCTTGATTTTTCAAAGTTCATTTTGGATTTCTTTCGTTGAAATGCAAGAGTTGGAATAATTTAGTAGTGTTTTGTCGTGGTTTACCCTGTCACAATTTCATTCTCGTGATTTTTCAAAGTTCATTTTGAATTTCTTTCATTGAAATGCAAGAGTTGGATTATTTCAGTAGTGTATTGTCGTGGTTTACCATGTCGCGGTTACATTCTCTTAATTTTTCAAAGTTCATTTTGAATTTCTTTCATTGAAATGCAAGAGTTGGATTATTTCAGTAGTGTTTCGTCGTGGTTTACAATTTCACAGTTACATTCTCTTGATTTTTCAAAGTTCATTTTGGATTTCTTTCATTGAAATGCAAGAGTTGGAATATTTCAGTAGTGTTTTGTCATGATTTACCTTGTCACAGTTACATTCTCTTAATTTTTTAATGTTCATTTTGAATTTCTATCGTTGAAATGCATGAGTTGGAATATTTCAGTAGTGTTTTGTTGTGGTTTATCTTGTCACAGTCACATTTTCTTGATTTTTCAAAGTTCATTTTGAATTTCTTTCATTGAAATGCAAGAGTTGGATTATTTCAGTAGTGTTTTGTCATGGTTTACCTTGTCACAGTTACATTCTCTTAATTTTCAAAGTTCATTGTGGATTTCTTTCATTGAAATGCAAGAGTATGATTATTTCAGTAGTGTTTTGTCATGGTTTACCTTGTCGCATATATATATATATATATATATATATATATATATATATATATATATATATAATATATATATATATATATATATATATATATATATATATATATATATGTATATATATATATATATATATATATATATATATATATATATATATATATATATATATATATATATATATATATATATATATATATGTATATATATATATATATATATATATATATATATATATATATATATATATATATATATATATATATATATATATATATATATATATATATATATATATATATATATATATGTATATTATATATATATATATATATATATATATATATATATATTATATATATATATATATATATATATATATATATATATATATATATATATATATATATATATATATATATATATATATATATATATATATATATATATATATATATATATATATATATATAAGCCTTATTATGAAAAAAGGCAAAACACCTCCTAAAAGTCGCAGAATCTTAATAACAATTACACTATCAGATTCAGCGTATCAGAGAACCATTGAAAAATCAAGAGATTGTAACAGTGACAAGGTAAACCATGACAAAACACTATTGAAATATTCCAACTCTTACATTTCAACAAAAGAAATTCAAAATGAACTTTGAAAAATCAATAGAATGTAACAGTGACAAGGTAAACTACAACAAAACACTACTGAAATATTCCAACTCTTGCATTTCAACGAAAGAAATTCCAGAAAGAACTTTGAAAAATCAAGAGAATGTAACTGTGACAAGGTAAATCACGACAAAACACTACTGAAATGTTCCAACTCTTGCATTTCAATGAAAGAAATCCAAAATGAACTTTGAAAAATCAAGAGAATGTAACTGTGACAAGGTAAACCACAACAAAACACTACTGAAATATTCCAACTCTTGCATTTCAATGAAAGAAATTCACAATGAACTTTGAAAATCAAGAGAATGTAACTGCGACAAGGTAAACTACAACAAAACACTACTGAAATATTCCAACTCTTGCATTTCAACGAAAGAAATTCAAAATGAACTTTGAAAAATCACGAGAATGTAACTGTGACAAGGTAATCCATCAAAATGAACTTTGGAAAATCAAGAGAATGTAACTGTGACACGATAAACCGCAACAAAACACTACTGAAATATTCCAACTCTTGCATTTCAACGAAAGAAATTCAAAATGAACTTTGAAAAATCACGAGAATGCAACTGTGACAAGGTAAATCACGACAAAACACTACTGAAATGTTCCAACTCTTGCATTTCAATGAAAGAAATTCAAATGAACTTTGAAAAATCAAGAGAATGTAACTGTGACAAGGTAAACTACAACAAAACACTACTGAAATATTCCAACTCTTGCATTTCAACGAAAGAAATTCAAAATGAACTTTGAAAAATCACGAGAATGTAACTGTGACAAGGTAAACCACGACAAAACACTACTGAAATGTTCCAACTCTTGCATTTCAATGAAAGAAATTCACAATGAACTTTGAAAATCAAGAGAATGTAACTGCGATAAGGTAAACTACAACAAAACACTACTGAAATATTCCAACTCTTGCATTTCAACGAAAGAAATTCAAAATGAACTTTGAAAAATCACGAGAATGTAACTGTGACAAGGTAATCCATCAAAATGAACTTTGGAAAATCAAGAGAATGTAACTGTGACACGATAAACCACAACAAAACACTACTGAAATATTCCAACTCTTGCATTTCAACGAAAAAAATTCAAAATGAACTTTAAAAAATCACGAGAATGTAACTGTGACAAGGTAAACCACGACAAAACACTACTGAAATGTTCCAACTCATGCATTTCAATGAAATAAATTCAAAATGAACTTTGAAAAATCAAGAGAATGTAACTGTGACAAGGTAAACCACGACATAACACTACTGAAATGTTCCAACTCTTGCATTTAAACGAAAGAAATTCAAAATGAACTTTGAAAAATCAAGAGAATGTAACTGTGACAAGGTAAACCACGACAAAACACTACTGAAATATTCCAAATCTTGCATTTCAACGAATGAAATTCAAAATGAACTTTGAAAAATCTAGAAAATGTAACTGTGACAAGGTAAACTACAACAAAACACTACTGAAATATTCCTACTCTTGCATTTCAATGAAAGAAATCCACAATGAACTTTGAAAATCAAGAGAATGTAACTGTGACAAGGTAAACCACGACAAAACACTACTGAAATAATCCAACTCTTGCATTTCAATGAAAGAAATTCAAAATGAACTTTGAAAAATCAAGAAAATGTAACTATGACAAGGTAAACCACAACAAAACACTACTGAAATATTCCAACTCATGCATTTCAACGATAGAAATTCAAAATGAACATTGAAAAATTAAGAGAATGTAACTGTGACAAGGTAAATCATGACAAAACACTACTGAAATATTCCAACTCTTGCATTTCAACGAAAGAAATCCAAAATGAACTTTGAAAAATCAAGAGAATGTAACTGTGAAATGGTAAACCACGACAAAACACTACTGAAAGAGTCCAACTCTTGCATTTCAATGAAAGAAATTCAAAATGAACTTTGAAAAATTAAGAAAATGTAACTGCGACATGGTAAACCACGACAATACACTACTGAAATAATCCAACTCTTGCATTTCAATGAAATAAATTCAAATGAACTTTGAAAAATCAAGAGAATGAAAGTGTGACAAGGTAAACCACGACCAAACACTACTGAATTATTCCAACTCTTGCATTTCAACGAAAGAAATCCAAAATGAACTTTGAAAAATCAAGAGAATGTAGCTGTGACAAGGTAAACCACGATAAAACACTACTGAAATAATCCAACTCTTGCATTTCAATGAAAAAATCAAAATGAACTTTGAAAAATCAAGAGAATGTAACTGTGACACGATAAACCACAACAAAACACTACTGAAATATTCCAACTCTTGCATTTCAACGAAAGAAATTCAAAATGAACTTTGAAAAATCACGAGAATGTAACTGTGACAAGGTAAACCACGACAAAACACTACTGAAATGTTCCAACTCATGCATTTCAATGAATGAAATTCAAAATAAACTTTGAAAAATCAAGAGAATGTAACGGAGACAAGGTAAACCACAACAAAACACTACTGAAATATTCCAACTCTTGCATTTCAACGAATGAAATTCAAAATGAACTTTGAAAAATCAAGAAAATGTGACTGCGACAGGGTAAACTAGAACAAAACACTACTGAAATATTCCAACTCTTGCATTTCAATGAAAGAAATCCGCAATGAACGTTGAAAATCAAAAGAATGTAACTGCGACAAGGTAAACCATGACAAAACACTACTGAAATAATCCAACTCTTGCATTTCAATGAAAGAAATCCACAATGAACTTTGAAAATCAAGAGAATGTAACTGTGACAAGGTAAACCATGACAAAACACTACTGAAATAATCAAACTCTTGCATTTCAATGAATGAAATTCAAAATGAACTTTGAAAAATCAAGAGAATGTAACGGTGACAAGGTAAACCACAACAAAACACTACTGAAATATTCCAACTCTTGCATTTCAACGATAGAAATTCAAAATGAACTTTGAAAAATTAAGAGAATGTAACTGTGACAAGGTAAATCATGACAAAACACTACTGAAATATTCCAACTCTTGCATTTCAATGAAAGAAATCCAAAATAAACTTTGAAAAATCAAGAGAATGTAACTGTGAAATGGTAAACCACGACAATACACTACTGAAATAATCCAACTCTTGCATTTCAATGAAAGAAATTCAAAATGAACTTTGAAAAATTAAGAGAAAGTAACCGCGACATGGTAAACCACGACAATACACTACTGAAATAATCCAACTCTTGCATTTCAATGAAAGAAATTCAAAATGAACTTTGAAAAATCACGAGAATGAAAGTGTGACAGGGTAAACCACGACAAAACACTACTGAATTATTCCAACTCTTGCATTTCAACGAAAGAAATCCAAAATGAACTTTGAAAAATCAAGAGAATGTAGCTGTGACAAGGTAAACCACGATAAAACACTACTGAAATAATCCAACCCTTGCGAGAATGTAACTGCGACATGGTAAACCACGACAATACACTACTGAATTATTCCAACTCATGCATTTCAACATTAGAAAATCAAAATGAACTTTGAAAAATCAAGAGAATGTAACTGTGACAAGGTAAATCATGACAAAACACTACTGAAATAATCCAACTCTTGCATTTCAATGAAAAGAATCAAAATGAACTTTGAAAAATCAAGAGAATGTAACTGTGACACGATAAACCACAACAAAACACTACTGAAATATTCCAACTCTTGCATTTTAAACGAAAGAAATTCAAAATGAACTTTGAAAAATTAAGAGAATGTAACTGTGACACGGTAAACCACGACAAAACACTACTGAATTATTCCAACTCTTGCATTTCAATGAAAGAAATCCAAAATGAACTTTGAAAAAATCAAGAGAATGTAGCTGTGACAAGGTAAACCACGACAAAACACTACTGAAATGTTCCAACTCATGCATTTCAATGAAAGAAATTCAAAATCAACTTTGAAAAATCAAGAGAATGTAACTGTGACAAGGTAAACCACAACAAAACACTACTGAAATATTCCAACTCTTGCATTTCAACGAAAGAAATTCAAAATGAACTTTGAAAAATCAAGAAAATGTAACTGCTACAAGGTAAACTACAACAAAACACTAGTGAAATATTCCAACTCCTTCATTTCAATGAAAAAATCCGCAATGAACGTTGAAAATCAAGAGAATGTAACTGCGACAAGGTAAACCATGACAAAACACTACTGAAATAATCCAACTCTTGCATTTCAATGAAAGAAATCCACAATGAACTTTGAAAATCAAGAGAATGTAACTGTGACAAGGTAAACCACGACAAAACACTACTGAATTATTCCAACTCTTGCATTTCAACGAAAGAAATCCAAATGAACTTTGAAAAATCAAGAGAATGTAGCTGTGACAAGGTAAACCACGATAAAACACTACTGAAATAATCCAACTCTTGCGAGAATGTAACTGCGACATGGTAAACCACGACAATACACTACTGAATTATTCCAACTCATGCATTTCAACATTAGAAATTCAAAATGAACTTTGAAAAATCAAGAGAATGTAACTGTGACAAAGTAAATCATGACAAAACACTACTGAAATATTCCAACTCTTGCATTTCAATGAAAGAAATCCAAAATAAACTTTGAAAAATCAAGAGAATGTAACTGTGAAATGGTAAACCACGACAATACACTACTGAAATAATCCAACTCTTGCATTTCAATGAAAGAAATTCAAAATGAACTTTGAAAAATTAAGAGAATGTAACTGTGACATGGTAAACCACGACAATACACTACTGAAATAATCCAACTCTTGCATTTCAATGAAAGAAATTCAAAATGAACTTTGAAAAATCACGAGAATGAAAGTGTGACAGGGTAAACCACGACAAAACACTACTGAATTATTCCAACTCTTGCATTTCAACGAAAGAAATCCAAAATGAACTTTGAAAAATCAAGAGAATGTAGCTGTGACAAGGTAAACCACGATAAAACACTACTGAAATAATCCAACTCTTGCGAGAATGTAACTGCGACATGGTAAACCACGACAATACACTACTGAATTATTCCAACTCATGCATTACAACATTAGAAATTCAAAATGAACTTTGAAAAATCAAGAGAATGTAACTGTGACAAGGTAAATCATGACAAAACACTACTGAAATAATCCAACTCTTGCATTTCAATGAAAAGAATCAAAATGAACTTTGAAAAATCAAGAGAATGTAACTGTGACAAGGTAAACCACAACAAAACACTACTGAAATATTCCAACTCTTGCATTTTAACGAAAGAAATTCAAAATGAACTTTGAAAAATTAAGAGAATGTAACTGTGACACGGTAAACCACGACAAAACACTACTGAATTATTCCAACTCTTGCATTTCAATGAAAGAAATCCAAAAGAACTTTGAAAAAATCAAGAGAATGTAGCTGTGACAAGGTAAACCACGACAAAACACTACTGAAATGTTCCAACTCATGCATTTCAATGAAAGAAATTCAAAATCAACTTTGAAAAATCAAGAGAATGTAACTGTGACAAGGTAAACCACAACAAAACACTACTGAAATATTCCAACTCTTGCATTTCAACGAAAGAAATTCAAAATGAACTTTGAAAAATCAAGAAAATGTAACTGCTACAAGGTAAACTACAACAAAACACTACTGAAATATTCCAACTCCTTCATTTCAATGAAAAAAATCCGCAATGAACGTTGAAAATCAAGAGAATGTAACTGCGACAAGGTAAACCATGACAAAACACTACTGAAATAATCCAACTCTTGCATTTCAATGAAAGAAATCCACAATGAACTTTGAAAATCAAGAGAATGTAACTGTGACAAGGTAAACCATGACAAGACACTACTGAAATATTCCAACTCTTGCATTTCAACGAAAGAAATTCAAAATGAACTTTGAAAAATCAAGAGAATGTAACTGTGACAATGTAAAACACAACAAAACACTACTGAAATATTCCATCTCTTACATTTCAATGAAAGAAATTCAAATGAACTTTGAAAAATTAAGAGAATGTAACTGTGACAAGGTAAACTACAACAAAACACTACTGAAATATTCCAACTCTTGCATTTCAACGAATGAAATTCAAAATGAACTTTGAAAAATCAAGAAAATGTAACTGCGACAAGGTAAATTACAACAAAACACTACTGAAATATTCCAACTCTTGCATTTCAATGAAAGAAATCCGCAATGAACGTTGAAAATCAAGAGAATGTAACTGCGACAAGGTAAACCATGACAAAACACTACTGAAATAATCCAACTCTTGCATTTCAATGAAAGAAATCCACAATGAACTTTGAAAATCAAGAGAATGTAACTGTGACAAGGTAAACCATGACAAGACACTACTGAAATATTCCAACTCTTGCACTTCCACGAAAGAAATTCAAAATGAACTTAGAAAAATCAAGAGAATGTAATTGCGACAAGGTAAACCATGACAAAACACTAATGTTGTGAGGGGGAGTCAAAAGTTGGGGGGTGGGGCCCTTTCGTGTCCCAAAATGCGCAAATTAAGAAATATTAAAAAATGGGGGCTCAAGGGCCTTTGGGGCACAGGGGGACCTTTGGGGGCCCGGGGGCCTTTGGGGGTCCGGGGGGCCCTTTGGGAGCCTGGGGGACCTTTGGGGGCCGGGGGCTTCCTTCGGGGTCGGGGTAGGGGGATCGGGGCCCTTCGGGGTTGGGGTAGAGGACCTCACGACACTGTTTAAATAGAACTTGTGTATTATAACGACCACAGAGTTTCATCCTCAAATCCTCTTCTAAAATCTCTTCAAAAATCATCTTTTAAAATGTCTCTAACTGTTTCGCCGAAATAATTCCCTAAAATGTTTAAAACGGTTTCGCCCAAATAATCCCCTAAAAGTAATTTCTGCGTGTTCCAATTGCTTTGGCATCCCTGCGCTGTCACATTTGAAATTTCTAGGAAACCCTTTCCCGCGTTAATCTCTTCATCTCATAAATGTTCCTAGCTACACTTTTAAGGTTTCGTTAGAATATCAATTTATCTCTCCGACTTAAAGATCAGTGAAGCCGTATTTAAAAATAGAATTTCTATCTCTTTAGACTCCCGCATAATTCCAAGATAACAAGTGATGTCATTTGTAATTCCTGACACTAAAGATCAATGAAGCCCTATTTAAAAATAGAATATTAATTTTTCTCTCTGACCTAAAGAGCGTTTATCCCTCAGACCTAAGATCAAAGAAGCCATACTTGTTTCTTTATTCCCCTTTCGTAAATCAATAATTCCCCTAGCGATTATGTAAATCAAGTTCTCAGAAATTCACTTCCCCCTCGAGTCCTAGATCAATACATTACCCCTAGCGATTATGTAAATCACCCCCCAGTGTCATAAATCAATAATTCCCCGAGCGATTATGTAAATCACCCCTCATGTCATTACACGTGGCCAAACAACAACAGATCGATAATCCTTGAATAAATTATGTAAAAAAGTTTTAGGTGGCAGCAGGGTGTCGTCCGGGACCTTTAGGGTCCTTTCTACTTAAGGGCACCAAGATCTATTTATACCTGGAAAATAGAAAATAACCAAGAGGAACATTGGACGAAGAAAATTTCAGAGTATTAAGGGCACCAAATAAAAGAGTTATTTGTCTCCCGTTATAGGGGGATAGACCTAGATGGGTCTATAGACCCATCTTAGATCTATTTATACCTGGAAAATAGAAAATAACCAAGAGGAAGATTGGACGAGGAAAATTACAGAGTATTAAGGGCACCAAATAAAGGCCTTATTTGTCTCCCGTTATAGGGGGATAGACCTAGATGGGTCTATAGACCCATCTTAGATCTATTTATACCTGGAAAATAGAAGATAACCAAGAGGAATATTGGACGAGGGAAAATTCAGAGTATTAAGGGCACCAAATAAAAGCGTTATTTGTCTCCCGTTATAGGGGGATAGACCTAGATTGGTCTAAAGACCCATCTTAGATCTATTTATACCTGGAAAATAGAAAATAACCAAGAGGAAGATTGGACGAAGAAAATTTCAGAGTATTAAGGGCACCAAATAAAAGAGTTATTTGTCTCCCGTTATAGGGGGATAGACCTAGATGGGTCTAAAGACCCATCTTAGATCTATTTATACCTGGAAAATAGAAAATAACCAAGAGGAAGATTGGACGAGGGAAAATTCAGAGTATTAAGGGCACCAAATAAAAGCGTTATTTGTCTCCCGTTATAGGGGGATAGACCTAGATTGGTCTATAGACCCATCTTAGATCTATTTATACCTGGAAAATAGAAAATAACCAAGAGGAAGATTGGACGAGGAAAATTTCAGAGTATTAAGGGCACCAAGATCTACTTATACCTGGAAAATAGAAAATAACCAAGAGGAACATTGGACGAAGAAAATTTCAGAGTATATTTACCTCCCCCTACAGGGGATAGACCTAGATGGGTCTATAGACCCATCTTAAATCTATTTATACCTGGAAAATAGAAAATAGCCAAGAGGAAGATAGGACGAGGAAAATTTCAGAGTATTAAGGGCACCAAACAAAAACGTTATTTGCTTCCCCCTGGACCCATCTTAGGTTTATTTATACCTGGAAAATAGATAAATTCACAAATAAAATTTATTTATGGGGTTCGGACCAGAATAGAACATCTTTATTGATTTATTAACATTTCTATTTTCCTCCACGGAATGGCGGAGGAGTGGCACGAGGAGGTCAAGAGGGAGTAAGAGGATTTATGGGAGAGGGTTATATGTAGGTAGCCCTTACAGGGAGCACTACGAAATTAGAGGCGGTACCAAAATCATATAATAACCAATAAAAAGATTCCCTAGCAAAGTCGGAATGTTCGAACTGGATTAAAACAAAATCAAGTTTTAGAATTCTTTAAATGCGTCAACACGGATCCAGTGAATGAGGCCATTTTACAAATTGAACCAAGTGTTGAGTTTTGCAATACAGCGGGAAGGAGAGGGGGGGGGTCAGTCCCTTTTCATAATGTGTCAAGAATCATATAAACTATACATACCGAGTCTATAATGTTTATTTTCTTTTTAGAAAATAGAGTAGAATACTTCTATTCACTAAAGAGTGAGGAGCTAAACTAAAATCTACCAATTACACAATGGACATTTTTTTAAATATTTTACCTGTTCACTTATGTGTTTGAGTATGCAGAATGTGTTGAAGGGGAAGGAGAAGGGGATGCAGAAGGGGACGAGAAATATCGTTTGTAAAACACCCTGTTACAGAAAAAAAAAGTTTCAATCTTTTGACTGGTTTAAAATTTCATACGGACAATCTAATAAGGTTTTGGAGGACAAAAAAAAAACAAAAAAAAACATAGAAAAACTTTCACATGCGTTGCGGACCAATGAGTAGCGTAGGTGCCAACTTCCTAATTCTCTGCCCTAGACCAGGAGTACTATGCGTGGTTGAGAGCAGAGCGTTCTAATTAGAACGCTCCTGTCTCCTACCATGTCCACTCCCAGGAGCGTATTTTTAGAGGAAAAAAGTATTCTAATTTATTAAGATTCTGAGATTAAACTTCCTTTTCTGACATTTTGTATCTGATGTCTCTGATCCTCTATAACATACGAATACTGCAGGATGGAATAATTGTTCTTACACAGGTGTTATTATTGTAAGGAGAGTGGATACAAAGAAAGCGTAAAGGCGCAACAACCAAGACCGAGGACTTTATCGTAGCTTGAAAAGTCTGGGAGTGCAGGAAGATAAGTTTTAGAACGCAAATCAGAATACAAGAAGCTGACCTCTATGGAAGTTGTCCAGTGTAGCCCTGTAGCGTACGGGCGTCGATAATTCGAGGCGATTTGCTCTTTTACAAAGGGCATATGATAGTCTTAAGCACTAATTTCAGCGTATACCGTACGCAGGCAAAAATAGAGAAACAAACATGCTTGCATGATAAGCGCAAACATGCAGAAAATTTAGCTTTCAGACTTTGGTTGTTATAAGCAAGGCTGTTACCGAGAAACTAATAATATCCTAAAATGTATTTTCAAAAAATTCCAAGGTTTAAGTAGACACTAAATTATAGTTAAGCAACAATATATATGATGTTGATATTTTTGGAGGATTATATTATATATAGAAGAATATTTCACAAAAGTCTATCACCAGATATTGGAGTTGAAGCCTTATGACCTCCAGTTGGAATGGAGAGATTTAGCCCCTTTCAAGTACCATTGCTTAATATAAGAGTCCTCCTAGCTTCCGGGGTTATATATATATATATATATATATATATATATATATATATATATTATATATATATATATATATATATATATATATATATATATAATATATATATATATATTATATATATATATATATATATATATATATATATATATATATATATATATATATATATATATATATATATATATATATATATATTATATATATATATATATATATATATATATATATATATATATATATATATATATATATTCTGTTCTGTCTAAGAATGTTTATAGGTCATGATTTGTATTATCTAACACCATTCTCTATCGGTTGCATCGCTTTCTTCAAGGTTCTATTTGCACAGTCTAATAGCTTCTGATCTATAGCAGGTGTCCTGACTCACAGAAATAAACTGCATTTCTAAGAAAACTGTCAATATTGAAATGTATTTGGTTTATTATATATATATATATATATATATATATATATATATATATATATATATATATATATATATATATATATATATATATATATATATATATATATATTATATATATATATATATATATATATATATATATATATATATATATATATATATATATATATATATATATATATATATATCCTCTGGGGGATACTTTACAATTACTTTAGAAACAACAATGCCATTTAAAATCATCTTTTCATATTGTTGTCACCCTCCCCCTCCCCCCCCCCCCAAAAAAAAATATAAATAAAGCCACCTAAAAATTTACCTGAACGTTTTACAGCTTAACGTATTAAACAATTTGGACCAGTTTATCAGCGTAAAATTTAAAATCTCAATCTTTAAAATATTCGCAAAATAATTCGTGCAAGCTTTAGCAATGAGAGAATTTATTTTTAATCACTCGATTTTAGTTCTAAGCGTTACTAACCAAGAGGAATGTGCCACTCCAAACTACCCCTAAATACAAATTGCCTATCGAAACCCCTTATTCATATCACACACAGTCACCAATTCAGGGATTTCTTCAAGGAGCAACATTAAACGAGGTTGGGGTCGAAAAAGATTTTACTACTACTACTACTACTAACACTACTACTACTACTACTACTACTACTACTAGTACTACTACTACTAACAACTCACCGCAGCAACAAGCCGCCACAAACGCTCCGAACAGCACAGCAACGCACGCTCCACACAGCACAGTTGCGCACGCTTCTCCACCATTCCTATCTATTCAAAGCCTGCCTCTTTACACCATCCCAGGAAGTTCCCATTTCCCTTCAGTCCTTCTTTACGAATCCTCGCAACCCAACCGTGGACGTCCTGCTTTCCGTTTAACCCTAGACGGTTGGCTGAAAAGAACAATCTTTGGCAATCTGTCATCCTCAATCCACAGAATGTGCCCTAGCCATCCCAACCTTTCCCTAATTATAGCCCTAGAGAGCAGGATTGAACCACACTTTTCGTAGAGCCTACTGCGGCCTACTGTTTGCAATAGGGTCAGTCAGTCGGGCACCCAAAATAATCCGTAGGCAATTTTTCTGGAAAAATCTAGTAAATCTTCCTACGTTTCTCGTGCATAGCACTAACCACTTTAATGTATTTGTCTGATATACCATACAACTTTGTCGAAAATATGGTCGACACACCCTCTACTCTTCCTAAAACTGCGTATTAAAACAATTATTAGATTAGTTAACAGTAACAACCATTAGAACAGCTCTAATGAATCTTTGTAAATAAAGTTATTCTGATTCAAGGGGTTTAGGTTGAAAACCCGGCTTCTCGCTTTGGATTGCACGATTGTGAAAAGAAAGCAAATTTTACAATCCAAATTTTCGAAAAGCCACACAATCGGATTGTTCAAAAATTGAACTTTGGCGAAACACTTGAACAGTTGAAAAGGTGGGAGTCTATTCTCCATTATTATTTGGTATTTCATTATATTTATTAGGAATATTAACCACTTTTAATTCTACCTGAAATTCTCCCCCTCCCCCAACAAAAAAAAATCAGATTTCATATGCTCTTGGGACAAAAGACGAAATTGAAAAAAAAACTAGCTGTACAATCTATTAGAAAAAAGTTTTCCATTTTCAAGAGCAACACAAAATACATCCATGCTGTCAGCTTTTGATTTTTTTTTCAATACTTACAATTACTTACAATTCTTACAATTCTACAATTTTTTTTTCTACAATTCAAAATCCATAACCCTTAATTGAAATAGGGTTGCCACTTTTACAATCCAAAAGAGAATCCGATGGTTGGAATGCGATTCATATATATAGTGAATAGGAATTGAGTTTGACGATATAATTCTAAATCCGAGAATCCGGATTGTCAATTGGAAAGGCCTTTAGTAACATGCTCTAATACATAAACAAATATTTAAAACTAGTGTGATAGCAGCAACTTGCTTTTATTTATTTATACATATCCTTCCCTCCAGCCCGGAAAAAAAATTAAACGCTCAGTTCATTCACCAAGTATCCATGAAAGCCAACCATAGGATGGATGCTATACCAAAAAATCATCCTATATTACTATACTGCATGCAGTGTTTCCACTTATCTTTTCAAAAAATCTATAAAATCTTAACAATTTTCGGGAGAGAATCGGGAGATGGCTCTCAGGATTCGGGAGACGGATCTCAGGATTAGGTAGAATTTTCAGTTGTTTTTTTTTTTTTGTATTTTGTATTGAGTTTTTGGAGGTGTTCGAGCGATTTGAGCATAAAGTACCACATACTAAATGTTTGGAGTGCATATTTACTAGAGCCAGCCGCAATCCCGGAAAGAAAATTCGTCGATCAACATTGTCAAACATGAAAAAAGGAAGCAGCTAGAAGCTTGAAATTTATTTATTTTTGAAACTAAGTGCAGTTATATTTCATTCAGACTCTAAAGCTTGTTTAATTAAAACATTTTTCTTCATCGACCCCTATTTTTTCTCGCCCTTTGAGATTCCACATGACGGCCCACTAAGTTCAGGAAGGTTACAGAAAATCTGGTAGAATTACGGCCATCAGGCCTTTGACCATTGAGTCTGAGTTAAGTGGATATTTTTTTTTACCACCATCCCCAGAGGTATTCACAAATGATAAAGAGAAAACGCAAAGTCGCAGCTCATTAGTATTTATATAACTGAAAAAAAAGTATAAAAAATAGCAAAACTTTCATATACATATACCGTATTACATTCATAATCTGTGTCTATCGTATGGCTTTTTATGTGAGCAGCCTCCTCTGATCATGCAGTAACTCAGCTGTGCTGGCATACGCTACTACTCCTTTTAGCCTCTTTCTGAGGGGCTGGTCAACCGTCAGTGTGTCTGCTGTAAATCAGTCTCGTTTCCTTTCAAGTTTCGTCTGAATAGTGGAAGCCAAAGTTACTGTTACCAAATGATTCCTTCTGTCGGTCTTTACTTCTTGAGTAGGCTGAACAGTCGTTCTGAAGCTACGTTCGAAAATGGCAGGGAAAACAAGTATTGTACAAACTTGGCTAAGTTTGGTTTCCACGGTGGTCCCTCGCACTCAAAGCCCATTTCCAGTAATCCACGGCTGTCAGAGTCACTGTTCCATCATCATTGGCACTATCGGAATGTTCCCGCCATTCTTTGTCAATGGCACTTCTCGACCACTAATTGTGCTTGTTTTCATCCTTTCTTCGCGATTTTATGCTATATAATACATTGACAGGCCCTGGTGGACTATATTCGTCACTTTCTGCTTACCCAATCTTATTTTATCAGTAACATTCTTATGCAGCATATTTTTCAGGAATGGGACTAACTTGTCAACCAGCAAAAATTGTAAATTGTTTTCAAAATGCTGCAATTTTCGTCTCTGTTTCTTGTATTGGATCATTTGAAGCAAACACCTTCAGTTCTACAGAGCAACTGCAGACAAAGTCTAATTTTTGTCATATTTCTTTAAATTTGTAGTAACTTTGGATCATTTTAAACCTACTGAATCAGCTGGACCCACATAGTGCTAGTTCCCATCTTCTTGGTGCAAGCCAACACCTGTGGTTAGTTTATGAATTGAAAATAATTAGTTAATTACAAACCTTGAAGGTGTTTAAATGATCAAAGACAGAAAATCAATGCAACCACTGTCGAATGGATAATGGGCAATGTTCATACCTATGCCAATAAATTCAAATCGCGGTGCCTCAATTGCCTGGGACGTTAGAAAAAATTCCTAAAAGACCACAGGCAATGGCCAGGTAAAAAAAAAGAATGCCAACAAAGTAAAATGTTCCGGGGATTAAGTTTTCTGGAGATTTTCGGGAGATTCGGTTTTCTTTTTTTTGTCGGGAGATTGATTAGAAATTCGGTAGATCTCCCGGAAAATCGGGAGAAGTGGAAACACTGACTGCATGCCTGCACATAGGGGAGGAGCTATATATAAGTCCCACTTTAGATTGTTCCGACCACCCACTCCCAAGCTAAAGAAAAAACCCATGGTCCCGCCCCCGTAAGTCAGGCTTGTTTGCAAATATAATATACTGAGAAACTGCGTGCTATTCTGTCCTCCCACGCCTTATAAACACATCTTGTTCTAGTGAAATTCAGTGGCGTAATTTCGTCAAAATCCTGGATGGAGCGGGGGGGGGGAGGCAAAGTTGGAGCCGATTTTCCTAAATCAAGTGAAAATGACAGTAAAAAACTGAAAAATGAGTCATATATTACCATACAGGCAAAAATATAATAAAGAAAAGTGACCTGTTTCTCTGGATATTTGAATTATGCATGCTTATCTTAATTTTGACAAAATTTTTGCAGAAACAAAATTTCAGGTGGGAGCAAACTGAGGTCTGGGGGAAAGGGGGTCGAAACTGGGCCTGGAAAGGAAAGCTGCCCCCATTCCCATAGCAAGTTAAACCTCTGGTGAAATTCAACTATCTTAGAAAAGCTGACGGCCCAAACAACCTTTTTCCATGTTAAACAATTCACAGCTGATTTTATTCATTCATTTTTATTCATTTTTTCATTTTTCATTTTATTCATTTTTTAATTTTATTCAATTTTTTCATTTTATTCATTTTTCATTTATTTTTATTCATTCATTTTTATTAGTATTATGGAAAACAGATACAATAATAAAGAACAAAAACTGAAAGAGTAAAAGAAAAACAAATACATCAGATATTGCACCCCAAAAGTTGAGCTTGTAGGGGGCCCAATCAATACAGCAACAATTTCAAATGCGGAAAAACAAAGAACCTAATATGAAATAAAGTTATACATCAATAAAAAAAATACAGGAAAAGACCAAAATACAGAAATCTCACTACAGTCTAAGAAACCCACAATCAGAATTAAATAATATCGGAAAAGACCTCTTCCATAAAATATCGGAGGGAAGAGAATTCCATAGCTTAGTATCTAGATAAACTGGGGAACGCTGGGAAAAAGAAATTCGAAACAGTGGAAGTTCAATGGATAGATGGGACTTATGAAGGGAAAGGGTAACATGTGAAGATGGAGCTTTTTTGAAAAAAGCTACACAGGCTTGTAGGAAGGGAACAATGTAAAAATTTATAAGCTAGGAGGAAACATTTCTTTTTTACCATCTTGGGAGAGGTCCAAGCACAGCTTTTACAGCTTTACTCTGGAGGCGTCTTATAGGAGTTAGAAGAGAAGAGCATGCCACACCCCAAACAGAATAGCAATAAGAAAGTCGTGAATTGAAAAGCACATGATAAAGCAAGACCATACCTCAGTGGGAAGAAAGGATTGAACTCTGTGGAGGAAACCAACCTGGCGAGAGTGAATACCCTGGATATAGGATAAGAATACCCTGGGATAGGAGATAAGATAAGGCTTATAAGAAAGGCTAGAATCCAAAAATACACTCAAAATTTTAATTACCTGAGCTAGTGGAATAAGGATATTATCAAAATACAAATTCAATATACAAGGAAAAACAACGAGGGAGCGATGACCCGCCGTAGATGTAACTCTACCACTTTTAGACGCATTAACAACCATTTTGTTTACAAACCATTTTGTTTATGTTACGCTTGCCTCATTTTCAGCGCAAATAAAAATGTTTGTGTCATTGCCAAACATCACGAATCGCACTCTCTCTGACATACCAGTTTTTATAAGGTCGTTGATGAATAGAAGAAACAGTAGCGGACCCAGAATCGACCCCTGGGGAACTCCACTTTTTACAGGCAGAGAGTGCGATATGATGCCATCGATCCGATATTTCCAAAATCCGCAATATGAGTATCTTCTTTTGGTACCCAAACAGTTCTGCTTTAGAAATTTGTTCTTTGGATATTACATTTATTAACACTTTATATTGGATGTAAAAAAAATCTTTCTTTTACATACAACTGCTGCTTATTAACAGTAACAAAACAAATAAATAAATAAATTAATAAAAAAATGTTGTGTAACATACAGCTCATATAACCTGGAATAATAACTTAATAGGCCTACAGGCTAGGTCTTATTCGCTATTAAATAAACTAGTTTTTTTTTAAAATTAAAGTAACGAGCGACATTAAAACATAAACGAACTAAATTATTCCGTATATGGGGAGGTTGTCCCCTCTATAACCCCGTGGTCTCTACTCCAAAGTTTTATAGTGCTATGCTGAAAGCACTTATGAGCACAACAAATGTAGTTAATGAGTGATTGCAAGTGTTGTTGTGGATTGCCTTTTCAAACATTCGAAGTGCAATTTTTTTTGGTTAAATGCACATTAATAAGCTCTTTCATTCTTGAAGTATTGTGAATAATACTTATCATCCCATTCCCATTGCCCTTGTTCGTAAGAAGTCGTTCTTAAAGTGTTACAGACTAAATGCCAAACTTAAGCGTAAAGAGGGAAGGGTTAAGGAAAGGGCAACCTCCCCCGTATAGGGAAGAATTTCTGTTCGTTGTAGCTTTTAGTATAGCTCTTTACTTTCACTTGATAAATCTTTCTTTATAATTTAATTTTGTTCATTTTTAATACCAAACCAGGAGTTAACCAAAATGTAAGGAAGGTTTATTTACTGTATTTGATTTTCAAAACGAAGCATAATTGCCAAAAAAAAATCGTCCCCGCAATGAGAGGAGAGTCTTCACCCCCTCATCATCTTGGGTCCAACTCCCGCACCAGCCGTGATTTTTTAAAGCAAATATCTTTAATTAGGAGCATATCGTTTTTGAATTGCCAAGACCCTGCTTCGCCACATGTTATGTATTGAAAAACAGAAATGAAAATTTTATTTTTTACTTCCGAAACAGAAACTCACCCCATACACTAGGCATCTTAATTAGTTTTCCCCCTTCCTCCAGATGTTTGTTATCTGTTCATGTATCTTATGAAACCGAAAGACCAGGGAAATAAATTGTCAATATATAAGGGGAAAGAATGAATGCCATAACCTGTCATGTTTGAGATCAGCCACTATATACATTTCGTAACCAAACTACTTACAATATACGTAGGAAAAGTTACAGTAGACATGTATAATAGTTGTCCTATCCTATCGAGTCTCCGTGGTAAAGGTTTCTGAATGCAGAAGGAACAGATGGAACTGACAGAAAATATTGAAATACATCAGTTTTCAAATGACTTCTGTCTCCGTTTGAAGCTTCTTTAATTGTATTTTTATTTGTAGATTCTTTCTTTTTACAGGCAAGGGGCGAAACTGATATACGTAAAAATAATCAAACTATCTGGTTTGGTTCTTGATATTATTATTATTATTGTTTATTGAAAACCCGTCTTCATTCAAAAAGAAAATGACGGAGCACTAAAAAAAAAAAAAAAAAAAAAAAAAAAAAAAAAAAAAAAAAAAAAAAAAAAAAAAAAAAAAAAAAAACGATAATAATATAACTAGTGTTGAACAAGTTGGTTCTAAGCATGTTTTGAAATCTTTCGGTTGTGTTTCTCCATAAGTTTAGCAACGGGTATTATAGGATCTGCTATATGAAGACTATTGATGAGCTTTAAACTGCGTGTCCAAATTGGACATCTCAGTAGGTATTTTCCGAAACGGAAGAAAGTGGAGCAGATTTTCAGCTTATCAGCATTTGTAAGAATCTCCCAGAAGGGTGTAATGTAGAGGATGTGGGTGAGAGCAACAGTGTTGTACACCAATGCCAGATTACGGCGATTAAAACAAAGCTTAGCAGAGACTATGGATATATGTAAATATTGTCATTTGACGAATGCAATTAGTGGGTGAATTAAATTTTACAAACTCCCCTTTATCAACGTTCCTTTTATGTGGCGTAGGCGTTCCAAATCACGCGATCGAAATGCTTGATTGTAAAATCTTTAACTGCAGTTAAAGACTTTAGAATGAAAAAGTGAAAAAAGTCATTATGCCTCCCATCTATATAAAGCTGGGGATCATGAAGAACTTCGTGAAGGTATTAGACTTCTGAACCTTGAATCTCTCAGCGACAGACGATTATCACTGATCATGTCCCTCGGCAAGTCACTGCTATCTTCGCCCCATCACAGACTGATCCTTCCACCTGATGCTCCTGTTAACCAAAGAACCAGATCCCAGTCGAAGCTACAACCCCGTGTCTGCAGGACCAACCGCTACAAAAACACGTTTGTCCCCTTTTTCGTTGAAGCATACAACAAGACTTAGTGTTATTTGAATTCACGTGTTAGTGTTTTTATAGTGTTATTTGTATTTTTTTTCTTCTCATATTGTTGTAAAGACGACATAAATTAGCCATGGCTACGCTGTTCGATCTTAATAAACCTATGTCTATGTCTATGTCTATGTCTATGTCTTAGACAACAACTGAGATAGTTTTCAGTACCTATCCAACAAGTTTCCAAACTTGAGTTTAGCGAAAGCGAAAGAAGGTCCACAAATAAGGAATATCATTGCAGATAGTCCCTTTGATGACTTACTCAGTAGACTGGAAAAGATGAATGATTGGCATTTTAGTCTTTTATAGCCAAATTCCGTAAAAACAATATATCTCCTGACTATGCAAATATTACACAGAAGTGCGTAAAGCTTGATGGTTGCAACAAGTCCCTTAAGATTCCTTTCGTCGACTCATATCTCGACTTCTTTCCCGAGAACCTAGGTTCTCGGGAAAGTGTCAGTGATGGACATGGCAGACGTTTTCATGTGGACATCTCAATGATGGAGTCATGCTATCAAGGTCGATGGAGTGCAGCATTGCTGACTGACTACTCCTGGATGTTTCAGCGCAACATGCCAAATCCTCCGCACAAACGCAAGTCTACAGCCAGGAAATTCAAACCAAAATAACTCCAAATTATGAAACTTTATGTTAGTAATAACCACTAGAATGGTTGTTGGAGTCAGTAGGCAAGTTTCAAGGGTAGTTAGAAGATATAAAGGTGTTAAACAGGGTTGCACATTGTCTCCTAAATTATTCACCCTGTTTATAAATTCTGCAGTGACGTTTATGGAAAAGAAGGAGGCGCCAATGGTGAGTTTAGATATTGTTTCCATTTGTATGATGTTGTTCGCAGATCATGTTACTTTGGTTGCCGATTCACAAAGGGACCTTCAGAAATTACTTGACATTTTAGGTGATTATTTGGATAGGAAAAAGTTAGAACTTAATGTTGATAAAACCGTAGTGTTAGTATTCCGTAAATGTGGTAAACTTGAGGAGGATGTTAATTTTAGTTTTAAGGATAAAAGGGTTAGATTAGTGGACGAATGGTCATATTTAGGTGTTAAGTTTAAGGCAAAAGGAAATTTATTTAGTACCCATGTAGAAAGTAGGATCGAAAAAGGTAAGTCATGTTGTAATATGGTATTAAGAAGTCAGGTAAGGGATATTAAAAAGATGCAAGTAGTTAAAGAGGTTTTCAGGGCTAAAATTTTAGGCGTAATGCACTATGGTTCGGAGGTTTGGGGGCATGTGAAGGGTGAAAATCTAGAAACAAGTGCAATTAGGATATTATAAGAGGTGGCTAGGGATACGTAAGCACACAATAGTTTAGTAGTTAGAGGTGATTTAGGTTTGTTTTCTTTAAGAATTCGTAGGCTAGTAAACATGGTTAGGCTTTGGGAAAAAAATTTAGTGATGCCTAGGGTGCGGGTGATGAAGGCGGCTTAATTAGAAATGTTGAAGGGCCGCTCAGGCAGGGGGTGGCCGTGCCAAATTAAGAGTGTATTAGATCAGTGTGGACTAAGCCATATGTGGGGGGATGGTTTAGGGCTCGAGAATATGGGGGATCAAGTAAGTAGAGTAGTGGAAAGGATTTTACAGGACCAAGAAATACAGGCATGGCAGGCCCAGCGTTCAATTTCGAATTCACTGCGGCTTTATTGTCAGTCGAAGGAGATTTGGGGTGAAGTTTTATTTTTTAAGGCGGGTTTGAATAAAAATGAAATGAAGTTATTAATTAAAATGAGGGCTGATAGCTTGCCACTGGGCCAAAGAAGAAAGTTTATCGGGAGGGAAAAGTCAAAGGCTGGTCCTTATTTTGTCCTATGTGTGGAGGTTTAGATGAGAGCGTGTATCACTTGATGTATGAATGTGAGGAGCTGAGTGATTGGAGACTGGAAGTGTTTGGTAGGGGGGTTTATGATTTTGAGTGGTTGGTGAATGTGTGTGCGGATAAGTGTTTTATGGGTATCAGAAGCTTGGCACGATCCCTTCGTCTCGCGATGAATCATAGAAGTAGATTTCTGTAGGATTATGTTAAGTTATATGCAATTTCTTTGCAATGGTTCTTTGTTTATATTTTTTGCCATGGCCTATGGGCTATTAGCACAAATAAATTCTATTCTATTCTATATGTTGAGCCGTCCTACACGAGTGTTTCACTGGACTTGAAATCCTCAGAACAGGGGTTCGAGTCCTGGTCTCACTGGTTCTTTCGATTAGATCGGAGGTCAATGGTGTGACTCTGTAAGCTCATCCAGGGTCAAACCAGCTCTAAAAGGGTGCCTGGAGAAATACGGGGGAAAAGCGCCGGAAGCATCGGATGATTCGCCCCCAACCACACATAGCAATCCTGGCCGAAAATAGTGAATCAGGAGGATCGGCACCTATGAAACGCCGACCATTGGTCAGATATATATATATATATATATATATATATATATATATATATATATATATATATATATATATATATATATATATATATATATATATATATATATATATATATATATATATATATATATATATATATATATATATGTGAGTGTGCATTACACCTTAACTAGATGAGGCTATAAAATTTATGTTAACTACTACTCTATTCAGCAATATGTGCTCTTGTTTAACTTATTTACGAGTTGGTTGCCTTGATACAAAGTTAAAGATATATAAACGGTTAATGTGAGATATCCAAAAAGCGGTGGATGACAGAGACAAACGGTTTGCATATTTTGAATCACCATCTCTCAATTGTCTGAAAACCAGTGTTGGGTCCCAAAATATCCTCCGAAACTCTTTTTTGTTTATCGGTAATGTTATTATTATTATGTTTTCTTCAATTCTTCAATTGTTCCCATTAAGTTTGCAGGCAAACTATGCTAGCTACCTGGATATGAGACGAGAATTTATCAAAGAAAGCAAAGAACGCATTAACTAAATGAAAAGATTCAGGAAATTAACGATAGAAAGACCAAGGAGTAAACTGTAAATATGTAAAAGGATAGGATGAAAATAGAAACGTTTTCCGTTTGAGATCAATCACAATGTACAATTCTTAGCCAGCCCATTTACAATATATGTAGGAGTAATTTTAGTAGTCGGATATAATAGTTCTTCTAAGAAATTCTACCAGTAAGGGATTCTGAATGCGGAAGTAACAAATGGAATTAACATGAAAAATATTAAAATACCTCAGTTTTTGACTGACTTTCTATTTTCCTTAGAGAGTTCTTAAATTGTACTATTTATTATAATTTTTTTCTTTTCAGTTTTATTAATAGCTGAATTTTATAAATTGATGAATATGACAAACTTTTGTCCCTCTTACAAAGCAAGCATTCAAAATTCCAGGAGCGAAGGGCTTAATTGTAATATCTTTAACAGCATTTTTAATTATTATTATTCAAATATTTCTTTTTAGTTGGATGTTCAACTGTAGGCCCTTACGTTTGGACCATACTTTGTTCTTGACCTATAATGAAATTGTTTTTCTGTGTCCACTCGGAGATAATCAGCTGTTCCTGAGCGAGATAAAATATTTTGCAGGTAGATATTAACTAAATATTTAATATATAGATGTGGTTAGGTTAGGTATTTAATATAATTCGTTCTGGGCGGCCTGCTTTTCATAATTCAATGTTATATTTTCGATAATTTTGTTACTAAAGTATTATATTTTCGTCATTTTTGGTGTATTTCATTAGGACGAACCTTACTTCACTTCTTTGGTGTAGTCGCTATAACACGTAAGTACCGAATCCCAAATGCAAGTTACTTGATTTTTATACCCAAAAAGTGTGAGTAAATTATAGAAAAAAGAATAAACACACCATAATGCCAAAATGCCAAAGTTCATATCTACACCATAATGCACACCTACACCATAATACACACCTACACCATAAACACACCTACACCATAATGCCAAAGTTCAATGGCTACCTGAAACACCTCCTGTGTCTGAACAAGAGTCAGGTCGCCTAGTGAATTCAAATGACAGTAATTTGAACAACGGTCATTTTCAGGAGAGCAGAAGATTTAAAATATGTATTGAGTCAGGGCAATTTTCAGGAGGGGGGCTCGCCTCTCTTGAATCTCAAACCACCTCTTATTAAAATTATCAAATAAAAGTTTTTTTTTTGCTATTTACCCCACCAAAAATCACTTTTTTGTTATTCCCCCTTCCTCCAAACACACATACAGAGAGAAATATATCCCGCGTACGTGCCTGTGTTGATAGTTTTGACTACTATTCAGAAGCGGTTATTTGCAAAAAAAAAGTCTTTTTTTTGGCATCGAAAATCAACAAAAATTAATTAAAATATCGAAAACACAAATTTTCAACCATTTCTGCGGGCTCTCAGAAAGCTACCATGAATTTTGGAAATGCCAGAAGGTTTCAAAGGTACTGAGATCCAAATGAGATATGTATTTTCGAAAACTAAACAGCCTTTCTATGAAGTGCAAAAACAGTTAATTTTGTTATTGTTTTTATTGTCTTATATAGGATTTGTCCCTGTTGAACTGTTATTTTTTCAAATGAAATAGATGGATTGAACCAATCGATATAATTTACTTTTTTTAGGAAGTCGAATGCATAACATTTCCAGATAGAAAATGTTGCATAACCCCTTCCGAGTTTCCATAGCAGAGTTGTATTCTGGAAACTATCATTCACTGAAGGCACTTTATATGCTGCATTAATTTACTATTACAGGTTCGCTTTAAAAACTTGATATTAAAACTAAGAACTATCACCTTGGTTTCCTGTGAGATGGCAGATTGTAACACAACGTTATAAATACTAGAAATTTGATATCTTTGTATAATAAAACATAACTCGAGCGAAAAATAAATAACTAACGAGATTATAGAGGTTTGCTTTTTTCCATCATAAATTTGTGTCAACTTTAGGAATTGCTTTTCATGGGTTTTCTCTTAAGTTCTGTATTAAAGAAGGATTGACAATCACCGTACTGTGTCGAATGCTTTTTGCAAGTTGTTGCACATGCTTACATGCGACGAAATTCGGTGAAAACGTTATGTTCCTTCGGCGTAGTTTGGCTTTCAGAAAGGATACCCTGGTGATTATGCCCTGTCAGCTATGCCTTTAGATGCTGGTGCAGCAAATGAATCTTTGGTTCTTGGTAGCCATGATGTGCACTGTACGTTTTACTTGGCTATCCATGAATACATTCTGTAAGGGGCATAGAAGAGAGGGGTCAGAGGGGGGTCAAACCTTCAGTGTTAGGAGAGTATCGCAAATTTGCAATTTGTTGGTCCACATTTTATCCCTGGTCCGTGTGAGATTTCAGTTGTTTTGTCAGTTTATGGGGGAGTGAGACAGATAATAGTTTCACCTGACTTTTTAACATCGAAATAATAGAGCCTCAATCACAAACTGAATGTTCAGATGTTGTTGACAGATTGATAAGTCTAAGGCCCAGCGCCCAAGAAGCAATTATTTTGAGACTAGAACTGCTAAAAATTGCCCACGCAACGGTTTTGTGACCATGGCCTTGAAGGGGAGTGGGAGCCCGCCCACGAGGCAATCCAGATGAGACTGGTTTCCAATCAGTCTAAAATCGGTTCCGTATGAACCGGTTTTCTATGAACCTCCAGCGGTGGTCACAGTTGCGTTGCAGAGTGTTGTCATACATATTTTTGGGAGCTACCGCGTTGATATTGCCCAATTATTTTGGCTCTCAACGTGTCAGACCAGGAATTAAACGTCCAATTCGTAGGAGAAGTGGAGAAGCATGAAGATTCCTTCGGCATTCTGTAAAATGAGATAAATTGTCTATCTGTTTGAGACAGTTCTTTTGCTGCTAAGAACAGACGAGACTTTGCATTCTTTTTCGTAGGTTTTTCAAACCTACGAAACCTGCGGTACTCATAATAATCAATTAAGTCTTCCTGGTCGATACTCAACATAGTTAAACACATTGCACTGCCCAATTAGATAAACACAACTGATCCACAACCCCTCGCATCCGTGGGCGGAGACACGTTTTCATGTTCGGTTGTAGACTGGTCATAAACCAGTTGCAGATGAGACTAGTTTTCAACCGTTGGCTTGAAACAATTGCCCCGTGGGTGCTGGGCCTAAGTCTAGTTTGAGGTGCTGATGACGTGTTTATGCTTTGTCGGATCATTGCGCACACTTAGACGAATTTTAAAATGTCAAATGATGAATACCGTACCGGAAAACTGGTCTTAGTTCCAACGCAGATAAGTCTCGGATTGCTCTTTTTAATTGGATATATTTGAGTACTGTATCTGTTAGACTTGGTGGTTCTAATATCAAGCTAGTGCCTTTTCTAACTTATCTGCGCCACCTGGTCAGGACTTACAGGCTGTTGCAAATAAACTCAGGGTTTAAGCAATTTTAGGGTTTATTTGCAGGGTTTAAGCAATTTTATAAAATTCAACTGCGCTGTCGCATATTCTATATGTTGCGCCCACAGTATAAAGATATAGCAGTAAGTTTACCGCAGATAATTTCTGGCTATTCATTCTCGGTGCGAACAAACAGCTCCTCCCACTTATTCTTGCATTAGCGCGTACAGACAGCTCCTCTTATTTGATCTGCCATCAGCGGTCCAATTACCCTGGAACACGTATTTTGGCAGAAACTTTCTCAAAATGCCTTTGAAACCAACTAGAGACTTCGAAACCTACTTTTAATTTCTAAAAAAAATCTAATAATAACATTGCACTACTAATTACCGATTTTCATATATGTATTGGAATAAATTAATTTAAAATTAGTTTCTTCAAAATTTAGTGTTCCAACGTTGAAGCCAAGTTTCGCGTTCGAGAGAAATCTGACTTGTCTACCCGTGAAAAGATATAATGTCGCTTATGATTCTAGGTTCTCTGGAGGACTCGCACCTCGGTCCGGGTTTTTATAATGGGTGAGATAGGGAAAGATCATACTGCCTATAATTTATATACTGTGGTTGCACCTCTCAGAAGAATGCTTCGAAAATTTGATATTAAGCAAATACAGTCCTACTACTTTCGTTTCGCAAAGTAGTTGCTGAGGCTAGACATATGGATGCGAAATTCATATATTTGCCTTCATCACAAAGTTACAGAACCAAGTAAGGCCGTTCGAAAACAGAATGACATTTTCAAAACCAATGCTGTTGCATGAATGCAACAGCATTGGTTGCTGTTGCATGAATGCTGTTGCATGAATGGTCGTCCCTCCTGCAGCAGTACTGTCAATATAGTATTTTATTATTTTATTTATAGTATAGTATTTCATTTTATTATATAGTATTTTAATTATGTATTGTACTATTTGTTCTGTGTCTATTCTGTACTGTTTCAGTGTTGTAAGTATTGAATTGTTAAATATAATTGAAATGTATTGTTCCCTGTTGTTTGTGTTCTTTTTTTTTCTTATTGTTGAAATGTAATTAACGTCATTTTTTTGTAGGTATTGTATTGTTAAGTTTCGTACTATTCTATATTGTCCGTTTATTTTATATTGTATTGTTAAGTATTCTTTAGCTTTTTTGTGGTGACGGCTTAAGAAATGAAATGTATAGATCCGGGTCACCAGGCATGGATGCAATTTTTTTTTTGGGGGGGGGGGCAGTATTACAAACAAATTTGTTTGATTACTTGAATAAAAAGTGCCCAGAAAGCCAAGAATATTTAGCATTTCAAGGGAAAGAGGTCCCCCCCCTGATGCGTAAGTCCCAGAGTGTTAAGTCTAAAGACCGCATCTGACATTACCAAATTTTTGATAGAGATGTGAGAATGTCAGTTATGCCCTTAAGGTCTGACATCAACTAAATTGGACATGAAATCGTCACTGTCACGCCTGAGGATTGTATGTGATGTTCTCAAACGTCTGGTGCAAGTACACAGCAGCGTTTGCCAAGCTGTTCTCAAAACGAGGATCAGAAAGGCTATGTATGTTCAATGACACTTTGATCCTCCTGAGCTACATCGCCCCACCTGTACATTACGGTACATCCTGTACCGGTACATCCTCATCCTGTACATTACGGTACATTTTTCTGACGGTACAACTATTCTTGCTGCAAAACAAAAGATAGATTAAGAAGTCGTCGGAAGCGTGGAGAGCACCGCCTTCCGCAAGTCCAACTAGTTGCCTATCATAAGTTGGAAAAGAAGTGGTGGATATTCCTGAACAGGCTAGAGATAATTGAGCCTATTGCAGTTCATGCTACAAAAGCTAATAAAAATAAAATAAAAATCTTAAAGTACCTCGGTTTTGGAATGACTTTCCGTCTTCGCTTGAGGTTTCTTTTCACGGAAAAGTGGATCTTCATCCAGCTTAAACATTAAAGGACCGTCAACATTTTCTAAAAATAAAAATAACTTTTAAGGAGCATTTGGCTTTAAACGATTTTAACATTTCAACTAATGCGGTTTTTTAGGCTTCTCCAGTTTCAAATAGAATCTGAAATTCACTATTCATGACAAAAAAGAAATTGGTTAGATGTCTATTTTTGGAATTCGTTATTAGCCTGTCTGAAATTTCGCATAGCTCGTATACGAAAAATATAAGAAATTAACTGGCGGATCCAAAAACTATTTGGCTGCTCTTTGTACGATTAACTAAAAAAGACAAGTTTTTTTAACTGAAAGTAAGGAGCGACATTAAAACTTAAAACGAACAGAAATTATTCCGTATTTGAAAGGGGTTCTCCCCTCCTCAACGCCACGCTCTTTACGCTAAAGCTTGACTCTGTCTTACAACATTATTCTTTAAAACAACAAAAAACTTCAGCGTAAAGAGCGAGGCGCTGAGGAGGGGACAACCCCTTTCATATACGGAATAATTTCTGTTCGTTTTAAGTTTTAATGTCGCTCCTTACTTTCAGTTTAAAAAGCTTGTTTTTTTTAGTTAATTTCTGAACGTTTTTGAATTAATGCAGCTTTGATTTTGGCTTACCGTACATGAAAAATTAAAACGAAATTCGCATATTAATTTTCCTTTTTTTAGGTAATTGGCTTTCTCGAAATTTTGTTCTGACGTAACTTACGAATTAACTTACGTAACGAATTTCTATATTCGTATGTTTTTATTGTGTATATTAGGGAGTTTGCTCCATAGTTAATACTTCGCTCTTTACGCTAAAATTCAAATTTTGTTCGAATCACAAACCCCTGAATCACAAAGGCCGGTTAATTAGAATAGATAGCTCTTTTCAAAGTGCTAAAAAACTTCAGCGTAAAGAGCGAGGTATTGACTAGGGGGCGAACCCTCTCATATACGTAATAATTTCTGTTCGTTTTAAGTTTTAATGTTGCTCCTTATTTTCAGTTGAAAAAAAAAAATTTTTATTTAATTTATGATCGTTTTTTTAAATAATACTGGGAAATCTGGCGCCCCCTAAATGGAAAAGTTCCTTCCCCAAAGGAAATATCCTCCATGGAAAGATCCTCCCCCGTAACCCCTACTCCGACCCCGACCCCCACTAGAAAAAAATTCCTCCTGAAAACACCTGTATACTTCCCAATAACCAATACCATATGTAAATAATGGGCAAAGTTTATAACTTGTAGCCCTTCCCCGGGAACTGTGGGGGATTAAGTCATCCTCAAAGACATATTAATTAGATTTTCGACTATGCGGAACAAAATGACTGTCTAAAAATTTTGATTGGGTGACTTCGGGAAAAAATGAGCGAGGGAGGGGGCCAAGCTTTTAGAACTTTTAATTTCCGTTCGAATGAGTCCTCTCACGATATTCTAGGACTACTGGATCGATACGATCACCCCTGGAAAAAAAAATAATAAACACGCATCCGTGATCTTTCTTCTGGCAAAAAATACAAAATTCCACATTTTTGCAGATAGGAGCTTAAAACCGCTATAGTAGTATTCTCTGATACGCTGAATCTGATGGTGTGATTTTCATTAGAGTTCTATGACTTTTAGGGGTTGTTTCCCCCTTTTTTCGAAAATAAGGCAAATTTTCTCAGGCGCATAACTTTGGATGGGTAAGACTAAACTTGATGACACTTATATATTTGAAATCAGCATAAAAATCTGATTCTTCCGATGTATCTATTGGTATCAAAATTCCGTTTTTAGAGTTTCGGTTACTATTGAGCCGGGTCGCATCTTGCTTACAGTTCGTGGTAAAAAAAACAAGTATGTCCTCTCCTGTCACTGAAGACTACCACCTCGGACATCACAACTCTAGATATTAGTTTTGACCTAGCTTTGTGCCTAGATTTATATTATTATAATTTTTAAAAAATTTAACTTTTTGTTCTTTGTTATTGTACTTTTGTGATTTCTATAGAAAATGTTTTTTATTCTAGTTTCTTTGTCCGTCCGTTTTTATCAATTGCATAGCTACAGAGTAACCAAAGCTTAGTAAAGAGCAAATCATGGGTCTTTGGAGCAAAGAAAACAAATTTTCGGCAAGACTGTCTCATAAGAGAAAAATCGCAAATTCATTTAGATTTTTTTTTTGGTAACAGAGCCTTTTTAAGTCCGTAAAACTTGGCCATATAAAAAAAATCTAAATTTTAACTTCGGTATTCATAGACAAGAGGCTGCATCATTTTAAAACTTAAGCTTTGACGGAGAAAAAGCAACTTCTCCAGATAATTTCAAAAGATATTTGAGTTCCCCAACCTTTATTCTTTTTTTAAAAATACAGTAACAGGAAACATAAATTGAATTAAGAAAAACAATGTATTGTGCTAAATTTAAAGCAATTCTAAAGACGCTTCAGGAAACAAAACAGTGGAAAAAAATACTCCCAGCTTAATTAAGAAAAAAAAAGGACAACTAGCAAAGAAGTCCTATGAAAATTCAACAGACAAGGATGAGCTTTGAAAAGGCAATTTCCAAGTTTAATAAGAAAGGATTTGATTTGCATACAGTTTAATTAAAGAGAGATTTTCGAATGTAATTAAACGCTAAGAAGCAAACATATTAATAAACTTTCGAGTAGGAAAAAAGAGGCATGTTCAAAGTTTCTCGCTTTTTGATTTTAATATGTAGATAAAAAGTATTAGTCTACTGAAATTATATTCAGTTTGTTCCTTAATCTGCATTGGAAATGAAAACACGAATAAAAATAAACAACAATGTATCACAAAAATAATAAAATAATAAATAAGTAAATAAAGTAAGTAAATAGAACTACAAAAAAATAAACCAAACGAACAAAATTATTCAAAATATCCAGAAAAATTATACAGAGGATAAAGGACAACAACACTGGAGTATGGAAAAAACTACTATCAACTAGAGTTGCCACCTGTAGGCATTTAGCACTATTTTATTATGTGAAGCATCGTAGCACGTGCTTAGTGTTGCTAAAGTAGTGCTAAAATAGCACGAAAGTGATATTTTAGCACTATTATAGTCAATTTTTTTAATGCAGCACAGAAAATTTCTGTGTAGAACGCAAATTTGGGCAATTGTAGCACTTATGGAACTGACCGTGGTGGCAACCCTGTTATCCACTATCCTCATAACATAAAGAAGAAAATCATCAAATTCAAGGGTGGCTTCTACAACAGTTTTCTCACAGTAAAGCTTAAAATGAAGCACAAGCTTCTCGCAGTTATAACCTCTATACTCGGCACCAGATGGCATCTACAAATGCTTCCTGATGATATTCTGTGTGTATTTGTTCATCATTAAACATTTTTGTAATTAAATGTAATTAGATTAACTTGTAAGTAAATCGCAGTTTGGGGTCTGATCAAAGCCGTATTTTTGTGCACGAAACTGAGACTGCTCCAGTAAGGCGTATCTCGTCAATTGATGACCTTTTATAGAGTTATTTTTTAACATTTGTGTTATTTTTTGTTATTTTTCGTTTTTTTTTCTCTCTCTATTTTTTTTTCAAGTGCTATTTCTTGTTCTTTTATATGAAAAACGATAATGTCTGATAAAGACCTATTTTGTCTTCAGGATTATTTATTAAGAGGTATTGCCAGCGATGATGATATACCGATTGTTGAGCTAAAGCCTATAAGGGAGAGTGATTATATTCGGTTGCCGGACATTCATGATATAAATGAAAAGAGTCTGCGACTATGTTCTTGGAATGTTCACGTGACTACAAGCTACCTGGATATTTTAGAATTAATTGAACAATTTTCTTCTTTTTTTTATATTATAGGATTATGTCAAACATTTTTTAGTTCAAACCAGTCTCTCTCACTGTATTCATTTCCAGGTTATGATCTTTGTGTTAAGAACCGAGTGGTGATGGGTCGTGGTGGTATTGGATTCCTTATAAAGAATGGGTTGAATTATAATGAAAGGGATGATCTTAGTATATGGACTGAAGGTAAGGTTGAATTTTTTTCAATTGAAATTGAATTTGGTGGGAGAAAAAATATAAATAGTATGGTGTATAAGCCGCCCAGTGCTCACCTGGAAGATTTTGTGGGAGGTATGAGTGAGCTGATTTCAAAGGTACCGTCTAGAGCGAGTCGTATTATTATGGGTGATTTTAATTTTGACCTGCTTGATTTGTCTAATCTTAATGTTTATTTTTTGAATTTTATGATATCGAATGATCTATACCGGCTTGTGAGTGTACCCACGAGGATTATTGGACAGAGTGCAACCCTAATTGATAATATTTTCGTTCGTTCTGCCAATTTGAAGCTTTGTTATGCTGATGTTGTGGCCTTTCCTGGTTCTGAAAATCTTCCATTTGTGAGTGTTATGAAGTGTCAGTTGCACAGACCAAAAAAAAAAGAAAATAAAGACAAGGTTAATGAAAAAAGAGAATCTTCAAAAATTTGCAGAGGAGGTTAGTTTTATCGATTGGACCCCTGTGTTTTCCGAAGAAGAATCCGCTACGAGAGCACTTGATAATCTAATGTCTGTTATTCTACCTATTTATGATAGTGCGTGTCCTATTAAGGTAATGAAAGTGAAGAAACAGGAACCCCGTAAGCCATGGATAACGAGTGAAATACCGGAAGAAAGAAAGCTAAGGATTGAGCTTTCCCAAAGATATCTAGATGATAAAAGTGATGTATCGTATGAATTGTTAAAAAACAGCGCAATTTAGTGAACAAATTACGTCGCAAAGCTATGGCCGAATATTACGATAGAAAGTTTTCAAATAGTAAAGGAAATATGAAAGAAACATGGAAACTGATAAATGAAGTGACCAATGGTAATTCTGAAATTGGAAGGAATGTAGTACAACTTGAAGGGTTCGCCCCTGATGATAAGTCTGGAATTGCAAATGAGTTTGGTAATTTTTCTCTAATATTGGTATTAAAGGGCAAAATAGTGTAAAAAATAGATGTCAACAGGTTCAAGAAAACATTATATGTGATAATAGACGTGAGAGTTTCAAATTAGCCTTTGATCTGTGTACATTTAACACTGGTATGGACAGAGGTGAAACACCTTCGTCTATATTTATAGATATTCGCAAAGCATTCGATACAGTTGATTTTCAAACTCTGCTAAGTCGGATGGAGTCGTTAGGTGTCCGCGGAAAGTGCTTAAAGTGGTTTGAAAGTTATCTCAAAGGGAGATCCCTCAAAGTAGTGTTGAATGATGTGGGCTCAGCAGCATTTCCAGTGACGTGTGGGATACCACAAGGATCAGTGTTAGGTCCGCTGCTTTACCTCATCTATGTTGATCTCATGCGTCTTTATTTGAAAGATGTGTGTCTTATCTCGTTTGCTGATGATACCGTTTTAACAGTGTTTGCCTCATCTGTGAAGGACCTGGTGAGAAAAGCGAATCTCGCATTGGAAAGGCTGGAGATTTTTACTTCATTAAGTCTATTGTGTGTAAAAGTTAGCAAGACATTTTTAATGACGTTTTCAAGAGTTGGTACACCACTGGATGTGTCTGGCCAGGTAACTTTATGTGGTTATCTAGTTGAGCAAGTTGATCATCTCCGCTACCTTGGTTTTTATCCTGATTGCCATCTGGCTTGGAAGTGCTACAGTGACGCAATTTCATCCAAAATTGCCCGTGAGGTAGGAATACTTCGACGTCTGCAGCACTTTGTCCCTCAAAGAATACTTTTAACTGTATATTATTCGTTGGTTTATCCATATATCTCCTACGGTTGCCTCCTATGGGGCAGTAACTTCTTATGCAACTATAGAAGAGTGCAAGTTCTACAAAATAAAGCTGTTAGAACAATCAATCGGTAGGTATGTCCAGGATGTACATGACACATGTGCTTGTTTTAGGTACCTGAAGCTCCTTAATGTAGGTCAGATAAGAGATTACCAAACTGCAGTATTTGTGTTTCAGTGCAAGAATGGTTTAACCCCTGACCGTTTTAAGAATTTTTACCAAATTAATAGTGATCTGCATAATTATGGAACTAGGCAAAGTGATAATATAGTTGTTGATTTGCGTCGTGGTACCAGGTCTTCATTTTCAATGAAACACCTAGGTCCATCAGCATGGAATGAGCTACGATTGAGGATTAGAGCGGCGGAACACGTACCTAAATTTAAAAAGAATTTAAAAGATTTTATTTCCCTTTTAAAGAATTTAAAAGGGGAATTTGTTAAATTTTATTATTGCTGGTAGGTTGGGTAGGGGTGGAAGAGGAGCTGGAGAGGTAAGGGTGGGCTGGGAAGGTAAGGATGGGTACGGGCTAAAATTAGGATGGAAGGACAGGATGGAGGAGGGGAGAGGGAGTTGAGTATTAAGAGTGATGGCGAATGGACTTGTTATTATTATTTTTCTTTTACATTTTATTTACCTATTATCCGGGTTGCAGCGGTAGCTAGCAACCTAGTAAGAGACAATCACGTCCAATGTTAAGAAATATAAAAACCCATAGCTCCTAAAAAAGGATTCAGATCAAAACAAAAAGTACACCATTAGAACCGCCTTATCCGAAACCTTATAAGTAAATATCACCATCTAATAGTGTCAAGGGTTAATTTAAAGCTGAAATATCGGAAGGGTTACTACCTACCGGGAATTTATGAAGTTGGTAGACTCCAGGATGAGAATTTGAGAGAAACTTTCCAGGAACAGTCGAATACTAAACTTGAGAGTTTAAAATTTGATAATGTGGAAGATGGTTGGAATAATTTTAGAAAAATAATTTGTGAAGTTGCTGAAGGTGTATTAGGGAAGGAAGCTAGAACTGCAGCTAAGAATATTAGTGAAAAAGCTTTATGTTTAATAGAAAGGAGAAAGGACTTGTACAAGAATTATCTGAGTGATAGATAATATGAAAACAAAAGGAATGTAAAGAAAGTGGAGAAAGCATTAAAATATGAACTAAGGAGGTGTGAAGTGGATGTCATGGATAAAATTGCCGAGGATCTGGAAGATGCAGCTAGACGGTATAATAGTAAAATATTGCACTGGCATGTTAACGAATTGAGAGGGAGTAGTCAATCCAGACTTGGCCCAGTTAAAGATAGGAATGGGGCCGCAATTAGCGATAAGGAAAAAACTAAAGAGAGATGGACATTTTGAGAATTTGCTTAACAGAGATCGAGTTGCAGGAAAAAATATAGAGGAAAATAAAAAGTTTGTGATACCTTGGATGTGAAGGAAGATTTGTTTTATGAGGAGGAATTAGCAACAGTGCTAAAAGGATTAAAAAATAATAAGGCTCCAGGTGCTGATAGGGTGGTATATGAGTTTCTTAAATATGGTGGCTCTGAGGTTAGAAATAAGTTACTGAAAATTATGAATATGATTTTTGAAAAAGGGGAAGTACCTAACGATTTTTAGGAAAACCTTAATTAAGCCACTTTATAAGAAAGGTGATAAAAGTGAGTGTGGTAATTACCGAGGCATTAGTCTGGTCTCTGTAGGTAGTAAATTACTTAGTAATATGATACTTTTTAGACTGAGAGATGCCGTAGACAAAGTTTTAAGAAGAGAACAGTGCGGTTTTAAAAAAGGTAGAGGATGTGTCGACAAAATTTTCAGTCTTAGGCTAATAATTGAAAGTGCCTGAGTTGTGAAACACCTTTGGTCCTCAGTTTTATAGATTATGAGCAAGCGTTCGACTCTGTTGATAGAAGAGCGTTAGTAAAGATTTTATCCTTGTATGGTATACCAGACAAATACATTAAAGTGATTAGTACTATGTACGAGAATAACACTGCTGCGGTTAAGGTAGAAAATGAGGTTAGCAGCTGGTTTTGTATTAAATAGGAGTTAAGCAGGGTTGTGTTCTATCCCCCTTTATATGGATTATTTTGATGGACTTTGTTTTAAGGAGCAGAGGAAAGGCAATGGGAGACCACGGAATCAAATGGGGAGGAAAAAGCGTCCTGGACTTAGATCATGCTGATGATTTAAGCATCCTAGATGAAAGTGTGAGGAAAATGAATGAAGTTTTAGAGGTTTTGCGAGTTCAGGGCGCTAAAATTGGTTTGAAAATTAATGTTAAGAAGACTAAGTCACTAAGGCTATGAATAAGTGAGGATGAAAAGGTGACGTTGGGTAATGAAAAGATTGATCAGGTGGACAGCTTCACTTACCTTGGTAGTATTATTAGTAAAGATGGTTGGAGCAGTGAAGATGTTAAAAGTAGAATAGCCAAGGCTCATTGCGTTTTTTCACAGTTAAAATAAAGTTTGGAAGAATAGGAAGATAAGCCTGCAAACCAGGATTAGAATATAAGAAGCTACAGTGATGACAGTGGTCAAATATGGCTCTGAAGCATAGACGCTTCAGAGCGGATGAAAATTTGCTAGATGTTCAGAGAAATTGCTTAAGGATTGTTCTGGGTACCCGGCTGACTGACCGTATTTCAAACAATAGGCTATACGAAAAATGTGGTTCAATACCGCTCTCTTGGGCTATAATGAAAGAAAGGTTGAGTTGGCTAGGGCACGTTGTGCGGATGAAGGATGACAGATTGCCGAAGATTGTTCTTCGGCCAACCGTCTAGGGCTAAACGGAAAGCAGGCCGTCCCCGTCTAGGGTGGGAGGACGTCATAAAGAAAGATTTAAAGGAAATGGGAACTTCGTGGGCGGGTGTAAAAAGAGAGGCTTTGAATAGATTGGGATGGAGGAGGAGCGTGCGTAGCTGTGTTGGCCTCAGGCGGCTTGGTGCTGCGGTGAGTTGTTAGTAGTAGCAGTAGTATTTATTTATTTACCTTTTTTTCATATATATAGGTTATAGTTTATCTATTTTTGGTTTATTTATAATAGTTTTAATTAAATAGTTGAGGTTTATGTAAATACTTGAGTTAATAGGTAAGTGGTGAATGGAGCTCGTCCGGAAGGATGCAAACTTTGCTGACCACGTGCAACTGGATATGGGGCTTAAACCCCTAACTAATCGCTCCGAATAGGGCCACCCCACCCTCATGGGTGCGGGTGGAGCCCACCCCAGGGTTTCGTAATCAGAACCTAGGCATAGGGACGGTTGGGCTTGCGACCCTCCTCCATAAAAATAGTTGCAATGAAAAGAAATGAAAAACTCAAGCCTCGGATCTTATTGGTTTCAATTTATTACGATCTCGGCACGCCCCTGGACATCCTTTGAACCTTGCTCCCCAAGGTGGGTTGAGAATAGCCACCTGGAATGTTTTAACCATAAATAAGCCGGGATCCAAAGACCTTCTAGGGTTAGAGATGTTAAGATGTGGGATTGACATACTTGGAATGACAGAAACACATTTGACGGGAACAGTACAGGTCACAGGATGATTTAGTCAGGGCAAACCTCCAATAGAAGCAGCGGTGTAGGCCTGCTCCTAAATAAGAAGGCAAAGAAATGCCTCATATCCCACAACCCAATATCGGATAGAGTACCCACTGCTCGTTTTAACCACAAGCATGGGAAGATGTCGGTTATTGTGTGCTACGCACTAACGAATGTCTCCCCATAGGTCGAAAAAGACAATTTCTACTCAGCTCTGACATCTGCGCTATCCCAAATTTCCCCTCACGATGTTTTGGCTGTGGTGAGCGATTTCAATGCAACTGTATCAAACCCCAGCGGAGCTTTTAAATCTGTAGTTGGAACGGTTACCTCTGACTCGTTGAATGAAAATGGGACCCGACTCCTCCAGCTGTGCACTATGCACGAATTGGTCATTGCCAACAACCTTTTTCACAGGAAAGACATCTATAAACCAACATGGTATTGCAACGATGGACGAATGCGGAAGATGATTGGTTATATCATAGTCAACCAAAGATGGCGCTCATCACTTACGAATTGTAGAACATATCGTGGCACTGATATAGGGAATACAGACCATCGATTAGTTGCTGCAAACTTCCGCCTGCGTCTTAAAGCCCAGCCTTCAGAACGGCGCCAGCCAAAATTAGACACCCAGAAACTAAAAATTGAGGCATTTCACCAAAAGTACTCAGTTGAAATTCAGACCAGGTTGGAATGCCTGGATACACTTGTTGACCCAGAAACGTCCTGGCAGACTTAGAAAAAGGGTGTACTAGAGGTTGCCACTAATACCGTCGGTCCTATAATGTATTCAAAGAAGCCCTGGCTATCGCAAAAAGCACTGCAAATCATTGAACAGCGCCAGAAAGCGCGGTTGGCCGGAGATACAACCTCCTACAGATGGCTAAACGGGATTAGAAACAATATTATTCACCGTGATAAACAACAATTTGTTGATAAAAAAAAGCTGAAGAGCTAGAAGATGCGGCACGAAAAGCTGACGTCATGTCGCTTTTCAAGCTTGTCAGAGATCTTAGCGATGGGAAACCACCAAAGATAGGCGCAGTTAAAACCATCTCTGGCGAAATGCTAAAAGATGAAAACGCGCAACTTGATCGATGGAGAGAGCACTTCACAAAGCTATTAAACGCCGAAAGAATCGTCGTTGACCCCAACCTAACTACATCCACTCACAAAACAACATACAAAAACCTACCAGAGCCCGATCCTCCCTCGGTAGAAGAGACACAAAATGCCCTTCTGAGAATGAAGAACAACAAGGCACCAGGAACCTGCGGGATCACCGTCGAGCTGCTGAAGTTTGGAGGACTGGCAATGCTACTTCGGCTGCACATGCTGTTCTCCCTCGTCTAGTCAACCGAATTGATACCTGAAGAATGGAAGGAAGGGATAATCCGTCCTCTATGGAAGCGGAAAGGTAGCCGTAGCGATTGCTCAAATTACAGAGGAATCACCTTCCTGTCAGTGTCTGGCAAACAATTCACCATGACGTTGCTTGATAAGAGTATCTAGTTCATTCGTAAGTGCAGCTGGATTCAGCAAGCAGGTTTCATGCCCAACAGATCCACGACCGAGCAGATATACACTATTCGGCAGGTCATCAAGAAAGCCCGCGAGTTCCAGCGTACAGCATATATTGCATTTGTTGACTTTAAAGCAGCTTTCGACTCGATCGACCGTGAGTCCCTTTGGCTGATACTAAAACAAACGGGACTCCCTGATAAATATTGCCGCCTGTTCAAGGCGCTCTACACTGGTACAAACAGCTCCGTCCAGGTTAATGGTCGCCAAGGCCCACTATTCGAGATAGATACTGGTGTAAGGCAAGGATGTGTTGCTGCTCCTGAACTTTTCAACGCGGTGATTGATTATGTCATGGATCGAACCACGAATCGTCTCCAATTCGGACTGAAAAATGGCGATAAAGTCCTTGTTGATTGCGACTTCACACATGATATTGCCCTGATATGCATTTCTGCAGTTGAACTCGAGAAAGCTCTCAATACGCTGTCGGGAGAAGCCCTGAAAAGGGACTACATATTACCTGGCAGAAAACCAAAAATAATGATCATCGACCCGGCAGGAAATTCCGCCAACTCACCATCATTCAACGTATTAGGGCACATTATCGAAGTTTTCAAGTCTTTTACTTACCTTGGATCTGGCGTCTCGGATAACGGCTCAATAGAAATGGAAGTCCAGTCGCGCATCGCGAAAGCTGCGTCTATTATGGCTCAATTATGCCGTTCCTTGTGGTCAAAGCCCAACATTAGCCGAAAAACAAAAATGTGGATCTACAACACGACCGTAACGCAAGTCCTTCTCTACGGTGCTGAAACTTGGCTGGCAGCTGCTTCTGTTCGTGATGCCATAGATGTGGCCCAAACAAACTTCCTAAGACGAAACGAAGGGATCAAGTGGTACGACTTCATCTCAAACACCCGATTGCTGACACTAACTGATCAGACCCCAACTCTCGTCAGCTCGCCATAAGAACTCTACGGCGGTTTGGCCACTTAATTCGCATGCCACAAGAAGCACCCGTCAGCATACTTTTCAATTTTGATCCCCCTCAACATGGCTGGAAGCGCCCCCGTGGAAGATCCCCTGTTCAGATGGAGGAACGGTCTTGTCCAGTACTTCTCCATGATCGGTAATGATCTCCAAGAAGCAGTCACACTTGCACAGGACCGTTTGGAATGGAGGCAAAGAGTCTCATCTCTCTCTATGCTGGACCACCAGCTGGAGCCTTAAGTCAAGTAAGTCAAGTAAGTAGTTACGTGGACTTTCGCGTGATCGCAAACCTTCATAGGTTTTCTCCAGCGCGAAAGTGTTGTTTAACTTGTTTATTTGTTTGTGAATGTGGATTAATAATAAAGTTATAAACTTACTTATGTAATTAAACAACAACAATAGTAGCTCATGAAAATGCTAAAGAGAGTTATAAAAGATCAACAGTAGGAGAATTTACCGACAACATATACTAATATTAAATGGCGTAAGAAAGGATGAGATTCTGTGATAAAGAAAAAGAAATATTTACAGCTGAACTATCAGCAGAAATAGAACAGCTGAACTATCATTTCAGCTTGTAAAAAGACTTGACTTTTCAGTTTTAAAATCGAAAGTTTGAAGAGACGGGAAAACGCTCTAAATCTATAAAAAACGGCCAAGTAAAGATGGGATAGAGTTCGTGCTATAATTAAAGGATAGTAGAGATCATAATGAACTTTACGGTAAAAACTTGAGAAGTGGCAGGGTTGAGATAGGGTTAAGGGAGTTGCCGTGGGCTCACTTTTGACCTCCAGCTTGTTTTGCACCAAATCCGCAGTTAATTCGTTTTTGCATTCAATTTTTTTTTTTGCAGAGGCATTATCAGGTTTATTAGTTTTAAAATTGAAAGCTTGTACAGACAGGAAAACGTTCTCAATATGTAAAAATGAGGAAGGAAAAACGAGATGGCGTCCGTGCTATAATAACAGGATGTTATAGATAAGAATTACATATGTTGTAGAAATTAATGACAAACAAGTAAGAACAAAAGAAAAAAGAGCAAAAGGGCAAAGAGCAAAGAAGAGCAAAAGGCTCCAAAGCCATTGTGTCGCATAATGTTTCCCAGGTCCTTCTTTGCAACACTAATTAATACTTTTCTTAGTTACCAGGAAATCAAAAAAAATATGATCAATATGTTCTGCATTAAATTTTAAACTGATTTTCTTTCCATTTTTTTTTTTTTTATAAATCATTTAGTTTCTCGTACATAGCTTACATCTTATTTACAATAACTGAATATCTTTATATTTTATTATTTGATGTAAACACTAGGAACTTCTATTACCGCATATACCAAATGTTAAGAGAGTGAAATAAATGTTATACTTTCACAAAAGCTATATAACAGTAATTATAATTAGTCTCCAATGGTTTACGCATATAGCATATCTTCCTCAACCTTTCAAAAAAAAAAAAAAAAAAAAAAAAAAAAAAAAAAAAAAAAAAAAATATATATATATATATAATTATGAATGACGAAAGAGTCGTACATGGTGTAAAAACTAGGGGTATAATTAAATTATGATTTTGTTAATAAAATTAGGGATTTATAATACAATTAGGGATTTATGATAAAATTAGGGATTTTAAAGTGATATACGGATTTTATGCTCTTTTTTAAAGTCAAGAATCCGGAATTTTTACGCATTTTCCCAAGAATTTTGCTAAAGGATAGCCGAAAGAGGTTGTGTTTTCAGCAAAGCCATAATTTTTAGAATTCTACAGATATATTTTAAATATCTTTGCTTTTTAAAAAGGCTGTGCTTTTTAAAATTAATATGAACAATAAAATGGAAGATAGAAAACCACCCTTTTAAGGGGAATGAAGAGTGGGTGGTAATTTTTTAAGGGTTATTTCAGTCCCTTTTAACTTCAGTCAAGTTTTTAAGTGTACTAAAGCTATTTTCATTACATAAAAATTAACAACTTACGGTTTTCATTGGCTTCTTGCCCAAAGCTTGGTTCTTTCAGTTTACTTGCTGTTCCTGTAAAATAATAGAATCAATAAAAAAAATCGAATTCAAACGATAAGTATTTATGCTACAGCAAAATAAGTATTATAGCTCTAATAAGTGGCGTTCATGCTTTACAGGTAGTTTTATATGCTAAGTTGTAAAGTTTCGTTATGTTAGTTATAACCTTTCAATCTTCAAGTCCTTTCGCATTAGGCTATCATAAAAAATCATAAAAAAAAACTCATAATCATCGTCTGAAATCCTCACAATCATCATAAGCAAACTTTCAAAATTTAGAAACGTGAAACTGAGATAGAAATTCAGGCCCTGATAAAGCGTGGATAGATTTCTATGAAAGGTTTATTCATTTATTAAATTAAAAAACTTTATCCAAAAACAAAGTTTTCAAAGAAAAGTAAAGAGCTTCATTAAATCAGAAATGAGCAGAAATAAAGTCAAATAATCTTCCAAGCATAAAACTACCACAAATCACCGTCAATGAAACCTCAACGAGCAGAAATTACAATAGATAACAGACTCAAACACAAAACTAGCAAACATTAAAATGAGTAGGGTTGAAACGGCTCCATATTTTTTCGTGAAAATTGGTATCTTGGGATATTCTCGCATAAAAGAACGATCTAGATAGGTCAGAAGTATTGGAAAGTTCGTTAAGAGTTTTAATTTTGGTTTTTGCAAATTAAGTCATGTAGTAAAAATTATAATGAAGTTACGAACGTAATGTACTTCATGACATCACAGGATGACGTCATTTATTGCAGATGACGTCACGTAATAAACATTATAATGACATCATGTATTTTATGTACTTCATGACGTCATACAACGATGTCATGCAACAAAAATTGCAATGTCGTCATGTACGTAATGTACTTCATGACATCATACGATTTCATTCATATCTGGGTTGCAGCCGTAGCTAGCAGCCTAATAAACTTACCCCTATATAGGAAACTTACCGTCTCTTGGTTGAACAACAAGGAACATATATTGGCTTGAAAATACAAAAAAGTGGCTGAAACCATGATATTCTCCGTATACAGCATCTTTTTTTCTGTCTCTTTCTCCTCAGATAACTTGGAGCTGGAACATCGTAGAGAGCTGTTTAATGGCTCATTTTAAATGAAATTGATATGGTTAAAAAGGTTTTGTAATTAAAAAAATAATTTTTAAAATATAACAAATTTATACGACAAACTACATTTTTCTACAACACATTTTATAGCTCATTTTATTCACATTAATTAAAAAAAACTTTTTCCACAAAATAAGTTTTTCAAAGAAAAGTAAAGAAATCCATTAAACAAAAAATTGAGCAAAAATAAAATCAAATAATCTACCAAGCTCGAAACTACCAAAAATCAGCATCGATAAATAAATGAAACCCAAAACGAACAGAAATTACAATAAATAACCGAGTCAAACTCAAAACGAGCAGAAATTAACATAAGTTGGGCGCAAAACCCCTATGCCTTCCCAAGGCCAGCACAAAATTTGCACTTTACTGAAAAAATATAAATGTTTTTACTTTTATAACTTTAATAAATCAAATAATTTTAACATGTTGATTACTAAACATCAGTATATGTATATTAAACTGACAATGCACATTCATTTGTATTTTTTCAGTAAAGTGCAAATTTTGTTCTGGCCTTGGGAAGGCATAGGGGTTTTGCGCCCAACTTATGTTAATTTCTGCTCGTTTTGAGTTTGACTCGGTTATTTATTGTAATTTCTGTTCGTTTTGGATTTCATTTATTTATCGATGCTTATTTGTGGTAGTTTCGAGCATGGTAGATTATTTGATTTTATTTTTGCTCATTTTTTGTTTAATGGAGTTCCTTACTTTTCTTTGAAAAACTTATTTTGTGGAAAAAGTTTTTTTAATTAATTTCTGTTTGTTTTATATTGACATAGTCTTTTCAGGGAAAAAGAAAATAAGACTTTAAATCTTTTCGTTTTTTAAGACTTTTTAGTTTGGCCTGCTATTTGTATGCTGTAGAAAAATTTTCAGCGATTTTTAATAACATACACCATTTTCAAAATCTGGACACAAATAGTGTTGTTTAACTTAGTTTCATACCTCCTCTAGTTGACCTGAAATGGAAAACTTGATACCATTCCCAAAAAAAATCTGTTTACTTTCTTTGATAGCTTGGATACACTTACACTATTTTGATTTGGTTAAATTTTAAGAGCAGAAGTAGCCTCGAAAGTTTGAACATAATACCCTCAGTCGTTCTTGGGATACTGCTGAGATGCCTTATTGGGAATTAGCATTATCACTGTGCATTTAAAAACATAATGGGCCAATGGGAGGGTAGGAGTGGAAGGGGGATTATTTACCCTCCAATCACTTTCGACTAATAAAAAGGGCATCAACCCTTCCTATTTTCAATCAAATGAGCCCCTTTCGAAGTTCCCACGACAACTCCTTCGATACAAAGTACCCTAGTCTAAACAACAACAACAACAAATATTACTAATCACTTTCGACTATTGAAAAGGGCACTAGCCTTTGAATTTCCAATCGAATTAGCCTTTTTTGAAGTTTCTACGACAACGCCTTCAATAAAAACCTTATATGCGCCCAGGGCATAACTTAAAACCCTTTCCCTGAGAGTTGTGGGGGAGTGTCCCTCTCAAAAACATATTTTCTATCTGGAAATCAACTAGCCTACGCTAAACAAAATGGCTACCTCAAAATTTTGATTGGATGTGTTTGGGTGAGTGATGGACGGGGGGGGCTAGTTGCCCTCCAATCAGTTTCGACTATCAAAAAGGGCACCAGCCCTTTGAATTTTCAATCAAATGAGCCCCTTTTGAAGTTTCTATGACAACGCCTTCTATAAAAACCTTATATACCCCAGAACATAAGTTAAAACCCTTGCCCTGAGGGTTGTTGGGGAGTGTCCTCCTCAAAAACATATTTTCTATCTGGAAATCAACTACGATGAACAAAATGGCTATATCAAAATTTTGATTGGATGTGTTTGGGGGAATGATGGGCGTGGGGGAGGGGCTAGTTCCCCTTAGAATCACTTTCGACTTTTAAGAAGGGAACTAGCCCTTTGAATTTCCAATCGAATGAGCCTGTTTTGAAGTTTCTACGACAACGCTTTCTTATAAATCCTTATATGCCCCCAGGGCATAACTTAAAACCTTGCCCTGAGGGTTGTGGGGGAGTGTCCTCCTCAAAAACATATTTTCTATCTGGAAATCAACTACGCTGAACAAAATAGCTATCTCAAAATTCTGATTTGATGAGTTTGGGGGAATGATGGGCGTGGGGGGCTAGTTGCCCTCCGATCACTTTCAACTATTGAAAAGGGCACTAGATCTTTGAATTTCCAATCGAATGAGCCTGTTTTGAAATGTGTACGACAACACCTTCTATAAAACCTTATATGCCTCCAGGGCATAACTTAAAACCCTTGCCCTGAGGGTTGTGGGGGAGTGTCCTCCTCAAAAACATATTTTCTATCTGGAAATCAACTACGCTGAACAAAATGGCTATCTCAAAATTTTGATTTGATGTGTTTGGGGGAATGATGGGCGTGGGAGGAAGGCTAGTTGCCCTCCAATCCCTTTCGAATTTTAAAAAGGGCACTAGCCCTTTGAATTTCCAATCGAATGAGCCTGTTTTGAAGTTTCTACGACGACGCCTTCTATAAAAAAAACCTTATATGCCCCCAGGGCGTAACTTAAAACCTTTGCAATGAGGGTTGCGGGGCAGTGTCCTCCTCAAAAACATATTTTCTATCTGGAAATCAACTACGCTGAGCAAAATGGCTATCCCACAATTTTGACTGGATGTATTTGGGGGAATGATGGGCGTGGGGGGGGGCTAATTGACCTCCAATCTCTTTCGACTATTAAAGAGGGCAACCGTCCTTTGAATTTCCAATCGAATGAGCCTGTTTTGCAGTTTCTACGACAACGCCTTCTATAAAAAGCCTTACATGCCCCCAGGGCATAACTTAAAACCCTTGGCCTGAGGGTTGTGGGGGTGTATCCGCCTCACAAACCTATTTTCTATCTGGAAATCAACTACGTTCAACAAAATGGCCATCTCACAATTCTGATTGGATATGTTTGGGGTAAAGATGGGCATGGGAGGGGGGACTAGTTGCCCTCCAATCCCTTTGGACTATTAAAAAGGGCACTAGCCCTTTGAATTTCCAATCGAATAAGCCTTTTTGAAGTTTCTACGACAACGCCTTCTATAAAAACCTTATATGCCCCCAGGGCATAACTTAAAACCCTTGCCCTGAGGGTTGTGGGGGAGTGTCCTCCTCAAAAATACATTTTCTATCTTGAAATCAACTACGCTGAACAAAATGGCTGTCTCAAAATTTTGATTGGACGTGTTTGGGGGAATGATGGGCGTGGGTGGGGGGGCTAGTTGTCCTCCAATCACTTTCGACTATTAAAAAGGGCATTAGCCCTTTGAATTTCCAGTCGAATTAGCCTGTTTTGAAGTTTCTACGACAACGCCTTCAATAAAAAACCATTATATGCCCCCAAGGCATAACTTAAAACCCTTGCCCTGAGGGTTGTGGGGGAGTGTCCTCCTCAAAAAAATATTTTCTATCTGGAAATCAACTACGCTGAACAAAATGGCTATCTCACAATTTTGATTGGATGTGTTTGGGGGAATGATGGGCGTGGGGGGACTAGTTGCCCTCCAATCACTTTCGACTATTATAAAGGGCACTAGCCCTTTCAATTTCCAATCGAATGAGCCTGATTTGAAGTATCTACGACAAAGCCTTCTATAAAAACCTTATATGCCCCCAAGGCATAACTTAAAACCCTTGTCCTGAGGGTTGTGGGGGAGTGTCCTGTTCAAAAACACATTTTCTCTCTGGAAATCAACTACGCTGAACAAATGGCTATCTCAAAATTTCGATTGGATGTGTTTGGGGGATGTGTTTGAAGTCCCCTTTCTTTAAAGAAAAAAAAATAATAAACTGTACATTGTCAACATTGATCTTATATGCCCTCAGGGCATAACTTAAAACCCTTGCCATGAGGGTTGCGGGGAAGCGTCCTCCTCAAAAAGATATTTTCTATTTGGAAATCAACTACGCTGAACAAAATGGTTATCTCAAAATTTTGATTGGATGTGTTTGGGGGAATGACGGAAGTGGGGGGGGCTAGTTGCCCTCCAATCACTTTCGACTATTAAAAAGGGCACTAACCACTCCAATTTCCAATCGAATGAGCCCTTTTCGAAGTTTCTACGACAACTCCTTCGATACGAAGTGCCCGGGTATGGAGAACCAAAAAACAACACATTGTGCCCACATCGTTCTTTACTTAGGCAGCGCTAGCGCGCTGCCTATGATCAGGAATTAACTGCATATTGCAAAAAAAATTATGGTGTCTGAGCAATAATGTTAGTTTTTTAATTCAAACCAGAAAAATTCCTGAAACTGTAGAAATTAGTTTGGTTTTCCTTTTGCTTAAAGTGACTCGTTACGTCAAGCTGAGATTCCACATATAGTCAGTCATTTATCCAACGAAATGTCTGTAAGAAGACCCAAAAAACAAAAATTTGCAGTTGCAGTTACTATAAATGATGATTCTTTAGAACCAACACCTTTACTATCAAACGTGATAAGATGTGAAAATCTACAACCTGGACCATCAATTGCGGGCAATATGGGCAGCTATAACACCAATACGGGCAGCTAAAGCAAAGGTCATTGCTAAATTGTCTGAAGTAATCAAAATCCAAAAACGTGACATGCGACACCAAACATGTGAACAAGTCAACGAAAATCAACCTGGAAAGCAAGAATCAAAACGTGTCAAAATTGAAAATGATAGCGATGAGGATTGGGTTTGGGATTTTGAAATGGATAATGTCATCAATGCCTACCATACCTTTGTTAAAAAAAAACAAAGGTTCGGCAATATGTATTTCATAATGACGAGACAGGCAGAGGTAAAAAGAACCAAACAAACTGAAAATAATAGCGATGATGATTGAATTTTGGATTTTGACATGTATAAGGTCATCAATATCAATACGCAGCAGGTTTCTATATATAGATTCTCATTGTCACTTGTCTTCTAAACGCAGACCATTTGAGCCTTTTCTTGATGTCATGACGTCCAAACGGACCTTAAATTAGAAGTGGTGACTTTGTAAAATTACATTTTTTTTTATTGGACCTTTAACTTTTGCCTCGGCTTGTCTTTTGTCATTATGAGACATATCGCTGGATCTTTGTTTCTTTCAATTGTTCAGGTGGTGGGACCAAAACTTCTCTTTCTTCCAACGATTTATCTAGTCCAGGTTTTTGATTTTCAAAGGTATGGAAGGAATTGACGACCCTCTTTGTTTCTTTATATTTTTCCGGTGATGAGATAAAAACTTATTATTTTGCCTTGGCTTGTCTTTTGTCATTATCAAAGACGTATCACCGAACCTATTGTTTCTTTTAATTGCTGAGGTGGTGGGACAAAAACTTCTTTTTATTCCAACGACTTATCCAGTCTAGGTTTTTGGTTTTCAAAAGTATGGTAGGTATTGATGACCTTATCCATGTCAAAATCCAAAACCCAATCATCATCGCTAACATTTTCAATTTGTTTGGTTCTTTTACACATCGGCATATCTTTCGTCATTATGATATACGTATCACCAAACCTTTATTTCTTTTAACAAAGGTATGGGGCACGCGGCAGGCTTCCATATATAGATTCTTACTGTCGCGTGTCTTCTAAACGCAGAAAATTTAAGTCTTTTCTTGATGTCATGACGTCCAAATGGACTTTAAATTATTGAAGTGGTGCCATTGTAACAATACATATTTTTTTATTGGACCTTTAACTTTTGCCTCGGCTTATCTTTTGTCATTTTGAAAGACATATCGCCGAACCTTCGTTTCTTTTAGTTATTCAGGTGGTAGGACAAAACTTATTTTTCTTCCAACGATTTATCTAGTCCATGTTTTGATTTTACAAGGTATGTAAGGCATTGACGAACACCTTCGTTTCTTTTAATTGTTCAGTGGTGGGACAAAAACTTCTTTTTCTTCCAACGGTTTATCCAGTCCACATTTTTGATTTTGAAAGTTGTGGTAGGTATTGATGACCTTATCCATGTCAAAATCCAAAACTCAATCATCATCGCTATCACTTTCAATTTGTTTGCTTCGTTAGACCTCGGCTTATCTTTCGTCATTATGAAAGACATATCGCCAAACCTTTGTTTTTTTAACAAAGGTATGTAAGCATTGTAGGCACCTAATCCATGTCAAAATCCCAAACCCAATCATTATCGCAATCATTATCAATTTTGACACGTTTTGATTCTCGCTGCCCAGGTTTATTTTCATTGACTCGCTGCTTTTCATTTTCATTATCGACTCCCTCAATTGTTCGGCAAAGTATGTTTTCTAACCGCGTGTGTCTTTGCCCTTCATTTTCATTTTTAACATGCTCTAATTGTCATTTTCGCATATCTTCAAATATTTTCCCCTCTCGGAAAATATACACTTTCAAATATTTTCCAATGAAGACTATTTCATTGATTTGTCATCAACATTTATTGATTTAAATGTTGTGGTGAAGAAGAAGTCAGATAATACAACTCAAACTGTTGCCGATGGTCTCTCCTATGAAAACTGTATTCTAAACAATCTGTTCAAACAAATTAATGTATTTATTAATGGAACATTGGTGAGCACTAGCAATAATTTATCCAACTATGCAAGCTACATACAATTTATGATGATGACACCAAAGGCGTACAAGGAGTTGAGAGGACAATCATTGGACTATGAATATCGATCAGGTGTTGATACTGACGGTGAGTTGACTACTGCAGTGACCCAGGAGTATCATCTGGTTGGAAAATTAAATCATGAGATATTCAATATATCCCAATGGCTACCCCCCAATGTCAAGATTGACATAAAGTTACAGATGGCCCCATCGAATTTCATTTTGAGAAAAACGCTTCCTGCAGCACCCGATGCAAATTTCATTATCACATCGGCAATTCTCCACGTCCGAAAACAACAGGTTATGAGCTCTGTTGCATTGGCAGTGGAAAAGCTAAGAGCCAATGGCAACAACATTAAACTTCTTGTCACCCATACGATCACCAATCAACGTCACATTGCCACCGGCTCTCGTAGCTATACCGATTCATCATTTATCAATGGAGAAATCCCATCAAAATTGGCTTTGGCCTTTGTGAAGAGTGGTAGTGCCGTTGGATCCTGGACTGAATCCCCCCATGATTTTAATTTTTTCGGTCTATCTAGCCTTGTGTGCAAAGTGAATGGTATTCCACTGTACACTCTATCATTTGACAAAAATCCTATAGAACTTTGTACGAGTTGACCATGCAATCCCAAGATCATGACTCTCAACTATTTGAAAATGGAATAACCGATTCAATGTTTTCAAAAAATCATTGAGTAATTGTTTTGGATTTGTCGGGGACTCAGGATATGAGCATAGTACGAACAGGGAATGTACGGTAAGAGTGTACATTTGCCGATGCTTTGACTGAGAGTATCACGCTAATATCACTGAGTCAATTTGAAACCTATTGGGACACCACACCCGACGGCAGTGTTCTACTAGACCTAGCACCATGAACACAAACCAAATAATCAATGTATTTAGTATGGATCCATACATGTCCCAGTACAACTCCAATAGTATACCTTCGTACTTCATTGAAAAAATTCCAAAGGATAACATTACCCTAATCATTTTTAATAGCAGCCCATCGACTTTGAAGACCGACCATTGGCTATGCATCTTTCAAACAGCGAAGAATATTGCATTTTTCGATCCTCTTGGCCTATCGTATAAATACTACGCTCCATACATCAGCAACTTTATTGAAAGTAATGGGAAAACCATTATTCAAAATCAACGAAGGCCTCCCGTATATATACGGGAGGCCTGTATATATATATATATATATATATATATATATATATATATATATATATATATATATATATATATATATATATATATATATATATATATATATATATATATATATATATATATATATATATTATATATATATATATATATATATATATATATATATATATATATATATATATATATATATATATTATATATATATATATATATATATATATATATATATATATATATATATATATATATATATATATATATATATATATATATATATATATATAATATATATATATATATATATATATATATATATATATATATATATATATATATATATATATATATATTATATATATATATATATATATATATATATATATATATATATATATATATATATATATATATATATATATATATATATATATATATATATATATATATATATATATATATATATATATATATATATATATATACAGGCCTCCCGCTAGATTTTTTGTAAAAAATATGAACTTTATGAACTTTTGACCACAAAAATATGAACTATATGAACTTTTGATTGCGCTTTTTATGAACCTATTATGAACCTAAATTTACGATATGTGCACCTTAGAAACTGTCCGTGGACACAAAAAGTGGCAGTTGATGTTTTCATCACTGGTGCATATATTCTTCTTGTTTTTTTTTTCATGAGTTCAGTTAAATGCGTTTAATTTGTATAAAAGTACAAAATACAATAGTACAAAATATTCCACTCTCTTTTTTCCTTTTTTTGGCAAAATATGACGAAATTAAGGACGACTTTCGTTTATTTACCCTGCTCTGTATCCGCTCAGCCTCTCTGGCTGCCTCATCTTCTTCGCGCATCTTCCGGCTCAAAGGCTCGATCATTCTTTGTGCGAGGCTTATTTCTACAAAGGCTTTGGCATCTATGGCTTCTTTAGCTTCTCATTAGCTTCTTGAAGAAGCCTTTCTGCTACTTGTCTCTGCTCCTTTTCAACTGACTTCTTCTCAATCAAATCTTTTGCCAGGTGTTCAATGGTCTTCTTCTCAGATAACATCCTCTTTTTTTCCTCTTCTTCTCTTGCCTTCTTCTCTTCTTCTTCTTTCCTTTTGGACTCCTCTTCAGCCTGTCTAGATCGTTCAGCTTGTAGGTACAGTTTATAGCTCTGGCACGCATTTCGCCCGAAATTCAACAGCTCTCTGGTAATAGGGACTATCTCGGGCCTGTTCTCAAACTTCTTTAGAGCGTCAGAGACTATCAGTCAGGCATTTAGCATTTTGACTTTCATCGATGATTTTGCCTCGGTCATGATCCGTCCTGACCGGGAAAAATCACGCTCATCATCAGCGTTCCCATGCGACATGCAGAGAGCTGCTTTTACTATCTTTGAAACAAGGGGATATTTTTTCTGTCCTTGATGGTTTTTCAGACTAAAAACCGAGTTCCATAAAACATCAATCCTCGCTGAATTCATGTTCTTAGGCAAACTCGGTTCCAGCTGGAGCAAGTTCCATTCGTCAATGGCAGCTTCAGTATTCACACGGAAAGGAATAAATCCAACGATTTTCACGAAGTTGTTTGTTCTTGTCTCAGGATTTGAATCATCCAGCCGCAGGCCCTGGAAATGCTGAAGGGCACTTTGACCTAGTAATTTCTCTTCAATATGGCGGCAAGTGGCCAGGTAAGCAGTTTTGGCACAACTTATGAAGTTCAGAGCATCAACTTTTTGTATCTTCGACAGGCACTCTTCCACGCCGTCACCGCATGCTACTTTATCAGATGGAAGAAAATTCCCACTTGAATTGGAGAGCTCGGAAAAAGTATTTTTTTTTCCCCTTCTGAATATCAGTCAAAGCACTTTGCTTGACAAAACGGCTGGCGGTCATCATTACTAGTCAACGCATTTCGTCATACAGAATGTGGATAAGTGGTTCTTCACGTTGAAACAACTATGTGAACTGAGCAAATAGCTTTCCGAAAGATATGACAAAGAGGACTAACGCTTTGGTTATGGTATACTGGAGACTGCTAGATATAACTCGGTATCCACTAGACTTCATCAATTCTGGTCTTTTCTTAGGGATAAATTTCAGAAAATACTCATCGAGAGAATCCCATTGCTCATCAAGTCTCTCAGCTGAAACAACGAGGGTTAACCATCGACATGGCACATGTTTCAGGAAACGATGTGGAGGAAGCTTGAGATTCTCCTGGATGGTACCAAAGTCTTCTAAACGGGCAGGCCAACCACTAAGAAAGTAGAAAATTCGAATCGCAAAATCAGAAACTATGGATCCGTGATGGTCCAAACCTTTCAAAAAAGCGTTGTGGACTATGTGTATGTTGCATGTCCCAATGTCAGCTAGGCTTCGGTCGCTGCACCCCACCAAACCCCAAGCCCATCATTCCCCCAAACACGTCCAATCAAAATTTTGAGATAGCCATTTTATTCAGCGTAGTTTATTTTCAAATAGAAGATGTTTTTGGGGAGGACACTCCCCCACAACCCTCAAGGCTAGGGTTTTAAGTTATACCCTGGGGGCACATAAGGTTTTTATAGAAGGCGGTGTCGTAGAAACTTCAAAAAAGGCTCATTCGATTGAAAATTCAAAGAGCTAGTGCCCTTTTTAATATCGAAAGTGATTTGAGGGCAACTAACCCCCCTCTCACGCCCACCTTTTCCATAAACACATCCAATCAAAATTTTGAGAAAGCCATTTTATTAAACGTAATTTTAAGTTCTGGAAATTAGGTCTTTGAGGATGACACCTCCCCCACAGCCCTCAGGGCAAGGGTTGTAAGTTATGCCCTGGGGGCATATAAGGTTTTGTATAGACAACATTGTCGTATAAACTTCAGAGAGGGCTCATTTGATTAGAAATTGAAAGTTCTAGTTCACTTTTTAAGCGTCAAAAGATATTGGAGGGTAACCAGCTCCCCCCCCTAAACCCTATTTTCCCGAATGCATCCAATTAAAATTCTAAGATAGCTATTTTGTTAAAAATAGTTAAAAGATCATATAACAAAAATTCCGGAGTTGACACAACCCACCAGGGCCCGGAGCAGGCGTAGTAAGTTATGCCCTGGGGGCATATATGGTTCCTATGGAAGGGATGCTCGTATTAACTTCATAGAGGGATCATTTGATTGGAAATTGAAAGTTCTAGTTCACTTTTTAAGAGTCAAAAGAGATTGGAGGGCACCTAGCCCTCCCCCCTCCATGCCCTTTTTTCCTCAAAAACATCCCATAAGAACTTTGAGATAGCTTTTTTTTAAATAGTTCAAAGACCATATAAAGAAAACTCAGGGGTCAACACAGTCCCCAGGGCCCGAGGGCAGGTGTTGTAAGTTATGCCCTTAGAGAATATATGGTTCTTATTGAAGGGATGCTCGTAAAAAATTCAGAGACGGCTCATTTGATGAGCCATCAAATGAACATAAAATGAAAATTCGAGCTCACTTTTTAATAGTCATAAGAGATCCGAGGGCAGCTATCCCTCAGCCCATATGATGAAAATTTTGAGATAGAAATCTTGTTAAAAATAGTTCAAAGGTCGGGTAAGAAAAAAATCCGGTGTCAATAGAACCCCCAGGGCACAGGGGAAGGCGTTCTAATTTATGCCCTAAGGGCATGTATGGTTCTTATGAAAGGGATGATCGTATAAACTTCATAAAGGACTCATTTGATTGGAAATTGAAAGTTCTAGTTCACTTTTTAAGAGTCAAGAGAGTTAAACTAGCCCCCCCCCCATGCTCAATTTTCCCCAAACCCGTCCCCTACAAATTTTGAGCTAGCCAGGGTTTTGGAAATTCTTTAAAAATTAGATAACAAAAACACACCCCAGAGCCAGCGGGATAGGCGTTGTAATTGGTGTCCTGGGGGCGTATATGGTTCTTATGAAAGGGATGCTCGTATAAACTTCAGAGGGGGCTCATTTGATTGGAAATTGAAAGTTCTAGTTCAAGTTTTAAGAGTAAAAAGATATCCGAGGGAACTAGCCTTCCCCCCCCACATACACACTTTTCCCCCCCAAGCCCATCCGATTAAATTTTTATAATAGCCATTTCATTAAAAATAGTTCAAAGGTCAGATAAAAAAAATTCCTGTGTCGAAGGAACCCGCCAGGGCCCGGAGGCAGGGGTTATGAGTAATGCTCTAGGAGCATATATAGTTCTTATGGAAGGGATGCTCGTATAAACTTCGGAGAGGGCTCATTTGATTTGAAATTGAAAGTTCTTGTTCACTTTTTAAGAATCAAAATAGATCGGAGGGCAAATAGCCCCCCCTCTACGTCCTAAATACATCAGATAAAAATTTTGAGATAGACATTTTGTTAAAAATAGTTCAAAGTTCTAATAACAAAAACTCCGGTGTCGACACAGCCCCCCAGGGCCCGGGGATAGGCGTTGTAAATTATGCAGAGGGGGCATATATGGTTGTTATGGAAGGGATGCTCGTATAAAATTTCTAGAGGGCTCATTTCATTGGAAATTGAAAGTTGTAATTCGCTTTTTAAGAGTCAAAAGTGATTGAAGGGCAGCTAGCCTCTCCCCAAACTCCATTTATTTTTTTTCCCAGAGGCACTTCATATAGAAGGGGTCGTCGTATAAACTTCAAAGGGGGGTCATTTGATTGGAAATCGAGAGTACTAGTTCCCTTTTTGAGAGCTAAAAGTGATCAGAGGGCAACTGGCCCCCCGAGCCTTTTTCCCCAAATACATCTGATAAAAAATTTGAGGTAGCCATTTTGTTAAAAATATTTGAAAGATCATATAACAAAAATACCTTTACGTTTGGTCATTTCGTTAAAAATAGTTTAAAGATCAGATAAGAAAAACTCCTCTGTCAACACAACCCCCCCCTCCAGGGCCGGGGAAGGCGTTTTAAGTGTTGCTCTGGGGGCATATACGGTTCTTATGGAAGGTATCCTCGTAAAAACTTCAGAGAGGGTTCATTTGAATGGAAATTAAAAGTTGTAGTTCATTTTCTCAGAGTGAAAAAGATCAGAGGGCAACTAGACCCTCCCACCCTCCACACCTTTGGGCGTATCGGATGGATAAACCCATCCGATAAAAATTTCAGGTGACCATCATGTTAAAAATAGTTCGGCCATCAGATATTAAAACTCCAGGGCCGACACAACCCCCCAAGGCCCAGGGATAGGCATTGTAAGTTATACTCAGGGTATTTCTATGGTTCTTATAGAAAGGATACTCGTATAAACTTCAGAGAGAGCTCATTTGATTGAAAATAGAAAGTTCTAGTTCATCAGAGGGAGCGCTGTAGCGTTGCCTATAGAAAAGGCCATACGGCTCCAATGTTTTATTATTTGTTAACTAAAAAAAAAAACTTTCCGAAAAACAAGTTTTTCTAAGAAAAGTAAAGGCTATTTTAAACTTAAGCTCAGGAGATATGAATACCTGTTAAAATTCAAACTCAAAACGACCAGAAATAACTATTAAAGAATAAATGAAACCCAAAACGAACAGAAATTAAATAAACAATCATAGCAAAAAACATACAACAAGTAATAATATAAATGAATAAATAGATCTTAAAGCGAGTAATGCTTAGATTGAATATGAAAATCAAGTTTAAAACGAAAAGAAATAGTTTGCTATTAAAGTATAAATGAAACTTAAAACGAACAGAAATTAAATAAACAATCAATGCGAACAAACATACAATATATATTATTGTCTCCACATACATACAATATACAGTATATATTAATATCGCCTCCCTGCAGAAGCCTAAAACCTACTGCGTCATTGGCGCCTTACTGAAAACTATATGAGTCTTGAACAGTCTTTGAAAGTATAAACAAAATCAAATTGAATATTAGATATATAATGATATTAATTGTTGAAAGATCCATCAGTTCAAGCTTTTTTTCACTGTAATTTTTATTTTCATTTTCAATGCTGTAAGAACTGGAAAAGAATAAATTTGTAATATAAGAGTAATTCGTTTTCCGTGAAGCGCCAATGACGCAGAAGGCTTTAGGTTTTTGCAGTTAATGAAGGGGGCAGTATCCAAATTTTGTTTGTGGTGAAACTATATTTGTCTTGACCAATCTTGGAGAGAACTAATAAATTAAACTGAATATTTGATGTATAATGATATTAATTATGAAAGCTCATCAGTTCAAAATTTTACTGTAATTTTAATATTTATTTTCAATATTAAGTAAAAAAGAAAACATTTGTAATATAATTCGTTTTCAGTAAATTGCCAATGACGCAGTAGGTTTTAGGCTTCTGCAGTGAGGCGATACCCAAACTCTTGTTTGTAGTTATTTTTATTCGATTCAAACTTGAATTGCATATTCAATTTAAGTTTCACTCGTTTTAAGATTTATTTATTCATTTACATTAATATATATTGTATGTTTGTTCGCATTGATTGTTTATTTAATTTCTGTTCGTTTTAAGCTTCATTTATACTTTAATAGCAAACTATTTTTTTCGTTTTAAGCTTGATTCTCATATTGAATCTAAGCATTACTCGCTTTCAGATCTATATATTCATTTATATTATTACTTGTTGTATGTTTTTTGCTATGATTGTTTATTTAATTTCTGTTCGTTTTGGGTTTCATTTATTCTTTAATAGTAATTTCTGGTCGTTTTGAGTTTGAATTTTAACAGGTATTCATATCTCCTGAGCTTAAGTTTAAAATGGCCTTTACTTTTCTTTGAAAAACTTATTTTTCGGAAAGTTTTTTTTTAATTAATTTTTGTTAGTTTTTGATTGCAAAAACTTTCAAGTTTTTATTGCATGGGGGGGGGGGTGCTTACTGTCCGATTATTCTTGACTTAAAAAAACGGATCTAGAACTTTCAATTTAAATCGAATGAGGCTTTTTTCAAAGTCTATAAGATTACCTCTTTGATAAAAACCTTATATATAAACAATAGACAGCTGGCATAACTTGTGGACAGCGTTTGGCAGCATTGAATGGATTAAAAAATAGCTCCAATAAGGGTGTTTTGACCATTTCACTTGCTGACACAAAGGGATCACGACTGTTTGGAATTGACCTTAATAGGATTTTGTGTGCCAAAGCAATTTTGCATCTATCACAGAGTATGTATTTTAACCTTATAATTGGATAATTATAATAGATTTACTATGTGTTCTTCCCATACAAAACTTTACCTTATTAAAGTCTTTGGGGTGGGGGTGGCGTAGTCGGCAGAAGGAAAAAAACTTTAGCGTAGACAGTAAGAGAGGGGGAGAATGAGGTTGGAGACTCATCCAATACGGGGCGGAACTTCACATATCTCCTCCGTTCCCGATTTAGGAGATTAGACAGACTCGTTGGGCTGTAGAATGTTGGACCGTTTGAGTTGTGGAAGACGTTAAAATACTAAAAAATACTTTATATTTTCAGTTATTGCAGGATTGATTTCATAGATTGTGGAATGGTGAGCCCCCTGGCCCATCATTTGGGTGAGCCTCAACTCATAATATGCAATTTTGATTAATTGTTCCGTGTTATGTGCATATATTATTCTATATATGTTATTTTCAGTTATACTTTTATCGCATTGCGTTCATTTTTAAGGCTTGAGATAAAAACTGAAACCTTAGTGGAGATAGTGGTGGGGGGAAGTCTCCCCCCTCACATGCATAATTGAGCAGCCACAGAGAAAGTAATACAAATGAAATTAATATGTCTTTTGAAAATGTCTTTCTTCAAAAGACACGAACAAAATCGTCTAAAGGAGCCTAAAGTGCTATCTCTGACATTTCCGTTGATTCTTTATTCCCGTTACTTTCAGATATAAAATTTAGAATATTATCGAATGGGTTTAGTCGCCCCCTCCCTGAATAATTCACATTTGGAAAATCCGCCCCTGGGAGATTCCTCCCCCCCCCCCCTCAAAGAACATTTTCTTTTCCTGCTGATAATTCCCCCGCGTTAAATTCCACCCAGCAGAAATTTCCCAGCCGTGGAATATGCTCCCCCAAACATATTCCCCTCAGATAATTTCGTATATTTATAAAAATGGCAGCTGAAATTTCTACTCAACTTTTTAGGTCAGAAGCAATGCTATAGCGTTACCTAAGTAAAGAGCCATAAGGGTTCAATGAATTAACACTTATTTATTTTTCCAAGGGCACTTTATGTGGAAGAGGTGGTCGCATAAACTTTGGAACGGGGTTCATTGAATTACAAATTTAAATTTATAGTGCCCTCACACCAGGGGCGGATCCAGGATTTTTTAGGGGAGAGGCACAAAATAGGTTCATCCGATAAACTTGCGCTAGGAGCAAGTTTAATTAACGCAATCTTGCGTTAATTAAGTAAATTACATTACTTTAGACTACGTTAGGGGGGCCCTCGCCCCTCCCCTGGATCCGCCACTGCCTTACACTCTCTGTTTCTTTCCCTCTTAGGGAGGAGAGCAGATGCCTAATAGGTGTGTTTTAATACCAAAATATTCTAATTCTCATTGGGCCTTCAGGCATAAACATAATTAGTTCAAAGGGAGGGGTGGGGAAAAAAGACGTGGGGGGATGAGGTATTTGCCCTTCGATCGGTTTTGACTCGTAAGAGCTGGACTAGAACTTCCTATTTCCAATCAAATGAGCCCTCTCTGAAATTTATACGATAATCCCTTCCTGCCCCCGGGCCCTAGGGGGTTTTGTCAACGCCAGAGTTTTGTTACTTAACCTTTCAACTATTTTTGACAAAATTTTTATCTGATGCATTTAGGGCGTGGAAGAGGGGGGGGGCTAGTTGCCCTCCAATCTCTTTTGACTCTTAAAAAGTGAACAAGAACTTTCAATTTCCAATCAAATGAGCCCTCTCTAAAGTTTATACGAGTATCCCTTCCATCAAAAATAATATGAAGGATTCGGAGAATCCTTAAATTACAACCCTTGCCCTGAGGGCTGTGGGGGAGTTGTCATCCTCAAAGACCTAATTTCCAGACCTTAATACTACGTTTAATAAAATGACTGTCTCAAAATTTTGATTGGATTTGTTTGGGGAAAAGGTGGGCGTGAGAGAGGGGTTAGTTGCCCTATAATCACTTTCGACTATTAAAAAGGGCACTAGCCCTTTGAATTTCCAATCTAATGAGCCTTTTTTGAAGTTTCTACGACACCGCCTTCTATAAAAACCTTATATGCCCCCAGGGTATAACTTAAAACCCTTGCCTTGAGGGTTGTGGGGGAGTGTCCTCCTCAAAAACATATTTTCTATCTGAAAATCAACGACGCTGAACAAAATGGCTATCTAAAAATTTTGATTGGATGTGTTTGGGGGAATGATCGGCGTGGGGGGGGGCTAGTTGCCCTCCAGTCACTTTTGACTATTAAAAAGGGCACTAGCCCTTTGAATTTCCAATCGAATGAGCCTTTTTTGAAGTTTCTAAGACAACGCCTTCTACAAAAACCCTATATGCCCCCAGGGTATAACTTAAAACCATTGCCTTGAGGGTTGTGGGGGAGTGTCCTCCTCAAAAACATATTTTCTATGAGGAAATCAACTACGCTGAACAAAATGGCTATCTCAAAATTTTGATTGGATGTGTTTGGGGGAATGATGGGCTAGTTGCCCTCCAATCGCTTTCGACTATTAAAAGGGCACTAGAACTCTCGATTTCCAATCGAATATATTTTTGAGGAGGACACTCCCCCACAACCCTCAGGGCAAGGGTTTTAAGTTATGCCCAGGGGACATATAAGGTTTTTATAGAAGGCGTTGTCGCAGAAACTTCAAAAAAGGCTCATTTGATTGGAAATTCAAAGGGATAGTTCCGTTTTTAATAGTCGAAATTGATTGGAGGGCAACTAGCCCCCCCCCCCACGCCCATCGTTCCCCCAAACCCATCCAATCAAAATTTTGAGATAGCCATTTTGTTCAGCGTAGTTGATTTTCAGATAGAAAATATATTTTTAAGGAGAAAACTCCCCCACAACCCTTAGGGCAAGGGTTTTAAGTTATGCCCTGGGGGCATATAAAGTTTTTATAGAAGGCGTTGTCGTAGATACTTCGAAAAAGGCTCATTCGATTAGAAATTCAAAGGGTTAGCGCCCTTTTTAATAGTCGAAAGTGATTGGAGGGCAACTAGCGCCCCCCCCCCACACCTATCATTCCCCCAAACACAGCCAATCAAAATTTTGAGATAGCCATTTTGTTCAGGGTAGTTGAGTTCCAGATAAAAAATATGTTTTTGAGAAGGACACTCCCCCACAACCCTTAGGGCAAGGGTTTTAAGTTAGAACCTGGGGGCATATAAGGTTTTTATAGAAGGCGTTGTCGTAGAAACTTCAAAAATGGCTCATTCGATAAGAAATTCAAAAGGCTAGTGCCATTTTTAATAGTCGAAAGTGATTGGAGGGCAACTACCCCCCCCCCCCTCCACGCCCATCATTTCCCCAAACACATCTAATCAAATATTTATATATATATTTATATATATATATATATATATATATATATATATATATATATATATATATATATATATATATATATATATATATATATATATATATATATATATATATATATATATATATATATATATATATATATATATATATATATATATATATATATATATATATATATATATATATATATATATATATATATTATACATATATTATGTTATATATACAATATAATATATACATATTATATATATATATATATATATATATATATATATATATATATATATATATATATATATATATATATATATATATATATATATATATATATATATATATAATATATATATATATATATATATATATATATATATATATATATATATATATATATATATATATATATATATATATATATATATATATATATATATATATATACAATTGCTGAAAATGTTTCTCCAGGATAGAAATAGCAGGCCAAACTATAAAGTCTTAAAAACCGAAAAGATTTAAAGTATTATTTTCTTTTTCCCTGAAAAGACTATATCAATATAAAACGAACAGAAATTAATTTAAAAAAATTTTTCCACAAAATAAGTTTTTCAAAGAAAAGTGAAGAACTCCATTAAACAAAAAAATTAGCAAAAATAAAATCAAATAATCTACCAAGCGTCAAACTACCACAAATCCGCATCGATAAATAAATGAAACCCAAAACGAACAGAAATTACAATAATTAACCGAGTCAAACTCAAAACGAGCAAAAATTAACAAAAGTTGGGCGCAAAATCCCTATGCTTTCCCAAGGTGAGAACAAAACGTACACTTTACTGAAAAAATATAAATGTTTTTACTTTTATAGCTTTAATAAATCAAATAATGTTAACATTTTGATTACTAAATATCAGTATATGTATATTAAACTGACAATGCACATTCATTTGTATTTTTTCAGTAAAGTGCAAATTTTGTTCTGGCCATGGGAAGGCATAGGGGTTTGGAAAATGGTGGGCGTGAGAGGGGCGTTAGTCACTATCCAATCACTTACAACTATTACAAAATTCACTACCCCTCTCAATTTCCAATTGAATGAGCCCTTTTGAAGTTTCTACGACAACGATTTCAATAAAAACTTTATATGCCCCAGGGCATAACTTACAACCCTTGCACTGAGGGCTCTGAGGGGGTTATCATCCTAAAAGACCTAATTTCCAGAACTTTCAATAACGTTTAACAAGATGGATATCTCAAAATTTTAATTCGGTGTGTTTGGGAAAATGGTGGGCGTGAGAGGGGCGTTAGTCGCTATCCTATCACTTTCAACTATTAAAAAAGGCATGAGCCCTTTCAATTTCCGACTGAATGAGCCCTTTTGAAGTTTCTACGACAACGCTTTCAATAAAACTATATGCCCCCAGGGCATAGCTTACAACCCTTGCCCTGAGAGCTGTGGGGGGAGGGGTTATCATCCTTAAAGACCCAGTTTCCAAAACTTTCAACTACGTTGAATAAAATGGCTATCTAAAAATTTTGATTGGATGAGTTTGGGGAAAAGGTGGGCGCGAGAGGGAGGTTATTTGCCCTCAAATCACTTCCGACTATTAAAAAGGGCACTAGCTCTTTGAATTTCAAATCGAAAGAGCCCTTTTTCAAGTTTCTACGAAAAAATTTCAATAAAAACCTTAAATGGCCCCAGGGCGTAACTTATAATCCTTGCCCTGAGGGTTGTGGGGGAGTGTCCCCCTCAAAAATATATTTTCTATTTGAAAATCAACTACGCTGAACAACAAGGCTATCTCAAAACTTTTATTGGATGTGTTTGGGGGAATGATGGGCATGGAGGGGGGGCTAGTTGCCCTCCTATCATTTTCGACTATTAAAAAGGGCACTAGCCCTTTGGAGTTCTAATCAAATGAGCCATTTTTGAAGTTTGTATGACAACGCCTTCTTTAAAAACCTTATACACCCCCAGGGGATAACTTAAAACCCTTGCCCTGAGGGTTGTGGGGGAGTGTCCTCCTCAAAAATATATTTTCTATCTGGAAATCAACTACGCTGAATAAAATGGCTATCTCAAAATTTTTATTGGATGTGTTTGGGGGAATGATGGGCTTGGGGGGGGGCTATTTGCCCTCTGATCATTTTCGACTATTAAAAAGGGTATTAGTCCTTCGAATTTTCAATTGAATGAGCCTGTTTTGAAGTTTCTACGACACCGCCTTCTTTATAAACCTTATATACTCCCAAGGCACAACTTAAAACCCTTACCCTGAGGGTTTTGGGGGAGTGTCCTCCTCAAAAATCTATTTTCTATCTGGAAATCAACTACGCTGAATAAAATGGCTATCTCAAAATTTTTATTGGATGTGTTTGGGGGAATGATGGGCGTGGGGGGGCTAGTTGCCCTCCCATCACTTTCGACTATCAAAAAGGGCACTAGAACTCTCAATTTCCAATCGAATGAGCCCGTTTTGAAGTTTTTACCACGACCCCTTCCATATGAAGTGCCCTGCTCTAAAGGAAAAAATAATAAATAGTGCATTATGCCAACATCGTTCTTATATGCCCCCAGGGCATAACTTAAAACCCTTGCCCCGAGGGTTGTGGGGCAGTATCCTCCTTAAAACATATTTCATATCTAGAAATCAACTACGCTGAACAAAATGGCTATCTCAAAATTTTAATAGGATGTGTTTGGGGAAATGATGGGCGTGGAGGGGCTAGTTGCCCTCCAATCACTTTCGACTATTAAAAAGGGCACTAGCCACTCCAATTTCAAATGAGCCCTTTTCGAAGTTTCTACGACAACTCCTTCGATACGAAGTGCCCGGATGGAGAGAAAAAAAATTGTGCCCACATCGTTCTTTACTTAGGTGGCGCGCTGCCTAACTAAAGAACGATGTGGGCACAATGTAACCCCTATGCCTTCTCAATGCCAGAACATAATTTGCACTTTATTGAATATTTTCAATTTTTTCACTTTTATAACTTTAAAAAATCCAAAGTTATTAAGATTTTAAAGAATAAATATCAGCAAATGTACATTAAACTGAGAACGAACATTTATTTCTACTTTTTTCAGTAAAGTGCAAATCATGTTCTGGCCTTGAGAAGGCATAGGGGTTTTGAGCCCTAATCACATTAATTTCTGCTCGTTTTGAGTTTGAATCGGTTTCTTATTGTATTTTCTGTTCGTTTTGGGTTTCATTTATTTATTGATACTGATTTGTGGTAGTTTTACGCTTGGTAGATTATTTGATTCTATTTTTGCTTATTTTTGTTTTAATTGAGTTCTTTACTTTTTCTTGAGAAACTTATTTTTTGGAAAAAGTTTTTTTAGTTAATAACATCTATAACAGCATTCCTGTATACCCTGTCGTCTTGTATCGATCCTGCCAGTTTCCAGTTTATAATAATAATCAATAAGTTTGGCCGTCTTACCATAATATTAATGTCTTGTTAACTTATGGGCCATTTTGTGACCAAATACCGCACTGTTTATAACTAGATAGCTATACCAATAAAAGTGCAACAGTCTGTTACCGTTGTTACTTTCCTTTCCTACAACAAACTTACTTAGGCTAGGATACCATTTATCCTATCTTTACCGAAGCTGGCAACAAAACATCCTAATAAAAATACCATATTTTTACCAAGGATCTCTTTACTTTAAAGTTTGACTTTTTGTCACAATTCTTTGAGAAAAACTGCTCAAACACCGGGGCCGTTGGATTTGAATGAGTAGAAAAGGTAGCTGAGAAAACATCACGAGAAGAATTTGTAGAAAAGCTCGAACAAAATCGTTTTCTATTTGCACTTTTTGACTAAAATCTAACAAACCGATTTTGTACCACAGAGGACCGATGGTCTGGTTTGCAATATAGGGTCCGGGGTTCAATCTCCGCCGCAGCAAATTTGGGCGAGATACGTTTTTTTGCATAATTAATTGAATATATCTAGAAGCATTTCTACATCAAGTTCTACGTATTAAGTTTGTAAAAAACTTATTTTCAAGACTAAAGAGCTTCATTTAAACAAATTGAAGATAATTCAGGAAGTAAAACTTCAAAATAGCAAGTTACTAGAGGAGATTTATTTTGCAGTAACTAAATGAAAGGCATTTTTAAAAGACACAGGCCATCTATCTGTGTTGAAAACTTACTTTTGGCAAGTTCAGAAAATAAGGTATCTTATCTCATTTAACCTTTGTGAGGGAAAATTCATGCACAATCGCAATCTTATAAATTACTTTTAAGAAGATTGTCAGAGATATGATACAGGGTGCTAGAAGCATTCGATATCACTTGGTTTCTTTTAAAGTTTATCTTCGAAGCTAGGTTACTTTATTTTAAAAAACGTATCGGATTTTCAAAACAAAACAAAAAAGGGGATGAATAAATTTTGTTTCAAAAAAACTAATTTAAGCTCCAGATCAAGAACTCTATTCGCACAGGAAAAGAATAAAAAATAAGAAAGAAAAAAAAATGCCAGAAAAAAAGCTCCTCATGATACCAGGGAAAACTGAAACGAAATGAAAACTTTATAAATCACTTCAAACTTTGCAAAGCAATTTAGTATGCTGTAAAGTTCTTGTGAAGTACCTTTTTTTCATGATCAATTGACAAAAACACAGAGATGCGTCATGCAAAAATTTCGTAAGAGAAATTGACGTTCCCGATATTGGCTTTTATAGACTTAATTACTGAAAAACGTGACACAATAATCACGTTTTTTGGGATTCAGAAATTTGTTTTATTGATAGTAAATTTGATTCTACCTCATTTAAGTACGATCTCTTTGTTTAATTTAAATTGCTAACATTTTAATGAATTTTGAAGTAATTAACAGGATAGTTTTAACTAATAATATAATTAATTTAATTTTCATAAACTTCATTTTATTCACATCATTTTTAAATTTATGTCTTTGACATATCGCTAAACTGGTATGATACAGTACTCCTCCGACTTTCTTTTATATTCCATCATTAGGGCAGAAAATAGCTTTTTACCACTTATTTTATCAACTACGCTGAACAAAATGGCTATCTCAAAATTTTGATTGGATATGTTTAGGAATGATGGGCGTCGGAGAGGGGGCTAGTTGCCCTCCAATCGTTTTCGACTATTAAAAAGGCCACTACAACTCTCGATTTCCAATCGAAAGAGCCCCCTTTTAAGTTTCTACGACGATCCCTTCCGTATGAAGTGCCTCTGAGGGAAAAAAATAATAATAAAACATTGGAGCCGTATGGCCTTTACTATAGGCAACGCTACAGCGTTGCCTCTGATACTTAGTGTGTAGAAATAAAATTATTTTTCTGGAAGACTACTGGATATTTTAAAAATATTCCTCTTAAAAATTTCAGATTTCAAAGCTAAGAATACCTGAATATTTTCCAAAATTACAACAAAGAACAATTAGTTAGCTGCAATTGAAAATATGTAGTATGATCCTATCATAAAAGAACATAACGATCAATACTGATTTATTTTATAGGTTGGACAAAGCAAGATTTTTTTCCTTTCAGTGCAGATTACCGATTTCTATAGAATTATTCGAAGAACTATAGTTTAAATCCATTTCCCGAAATAAAATTCCACCAGTGATTTCTCTTTTTTTAAATTTTAAATTTTCAGGGTATACTTCAAAGTATGACTATAAAGCTTGGATCCTGAAGACAGAAATCAAGCCCAATCTTCTCGAGTTAGGAATACGGTGCTTCTACTATATCAAAGGCAGAAATTACACCGACCGTGTGATAAACGAGAAGATGCAAATACGATTGAAATCTAAGGACACAATCAGGAATGAAATCCAACAACAGGAACTTTGGTGAGTTGACCATATCAAAAGAATACCAATCAAGAAACCCAAAATCAAAAGAAAACCAATCATTTAATATGACGTTGGATATACGGTAAAATGACGTAGGATACAACGATAGAAGAAAAACGACCATGAGGAAGACAACGAAAGACGTTATTGTAAAGTGTGACCGCCAGCAGCAACATAGAATAGCACTAAATAGCTCACAATATCGAGTCAATATTCAAACTCTGTCTAAAGGAGTGGCCCCAACACGTCCCGTGAGGACAGAAGAGACTTAAGTAGCAATAGTAGTAAAAGTTTTGTCAAAGTACACACCCTTAGCATCAGAGGTTGGCACTTTAGAAACTAAATTCCGTTGACTACTTACATCACTTTATACTATCTTTTGGATACCCTCAAAAAAAAGGTAAAAACTTCGATTTTTGTTGAAACTTTAATTTTGAAATACCGATCCTCTGCCCCTTTTTCCAAGTTTCCGGTTTTGATACCTTTCATTATACAAGAAAATGAAGATATTATATAAGGTGTTTATTATATAAGAGATTTATTATGAAAGAAAACGAGAAGTTTTCTGAAACTGTCACATTTTTTCTTAAAGTAAGATTTTATTTCAATGACTGGTTTCCTTGATACACTAAACGTAAGTTTTGAATGGTAACTTTTTTATCTTTTTTCGACTTCAGTTAACAGGTATAGGTATTTAAGAACTGAAGCTGATATTAGTTTCCTAAATAGAATTTGTTTTCCTAAAAACAAATTCTATTTAATGAATTTTTGCGTTTGGTAGTTTTGCGAATTTGCGAATTTGTCAAAGTACAACGCCCAAAGTTCGGACGTAAAGTTTTAAGAATTCAAATAACGTCTAATACACAAGAAATTTTGGGCGTTTCATAGAAGAGTTTTGTGAATCAGGACATCTGCTATAGATCTGAACCTATTAGACTGTACAAACAGAACTTAGAAGAGAGGGATGGAAGTAACATAGGATGGTTGAATACAGGATATCTCTTCGATAAACTCTTCAAAAAAAAAATGACATGTTGAAACATTATTATGAAAGAGATTTTCGATTTTTTTTTTCAGATATTTCCAATTTTGAGGTCTGTTATAGTTTATCTGAGTATAGACAATAAAAGATAAAACGAGTTGGAGGGGGAATGGTGTCAAAAACCCTACTTAAGCCCATCCAATCATAGGGATTGAAGATTGTCCTTACGACCCTTAACAGTTTGCTTTGACTTTGGGGTTCTGATTTTAAATATTATCCATTAAAATCAGCAAGCTCATGAATCAAAATAAACGTTTTGCAGGAGTCAACCATCACCGGTTAAATACAAACTTGGTTTATTTCGCTTGGTTTATGTCGTCCGTAAGTATCCGTTCCTCCGTTTTGCCGGAGGAGTAGGCTGCAAGTACATTCCTCCGTAAGTGTGTTCCCCCGTATGTTATGTCATCCGTTCGATGTTCCTCGGAGATTTATTTGTTACTTATTTATATATACCACTCATTTCCTATATAATTAAAGAAATTGCATTTTCTTTCTCCTTTTTTGTTCTTTCATCTGGTTAATGTCGACATCCACCGGTGAAGGTCCGAAATTTCTTTTTCTCGGCTTGGATTCAATTAGCTTTGCGAGTGAGCTTTTTCAATCTTATGTAAGCTAAGATGGCAACATTTAAATTTAGGTTAGGCTAGATTATGTTAGTTTAGGTTAGATTAAATTTGATAATATATATCAGAAATGGATTAAAAACCTAAGCTAATCTAACCTGTCATCATCAAACCATGTATTAAACTAAAAAAGTTAACTGGCAACAACTCTGACTAAATCCAGGGAGAAAAGAGGTATTTCCAACATTCACCGGTGAATGTTAACATTCATCAATTTCGGACATTCACGGTAACATATTACTGTGCATATATATATATATATAAGTTTAGTAAGTTTGCCTGCGGTTGATATCACCCGCAGAGCCCAATTATAAACTTTATCTTACCCTGCTATTATAACTCAACCCCCCAGAAACACGAAAAAAGAATTGAAATAAATTAAAACGTAAAAATAAATACTATAAAAAATAAGATATAAAAATTTATAATATAATAATAAAAAAATAATATATATAATATAAAAATATTATATAATAATAATATAATATAAAAATAATATATAAAAATAAGACATTCTGCACCACATATTCGGCCTATATTTTGGAATATTGGTAGAATATTTCAAATCCCTTCTTTTTTATTATTTTTACTTATTACACATTTTTCTTACGGGGGGATTTTTTCATGGGGGTATTATAATCATAATAATGATAACAATAATAATTTATTTTTGTCCGCTCATGAACAAAACATGGCAAGCGGAATACAAAGAGAGAAAAAGGAAAAAAGCAAAGAAACGACAACAATCAAATCATACACACTATAATACCACACTAACTTATCAGCACAGTCATAAAGGATGTGAAAAAAACTATGTACATATATGTAGGCCTATATATATACACACACACACACACACACATATATATACATATATATATATATATATATATATATATATATATATATATATATATATATATATAATATATATATATATATATATATATATATATATATATATATATATATATATATATATATATATATATATATATATATATATATATATATATATATATATATATATATATATATATGTATATATATATATATATATATATATATATATATATATATATATATATATATATATATATATATATATATATGTATATATATATATATATAATACATATATATATATATATATATATATATATATATATATATATATATATATATATATATATTCTGTTCTGTCTAAGAATGTTTATAGGTCATGATTTGTATTATGTAACACCATTCTCTATCGGTTGCATCGCTTTGTTCAAGGTTCTATTTGCACAGTCTAATAGCTTCTGATCTATAGCAGGTGTCCTGACTCACAGAAATAAACTGCATTTTTAAGAAAACTGTCAATATTGAAATGTATTTGGTTTATTATATATATATATATATATATATATATATATATATATATATATATATATATATATATATATATATATATATATATATATATATATATATATATATACATATATATATATATATATATATATATATATATATATATATATATATATATATATATATATATATATATATATATATATATATCCTCTGTCGAATTCTATTTGCACAGTCTAATAGCTTTAGATCTATAGCAAATGTCCCGAGTCCGAAAACTAAATAGTATTTCTATGACAACAGTCAACATCGTCCTATGTTCGGTTTAAGATAGCATAGACGATTATCTTACATAGTGATAAAAAAAAACAAAAAAAAAACAAGTTTTTCCAATGAAAATAAAGAGCGACAAAAAAAAAACGTGAAACAAACAGAAAATACAATGTATATGAGGAGGGCTACCCCCTCCTTAGCCCCTCGCTCTTTAATGCTAAGTTTTATACTGCTTTACAGATAGTGTTTATGAGTGCAACAAGTGTAGTCGATGGGTAATTACACGTATTTTATCCACCAATTGCCCGTTAAAACAATTAAACTGAAAATTTTATAGTTTAACTAAATAGGCATCAATAAGCTCTTGCATTCTCGATGCATGTATAAAAAAAGTTATTCCATTCTAATAATGTTTGTGTTTGAGAAGCCTTCCTTAAATCCTTTTGGGCCAAAAGTCATGCTTTAGCATAAAGAGCAGGGGGTTAAGAAGGAAGTAGTCCCCCGAATATGCGAAAAAGTTTCTGTTCGTTTTGAATTTTATCATCACTCTTTACTTTAATTTGAAAAAAAAAAATTCTTACTTATTTTCTATTCGTCTTTAAAATCATACTCGGGGTTATCCTAAATATGAAGAAAGTTACCGCCCGTCAAATCCCGTTATTTAAATCAGTGTTTAACTTTTGTAGAACAATGCTTCTTGAGAAAATACCTTATTTAGTACGTTTACTTTCAAAATGGCACATAACGTTCTAAAATAAACTATCGTCTCCAAAATAAAAGGAGAGCTTTCGTCCTCTCAGCACCCATAGCACAATATTCTTCCTAGTGAAGGGAGGTCAGAGGTTAATTTTTTAATTATCTGAATATGAATTAAATCCAGAAGAAGCTTTTTTCATAATAAGTTGGAAGTCACGGACCTAAAATGTTTTAGGCGTTGTCAAACGAAAACGTTTTAGGCGTTGCCAACCGAAAATCCACTGGCCGACACCCAAATAAAGGGTCTGCAACTCTACGATACTCTTAAACCCTTAGCTTTACTGGAAAAATGGCCTTCAACAGCGGTTCCTTCGTTATTGACTGTATGCATATTTAGGGACAAATGCTATACCACACGCCAGCACGGCTTTGAGACTAGGACGCCATATCAACTTTTAATAGTACTTACGGGTAAGCATTGGCCCTCTTTGGGCCAGAATTGCCGTTTTACGGGCCAAAATGCAAGAATACAGCGCTTTCTTGTTGCGTCATCTCAGTTTTTGCTTAAAAAGGGCTATAGATCCTCAAGTGTTAGGTGGAATGTACCCTCTTTTAATAATCTACTACTAGTGACTTGATCGATTTAATATGATCACTCATGGGGGGGGGGGGGACGAACACGCATGCGTGACCATTCTTCTCTTCAAAAATAAGAACCCAAACGTTTTATGGACAGTGAATGGTCTTAGGATTCTCATGCAAGTTGAATTTCTATATATAATTTTGATAAAGATTGCACCTATTTTTTGGGAAGTTTAGCCCCTATTTCTAAAATCATGCGAAATTTCATTTCCTAATAAATGTCAATGAGCAACTTTAAAATTAATCAACTCAGCATATGTATAATCAGACTAATGATAATGATGCTTTCATAATGATAATTATCGATGAAAAAGTCCTCGCCTTCAAATATTTCTCCGGGGGGTCATTAGCAAAAATGCTCGTCATTTCCGATGTTTTCAAGGTGAATTATTCGAAAAATTCTTTTCAAAAGGGATTTCACCCATGGAACCTAGTAGGGAAGGGAAGGGGGAGATGCCCTCCGGAAAACAATAAGTCAGTATAAAATGTTAATATGTAGTAAAAGCATAATTGTCCCACTTAGAACTTGGTGAAAAGCTCCTGGTAGCACTTACCTTCCAGTACAATTTCCTTGCAGCACTCATAATGCCACTCTTCCTTTTGTACCGATAAGTATGTGAGTTTAATCTTTTACATTAAACGAAGAAGGGAAATATTACTTCACAGCACCCATATTACACGCTTAGTCCAAAACTTTTCCTGGAGTCGAAGGGAGATAAGAGGCTAATTACTACCCTTTTCCCTCCAAACTTCTTTCTATATTTATCTGAATATTTATTGATAGTCAGATAATTTGGATTTTTTGAGGCTTTTAGATATATTGATAATTTGGACAACAATAGACTTTTGAGGCTTTAAGCCCCACCCCCTCCTCCAAATCTAAGATCCACCAACCCTCTCCCATGACATAAAATGGGCTTTTATGCACTACTGTACATAGTTTTATCAAACCTCAAATGAACCAATGAACCTCAACCAAAAACCTCAAATGAACCAATTCAATGAATCCTGCAATTATACACCACTCTGCATAATTTTACCAAACATCAAATAAACCAACTTAGTTAAATGAAGCTTTAAGGCTTCATTTAAATGAAGCTCCATGGTGATACTCCTAGGTCCCTTAAATTTACGTCTTCTTTTGTATCTGATCGGTCAAATTATCAGCTCCGTAGTTCTCTAAATATCCAAATTCCGCATACACCAACAATAAGATCCGATTTTAATCCTTTTATTGCGTGTCATTTGACATGGAACACCCTTCCCGATTCGGCTCGAGAATGCCACTCGTTTGGCACCTTCAAAAGACTAGTAAAAAAATTTTGTTTTCATGTGATTAATTTTCCTTACTTTTTCCTGAATAATTTTTTTATTTTTCCTGAATAAAATTTACTTTCTAGTTTTTTTTTTATTTGTATTTTCTTTTCTTCTCCTTTTTTGCTCTTCTTTCTGTGACTGTTAAATATTTTTTTTTTTTTGTGCCTTATGCGCAGCCTTTCACGTGGCTTACTTGTGTGTTTTGAATGGTTGGCAAGTTTTTCATTTGATTGCTTTTCGTTTCTGTTTTTCTTTTCTTTTTTTTTCTATGTAATCTTATTGTGACCAGTGGATTGTAGAAGGGTATGAAGATCACCTTCTTGATCTGAGAATAATATGCAGAGAAATGAATTATGTTATGCTTTATTTATGCTTGATGTTTTTTTTTGTGTACTTCTTTTTTCTTTTTTGTACTTTTTTTAATCTCAGTAAGTAATTGGCTATCGTTCTCTTGGTTTGTCATCCGTATATACTCCCCTAACTACAGGCCAAGGAGCCTTCGGTGGGACTAGCACAGTGTATTATTGTATGTGTATTGATAATGAATAAAATCTTAGCTTATCTTTATAATAAGCCCGTTCTTTTGCACTAAGATCTTACATCTAAGATCTCACATCATTCTGCAAAGATTTCCGTTCATTTAACTCATCTTTGTTCTAAGATCTTACAGCTCACAGATATTAGCAAAAAGTGTGAAGGACGCCATCCTTCTGCCACATAGAACAATGATGAGAGAACATCGAAGATATACTCATCATTGTTCTTAGACCGCTGATCAGAGCAGAATGATGAAAGAACTTGCAAAAGAACTCTATAAGATGTAACATCTTAGAGCTAAGATTTCACTTTTAAGCGTTCTTTGTCAAAAGATGTAACATCTTAGCACAAAGATGAGTAAAGAACGTCCCTAATATTTGTCTTTATTAACCACGCAATGCGCCAACCTCTAAAACCGTGGAAGCTCAATATAACTTTTTTAAATAATTTAAATCTACAGGCTGTCTCAGAATTTTCAGAATTTTGGCCTTCTTTGGGCTAAAATTTTTGAAACATAAATTAATATAATAATAGAAATTAATAGTTTTTTATTGTTGTAAAAAAAAAATTGCGAGACAGAGTCAAACTTATTCGCAAAGAGCAAGGGGTTGAGGATGGGGCAGCCCCTTTCATGTACGGAATAATTTCTGTTCGTTTTAAGTTTTAATGTCGCTCCTTACTTTCAGTTAAAAAAAACTTGTTTTTTATTAAATTTCTGAACGTTTTTGAATTAATGCAGCTTTTATTTTGGCTCACCGTACATGAATAATCAAAACGAAATTTGCATATTAATTTTACTTTTTTTTGGCTAAATGGCTTTCTTGAAATTTTGATCTGATGTAACTTACAAATTAACTTACATAACAAACTTCTACATTTGTAAATTTTTATTACGTATATTAGGGGGTTTACCCCCTAGTCGATACCTCGCTCTTTACGATAAATTAAAATTTTGTTCCAATTCTTTAAGAATGACCCTTAATCACAAAGGCCGTTAATTAGAATAAATAGCTCTGATGAAAGTACAAAAAAAAACTTTAGCATAAAGAGCGAGGTAATGAATAGGGGGCGAGCCCAATCATATATATATTAATTTCTGTTCGTTTTACATTTTTATGTAGCCCCTTACATTCAGTTAAAAAAATTGTTGTTTTTTATTATTTAATTTCTGATGTTTTTTTTAAATAATGCTGGGAAACCCGGCGCCCACTTCATAGCAATGTCCCTTCCCCCATGCAAAACCTCTTACATGGAAATATCCTCCCATGTAAAACCCGACCCCACCCCCAAATACCAAAAAAATCCCCCCTGAAAACTTCTGTATGCTTCCCAATAACCAATACTATATGTAAACAGGGGCTTGTGGGAAGATTAAGACATCCTCAAAGACATAGTTACTGTATTTTTGACCATGCTGAATAAAATGGCAATCTCAAAATTTTGATCGGATGACTTTGGAGAAAAGTGAGCGTGGGAGCGGGCCGAGAAGCCCTCCATTTTTTTGTCACTAAAAAGGGGCACTAGAACTTTTAATTTCCGTTCGAAAGAGCCCTCCCACGATGTTCTAGGACCACTGGTTCGATACGATCATCCCTGGAAAAAAAAACATAACAAATAAACACACATCCGTGATCTTTATTCTGGCAAAAAATACAAAATCCCACATTTTTTTAGATAGGAGTTTCTACAGTAGGGTTCTCTGATACGCTGAATCTGGTGGTGTAATTTTCATTAAAGTTCTATGCCTTTTAGGGGGTGTTTCCCCCTTTTTTCGAAAATAAGGCAAATTTTCTCAGGCACGTAACTTTTGATATCTAAGACTAAACTTGGTGACATTTATATATTTAAAGTCAGCATTAAAATCCGATTCTTTTGATGCATCTATTGGTATCAAAATTCCGTTTTTTGGAGTTTCGGCTACTATTGAGCCGGGTTGCTCCTTACTTACAGTTCGTTACCACGATGTGTTTGAGAAAATCCTTCCCAACTTTTTCGGCCCATTCGTTCATTTCATTTCAACCCAAAGTTAAAAAAAAGAAAACAAAGAAAAATACGACTTTGTGATTACCCTTTTTGAATTTTTTTTAGTTTTTTGTGTTTTTGATGATACGACATGAAACCTCTGCAATGGACTCCTGTGATATACTCAAGTTGACGGTGATATGAAAATTTCAATCAAGATTACTCTTGTTTTTGAAAGTCTTTCATTTTTACAAAAGCAGGCAATATTTCACAGGCTTGCACTTTTTATGGGTAAATTTAAACTCGGATAAATTATACATATTTAGAAATCCTATATTAACGCGTTAGCCAATTATTTTGATGTAGCCTATACATCAAAGCCCTTTTTAGATACCCTTTTTTTATAGTTTCGGTTACTATTTCTGACTCCTCATATAAAGAGGACCAGCCAGTCTCGCATTTTGGGGTGGAGAAAGGTGGAGGAACAAGTTTGTCTAAATCCACAATAACATCGTCAGAGAACTTCATGATATTAAGATGAAAATTTTGCTTTATTTTAGGGGGGTTTAACTCCTCCCTCCTCCCCTATGTACTTACCTATGTTACGCAATACGACTCAAATAAAAAATGAAATATAAAAAGCTTGTTGATATTAGCGTATACGCTTGAATAAATTACTTAAACATTAATAAAAAAGGTTAGTACTTAGTGCAAAAATGTAAAAAATGTATAATGGAAACTCAAAAATATATCATATGGAATAAAAGTAAAATCAAGAAAATTTTATTTAGTGCTCGATGAGAAAAATACTTTGATTTTGTTTGATCGTACTAAAGCTTATTTTCAAAGAACATCCTTGCGATTTCATGAATTAGCCATCAATCAAGAGCTTTGACGATAAAAATAGAAGAGCATGTGTAACTTAGAAGAATGGAAACTAGCTCTAGCGTCGACAAAAAAAAACTATAAACGCCATCTAGCGTCTGGCAACACTTGCCAGACGCTGCAAGTGTTGCCAAGCGTACTTGAAAAGCGTCTGGCAGCTAGTTAATTGTTTTGTTTTTTTTTTTGTCAGGAACTGAGATCCAAGACTTATTACTAACCTTATTTTGCCACTTATCCCAATTGAATTAACTATTCTTGGTATTACACTGAAAAATATACCAAGTGTCGCCACACGTAAGATGGGGTTGATAGTTTTTTTTGTCGATACTATTGCCAGTATAACTAGAGTGCCCGTAGAGACTCGTAGTATGAGTGAAAAGACGTAAAGTGTCTGAATCTTCGAAAAGTGAATTGTTTAACCATCTGAATTTAATCCCGTATAGAATAGTGTCTAAAACTTGATTCGAATTGATTTTTCTTTAAAATAAGCATCTAACGCTAAAATATTAGCCCGTTGTGCCCATTGAGAAAAATTTCCTTACTTTTATTTAATTAATTTATTTTTCTTTAATATACTCTTCAATGCTATGTCTTATGACGTCTGTTGAGAAATAAATAAACAGAAAAAAATACAAAAATTCTCACCAGAAATTGTAACTTGAATTATCTCTTCATCGGGTAGGTCAACAGAAAACTTCAAGCCACTAATTAAACAAGGTGAGGCCTTACGGAGTTGAAAGTAGAGTCCCTGAAAGTAGTGATTAATTGCTTACTCGTGAATTTATTCTACCGGAATTTAAACTTGCTACTTTTTTAGCTACAAGGGAAAAAATTCGTTCTTTTATGACTTGAATAAAGTTCAGGGTGCAAAATTCTTGTTCTATTTTTTCCTTTTTTTGCTTTGTTTCTAGTTTCATTCTTACTCTTTTATATTGTTTAAAACCTCCTTTTTTTGCTTTGTTTCTAGTTTCATTCTTACTCTTTTATATTGTTTCAAACCTCCTACTGTCTATTTCTTTTCCTTCCAATTTATTACATCCATTTTTTCTTGTTTTACTCAATTTTTCTGCAATCATCGGTCAGAAACATCTTTGAAAAATCTTCGCTTTGAGGTCAGCAAACTGGAAAACAATTTTAGGTTTCCTAACACAAAAATTGAGAGCATACTTGTAAAAATGAGAATTCCATGCATAAACCATGTAAAACATTTTATGTTGATCAGGCCTAAAACTTAGAGAAAAAGATAAAATTTGAATTCGTATGCTCAGATCTTACAAATATATACTTCAGATAAAAAGCATTACATTGTTCTTTTTTCATATTTATACCGTGTAAAATATATCCATTTAAAAGTGTCTAAGGTTATGGGTAACCATGCGAAATACTCTACAAGTTATCCAGTCAAGACAAAGAAGAAAGGAAAGTGAATGAGAAATCTGATTCTTTAAACTGGTTATGTGAAAATTTATACTCTATATATCTTAAAACGTTTGAAAAAATCGAAAATTAAATTTTCCCAGTCAACGAAAATTTCGCTGCCTAAGTAAAGAGCGATGTGGACACAATTTTCTTCTTTTTTTCGCCACGGCACTTCCTATAGGAGTTGTAGAAATCATATATAGATATAGATACATATGGAGATACATATATAGATATAGATACACCGTCATTCAAGTTAATTTTTGGTTTAAACAACGAAGGACATTGAAAACCAGATTGTTTGAATTGTGGAAATTTACCGTCTTAAAACGTTTCAAAATCTTAAAACGTTTAATATCTTAAAACGTTTAAAAAAAAAAGAATAGAAAATTCAATTTCTAGCGAAATAGAACACCATATGCAGTTGAAACGTGATTTTTATGTGCAATTGAAAAAAAAAGAAAAGTGGGCGAAAACCACAGCTCGAGCGAAAACCATTTGGGACCAAACAGCTCGAGAAGGTGTTGCCTTTCACTTAATGTGTATTTATCTTCGGGAACCAACTGAAAGTCAATGTTTGGATTTTAACGAATGAAAAGTGTCATCAAATTTAACTTCTTAATACTGCTTATTTATTTTAATGCGTCAACAAGGCACAACCGACAAGACTGCCACCCGGTGAGGGAAAACATCATAAGATTTTAGTATTTTTTGGTTGATTTAGTGATTTTCTTAAATAATCTAGTCATTTATGTGCTGATTTAGTGATTTTTTGTTTGGGCCATATAGAAAATCACTAGAAATAGTGATAAATCACTAAGGGCGGCAACCTTGAGGTACTAATAGACTAAAAACGGATCCAGAACGGGTAGGAACACTTTAATTTGTATGTCTTGGGAACTTGAAAATGAAGAAGATAAATGTCTTTTCGTGGGCTCAGATTTCAAAAATATCACAGGCAGCGCAATAGCGCTGCCTAAGTAAAGAACGATGTTGGCACAATGTATAATTTTTTTTTCTTGGTTTTAGACCAGGGCACTTCGTATCGAAGGAGATGTAGTAGAAACTTCGAAAAGGGCTCATTCGATTGGAAATTGGAGTGGCTAGTGCCCTTTTTAATAGTCCAAAGTGATTGGAGGGCAACTAGCCCCCCCCCTCCCACGTCCATCATTCCCCCAAACACATACAATCAAAATTTTGAGATAGCCATTTTGTTCAGCGTAGTTGATTTCCAGATAGAAAATATGTTTTTGAGGAGGTCACTCCCCCACAACCCTCAGGGCAAGGGTTTTAAATTAAGCCCTAGGGGCATATCAGGACGATGTTGGAACAGTGTATTATTTTATTTTCTTATTTTCTTTTCTACTTTTCCTTTAGACCAGGGCATTTCGTATCGAAGAAGTTATCGCAGACTTCGAAAAGGGCTCATTCAATTTGGAAATTGCAGTGGCTTGTGCCCTTTTTAATAGTCGAAAGTGATTGGAAGGCAATTAACACCCCTTCCACGCACACCATTTTCCGAAACACATCCAATCAAAATATTGAGATAGCCATTTTGTTCAGCGCAGTTGATTTACAGATAGAAAATATGTTTTTGAGGAGGTCACTCCCCCACAAGACTCAGGGCTAGGGTTTTAAGTTATGCCCTGGGGGCATATAAGAACGATGTTGGCACAATTTTTTTTTTCCTTTAGACCAGGGCATTTCGTATCGAAGAATTTGTCGTAGAAACTTCGAAAAGGGCTCATTCAATTGGAAATCGGAGTGGCATGTGCCCTTTTTAAAAGTCGAAAGTGAATGGAAGGCAACTAAATCCCCTTCCAAGTCCACCATTTTCCGAAACACATCCAATCAAAATTTTGAGATAGCCATTTTGTTCAGCGCAGTTGATTTACAGATAGAAAATATGTTTTTGAGGAGGTCACTCCCCCACAGCCCTCGTGGCAAGTGTTGTAAGTTATGTCCTGGGGGCATATAAGGTTTTTATAGAAAGTGTTGTCGTACAAACTTCAAAAAAGGCTCATTCGATTGGAAATTCAAAGGGCTAGTGTCCTTTTTAATAGTCGAAGTGATTGGTGGGCAACTAACCCCCCTCTCACGCCCACCTTTACCCCAAACACATCCAATCAAAATTTTTAGATAGCCATTTTATTCAACGTAGTTGAAAGTTTTGGAAATTAGGTCTTTAAGGATGACAACCGCTCCACCCCCAGAGCCCTCAGGGCAAGGGTCGTAAGTTATGCCCTGGGGGCATATAAGGTTTTTTATAGAAAGCGAAAACTTAAAAAACGGCTCATTCAATTGGAAATTGAAAGGGCTAGTGCCCTTTTAATAGTCGAAAGTGATTGAAGGGCAACTAACCCCCTTCTCACGCCCACCATTTCCCCTAACACACTCAATCAGAGTTCAGAGATAGCCATTTTGTTCAACGTAGTTGAAAGTTCTGGAAATTATGTATTTAAGGATGACAAACCCCCCAGAGCCCCAGGGCAAAGGTTGTAAGTTATTCCCTGGGGGCATATAAGGTTTTTATAGATAGAGTTGTCATAAAAGCTTCAAAAGGGGTTCATTCAATTGGAAATTGAGAGGGCTAGTGCCCTTTTTAATAGTTGAAAGTGATTGGAGGGTAACTAACCCCCGTCTCACGCCCACCATTCCCCAAACAAATCCAATCAAAATTGCCAGATAGCCATTTTGTTCGACGTTGCAGAAAGTTCTGTAAATTAGGTCTTTCAGGATGACAACCCCCCACAGCCCTTAGGGTAAGGGTTGTAAGTTATGCCCTGGGGGCATATAAGGTTTTTATAGAAAGCGTTGTCGTAGAAACTTCAAAAGGGTTCATTGTTTGATTGGAAATTGAAAGGGCTAGTGCCTTTTTTAATAGTTGAAAGTGATTGGAGAGCGAACAACGCCCCTCTCACGCCCTCCATTTTTCCAGATACATCCAATCAAAATTTTAAGATAACCATTTTGTTTAACGTAGTTGAAAGTTCTGAAAATTAGGTCTTAGAGGATGACAACCACCCTCACAGCCCTTAGGGTAAGGGTTGTAATTTATGCCCTGGGGGCATATAAGGTTTTTATAGAAAGCGTTGTCGTAGGAACTCAAAAAGGGCTCATTCGATTGGAAATCGAAAGGCCTAGTGTCCCTTTTAATATTCGAAACTAATTGGAAGGCTTAACATTTTCAAACAGTTCGTGGTAACGAACTGTAAGTAAGGAGCGACCCGGCTCAATGGTAACCGAAACTCTAGAAAACGGTATTTTGATACAAATAGATACATCAAAAGAATCACATTTTAATGCTGATTTCAAATATATAAGTTTCATCAAGTTTAATCCTACCCATCAAAAGTTAGGCGCCTGAGAAAATTTGGCTGATTTTCGAAAAAAGGGGGAAAGACCCCCTAAAAGTTATAGAACCTTAATGAAAATCACACCATCATATTCCGCGTATCAGAGAACCCTACTGTAGAGGTTTCAAGCTCCCATCTACAAAAATGTGGAATTTTGCATTTTTTGCCATAAGAAAGATCACGGGTGCGTGTTTATTTGTTTTTTTTTTTTTTTTCCCAGGGGTGATCGTATCGAACCAGTTGTCCTAGGATATCGTGGAAGGGCTCATTGGAATGGAAATTGAAAGTTCTAGTGCCCTTTTTAAGTGACCAAAAAAAATGGAGGGCAACTAGGCCCCCTCCCACGCTCATTTTTTTCCCAAAGTCACCTGATCAAAATTTTGAGATAGCCATTTTGTTCAGCATAATCGAAAATATTATAAGTATGTCTTTTAGGATGACTTAATTCCCCGAAGTTCCCGGGGGGAGGGCTGAAAGTTATGAACTTTACCCAATGTTAACACATAGTATTGGCTATTTGGAAGTACACAGACGTTTTCAGGGGAGATTTTTCCTGGTAGTGTGGGGGGGGGGGTTGGTCAGGGGTTACGTTGGAGGATCTTTCCATGAAGGAAGTTTTCATGGGGGAAGGGACATTGCTATGAAGGGGACGCCGGACTTCCCAGCATTATTTAAAAAAAGATCATAAATTTAATATAAAAAAACAAGTATTTCAACTGCAACAGCAGCAACATCGAAACTTTAAACGAACAGAAAATATTACATATATAATTGGGTTCACCCCGTAGTCAATGCCTCGCTCTTTAAGCCAAAGATTTTTTAGTACTTTCATAAGAGCTATTTATTCTAATTAACGGCCTTTGTGATTAAGCGGTCATTTCTAAAGAATTGGAACAAAATTTGAACTTTCGCTTAAAGAGCAAGGTATTGACTAGGGGGCGAACCCCCTAATAAACGTATTAAAAATATATGAATATAGAAGTTCGTTACGTAAGTTAATTCGTAAGTTACGTATATTTATTACTAATAAAAACGTTCGTAAATGATTAAGCGGTCATTTCTAAAGAATTGGAACAAAATTTGAACTTTCGCTTAAAGAGCAAGGTATTGACTAGGGGGCGAACCCCCTAATAAACGTATTAAAAATATATGAATATAGAAGTTCGTTACGTAAGTTAATTCGTAAGTTACGTATATTTATTACTAATAAAAACGTTCGTAAATAAAATTAAACAAGTTTCGAGAAAGCCATTTAACTAAATAAAAGTAAATTAATATGAAAATTTTGTTTTAATTATTCATGTACGGTGAGCCAAGATCAAAACCTGCATTTATTCAAAACGTTCAAAAATTAAATAAAAAAAAACAAGTTTTTTAAACTGAAAGTAAGGAGCGACATTAAAACTTAAAACGAACAGAAATTATTCTGTATATGAAAGAGACTGTCCCCTCCTCAACGCCTCGCTCTTTACGCTAAAGTTTGACTCTGTCTCACAACTTTATTTTTTAAAACAATAAAAAACTTTAGCGTAAAGAGCGAGGCGTTTAGGAGGGGACAGTCTCTTTCATATACAGAATAATTTCTGTTCGTTTTAAGTTTTAATGTCGCTCCTTACTTTCAGTTTAAAAAACTTGTTTTTTTTATTTAATCATAGTAAAGATCGATGTGAGTATAATGTATTATTTTTTTTTTTGTTGTTGTTGTTGTTTAGACCAGGGCACTTCGTATCCAAGGAGTTGTCGTAGGAACTTCGAAAAGGGCTCATTCGATTCAAAATAGTCGAAAGTGATTGGAGGGAAACTAATCCTCCTCCCACGCCCACCCTCCCGTTTGCCTTTATGTTTAAAAACTAAATGTTGCCTTAAGATTAAATAAAAAAAACACAATGTCAATTCAGGCATACCAGTAGTATCCCAAGAACGACTGAGGGTATTATGTCCAAACTTTCAGGGCCACTTCTGCTCTTAAAATTTAACCAAGTCAACATAGCGTAAGTGTATCCAAGCTATCAAAGAAAGTAAACAGATTTTTTTGCGAATGGTATCAAGTTTTCCATTTCAGGTCAACTAGAGGAGGTATGAAACTAAATTAAACACTACCATTTGTGTCCAGATTTTTAAAAGGGTGTATGTTGTTAAAAATTGCTGAAAATTGTTCTCCAGCATACAAATAGCAGGCCAAACTATAAATTCTTAAAAAAAAACGAAAGATTTAAAGTATTATTTTCTTTTTCCCTGAAAAGACTATGTCAATATAAAGCGAACAGAAATTAATTAAAAAAAAAACTTTTTCCACAGAATAAGTCTTTCACAGAAAAGTAAAGAACTCCAAATAGGGATAGGTCCTTTTATTAGACAGTGAAATTAAAATATAAAACAAAGACTCTAAATATTTCGATGACACAGTCGGTCATCATCATCAGTAGAGTTACTGTAACTCTACTGATGATGATGACCGACTGTGTCATAGAAATATTTAGAGTCTTTGTTTTATATTTTAATTTCACTGTCTAATAAAAGGACCTATCCCTATTTGGAATTCTTATTGATTTCGATATAGAAAAGGCAGTGTGGTCATTGAAAATAATAGTAAAGAACTCCATTAAACAAAGAATGAGGAAAAATAAAATAAAATAATCTACCAAGCGTGAAACTACCGCAAATCAGCATCGATAAATAAATGAAACCCAAAACGAACAGAAATTACAATAAATTACCGACTCAAATTCAAAATGAGCAGAAATTAACATAAGTTGGGCTCGAAACCCCTATGCCTTCCGAAGGCCAGAACATAATTTGCACCTTACAGAAAAAAATACAAATGAATGTGCATTGTCAGTTTAATATACATATACTGATATTTATTAATCAAAATGTTAATATTATTTGATTTATTAAAGTTAGAAAAGTAAGAACATTTATATTTTTTCAGTAAAGTGCAAATTATGTTAGGAAAGGAGTAAGTAGTAATTGCCTCTGTGGATTCGTTTTGGACCTGTGAAAACCTTTCAGGCCAGCAAACAAGGAGGAGGGTATCTTCCACCACAAAGATTGGCTCGAAGGATAAAATTCAGTGACATATTTAAAAGCATTTCTTCTAATAACGTAGATAACGATCCTTAGAATTTGCCTATAACATTCGGGAAAAAACGCAGCTAAGTTAGATTTTCGGGTATAGCTCAGCTGACCGAAGCACATGAATTATTCTCATTTAATTTATTAACTTTTAATTATCTCCAGGCTCTAATTTGTTAAGCTTCTAACTTCAAGTGTTTTTTTTTCTTTTCTAACAATTTACACGCTCAAACTTGGATCGTTTCGAATGTCATCCTTTGTTTTATTAATTTAGAAAAAAAAAGGAAGTTTTTCTGAGGGAAGTAAAGAGCGAAGTTGAAACTTAAAACGGAAAAAAATTATTACTTCACAGCCTATCGAATATACATCAATAAAACTAGTACAAATAAACCAACTAAATATGTTTCCCTATGCTTTTAGGACTATAGAAAACTAGTGCTTTACTGAAAACAAAAAAGTCAAGTATAAAAACAGGAATATTGACTTGGGAGTCAAAAGTGAGTATGCAACCTGACAACAATAAACGAATCTAAAAAGCTTTTCATAGTCTTACACCAGATGTGACATCAGTAACTTTCAGTATACAATTGAAATTGTCTTAAAAACATAATAAAAAAAAAATTTAAAAAATATTTTTTTAAATTATAAAAAATATTTTTTTAATAACCACGAAGTAATTGAACAGTGAAATAATATTGGAAATATACATAAATATTGAAATATACAGAAATATTGGATTGATTTATCAGGTAGTATTTTGGTCTCACCAGTTATAGTGAGTAACATACAGTCTTAAATTGTCAGAAATATGCTTTATTATTACTTGAAATGAAGATGAAATAAGACATAGTGTGAACTCTGAAAATCCGATCTGGAATATAACAAAAGGGAGTTGTTTAAGAGCTCATTTAAAAATTTATATTTATACCTAATCGCTTTTTATAAATTTGACTTGATAGCACATTCCCACAAAGTGCACTTTCGGTAGTTTCCCCGATTTTTTTTTTTAATGAAAAAAGTATATTGTCCAACGAAATGACCAAAGAAAAGAAGTTTTGCAAAAATTGCAGGAGCAAAAACTAAGAGGGCAAGGACGTTCCTTCCCCTCAATTACCGCCGTTAGAACTAGCCCATAGGCTTCATCGCAGAGTGAAGTTTGAAGGTTCAATCAAAACTGTTGGTCAATCAGGCTTAATTTTTGGTAGATTTTTAGTTTAAAAGTTTTAGTTTAAAAGATTAACTTGTTTTTGTAATAATCTTTTACATTTAAGATGAGCAGGCGATATATAAAACTTACTAAGAGGGTCTGGAGGGGGATTATATGTGAGGGGTTCTTATTAACCTCCAGTTAAGGGCTTTGGACCATAATTGTTGCAATGGTACCGTTTTATACTTCCAAACTCTTCCACTTAAGAAGCGACACCAAAAGTGCCGTTTTTAGTGCTATATGGCACTTATGGATGGTAAAATTGATAAAAAGTACGTAGATATGAGTAATACGTTTAAAATGAGCCTTCCCGGGATATGCTTTAAAAATGATTGCATCACATTTGCAAAAATAGTGGGTTATCTGAAAAGTAATCATGAGAAGGAACAAACCATGATTGAAAAAAAAAAAAAAAAAAAAAAAAAAAAAAAAAAAAAAAAAGAAATCGAACGCATGATAATCTAATTTGAAGTTCGGAGCTGTACTAACAGAACCACGGCCTCTAATAAAATTTGATATATTGATGTTTGTAGGACTTTAATTGTGTAGCTTAATAAGGGGGCCTGGAGGAGGAACATGCGGGAGGTGTTCTTGCAAACCTCCAGTTAAAGGTTCTGGACCATAATTATTACAATGATTACGTTTTATACTTCCAAGATTTTTAACTTAAGAAGTGGTATCAAAAGTATTGTTTTCAGTGCTATATCTCACTTACGAATGGTAGAATTGATAAAAAGAACACAGATATGAGCAAAAGTTTTCGAATGAGCCATTAAACACCACTCTAAAAAGTTCTGGTAGCCCACTAGCCCCAGCTTTTCCACTTGAAACATGGCACCAAAAGGTCCGTTTTTAGTGCCATTTGACTCTTGCAGATTGTGAAATTCATAGGAAGAACGTAGATATGAGCAATATTTTTTATATGAGCTATCAAAAATCAATCTAATATGTTTTGGTAGCCCGCTAGCCCCACCCCTTGAGAAACGGCATAAAAAGTGCCCGTTTTCATGCCATGTGGCACTTGCAGATGGCAGAATTTATATAAACCACGTACATATGAGAAATACCTTTTGAATGAGCTCTTAAGCATCTCTCTACGATGTTCTAGTAACCCGCTAGGCCTGGAAAAAAGAAGAAAAAAAGACCGTTTTAACATGTTTTTTTTACTTTTAGTTCCTATGGGCTGTGGTTCGCTCTTTACTAGGTTGCAGCTAATGCTTCAACCATGACGAAGAGTTCATTGCAAATTCTCCCGAGAAACTGGTTAACATTGAAGTCTGTGAGATCTAATAAATGCTAGAATTTGTAAAAACCTAGTAAATATAAGCAATAGCTTTTAATTGGGCCATTAAACATCTGTCTACGATGGTGTGGTAGCCTGCTAATGTTTCAGTAGCTTACTGAGGAGCAGATGATTTATGAAACTTACTCAGGGGGCTGGGAGGATAAGTATACGAGAGGGGTCCTTGTAAACCCCCAGTTAAGGGTTCTGGAATATAACTATTACAATACTACTTTTTTGTACTTCAGAGCTATTCCACTTAAGAAGTGGCAACAAAAGTGTTATTTTCCGTGCTACGGTATATCGCACTTACGAATGGTAAAATTGATACAAAAAAAAATACGTATAAGTAGTAATCTAAGTTATACTTTGCTTGGCCCAATAGGAATCTCCATGCTATTTGCTTGGCCCAATAGGAATCTCCATGTTATTCTATCGCGCCTCAACACCTTTTCAAAGAGAGTGAGTATCCTCTCACATGGCCTTATACTTCTACGAGACATATAGGAAATATCATGTTATTCTATGGATGCTATAGGATATGTGATGAAGAACAGGTTTCTGACTCCTAATTCATGTAGGCCAGATTTCTATTTCATAGTATATATATTACTTACATGCCTTTTAGGGTAAATCCGTGTAAAAAAAAACAGTGTATCTTGTTTATGTGTTAATATATTCAGATTTTTTTTAGTATAAAATCGAGTTTCAAATTATAATTTTATACAGTTTCAATACTTCATTCGTTCTATTGATATCTATATTTTACGATCATTTACACTGATAGAGATATGGAATCTTCTAAGCGACTTCTGGTGAGTAAAATTTTCTTATATTATAATAAAAAAGAAATCAATTTTTGTCTCGCCATTAAGTTAAGGAAGAATTTCCTTTACCTTCCTTACTTACGCTTTTTTTTCACCGTGCTGTTAGCTCTTTTAAAAAGCCTCCTATGTTAATTAAAACAGTCCATGTGTTTCAATTTTAGTAAATATTCAAAAAAAAGAGAGGCAGGTTCACTTCGATTTTGGCTCATTGTACAAGAAAAATTAAAATAGAATTTGCATATTAGTTCGGCAGATTTAATCCGGATATTAAGGGTCTTCCCCTCCTCAATATCATGCTCTTTACGCTAAAGCTGTTAGCACTTTCAAAAAAGCTTCCTATTCTAATTAAAAAGTCCCTGTTTTTTTTCTTCAAATTTCAGTAAGTATTCAAAACAGGGCATTCAGTTTCGCCATAAAATAACCAAATCGCTTTACATCCTTCCACCTGAAAAGGGTGTTAATATTCAAACAGGGCGGGTAGTTTCACCAATAAAATAATCAAATCGCTTTACGTCCTTCTACCTGAAAAGGGATGATTTCTCACTATCTGATTAAGAGCATGTTTACACATTTGTTGGCTAAATGGCTTTCTCAAAATTGAGTTACGAATTAACTTACGAATTAACTTACATAACGAAACTTCTATATTTATATGTTTTTATCACATGTATTAAGGAGTTCACCCCTAGTCAATACCTCGCTCTTTACGCTAACTGTTCAAATCACGAACTCTTGAATCACAAAGGCCGGTTAATTAGAATAGATACCTCTTTTGAAAGTGCTAAAAAAAAAAAACTTTAGCGTAAAGGGGTGAGGTATTGACTAGAGGGCGAACCCCTTCATATACTTAATAATTTTTTGGTTTAGGTTATGTCTAGGAGTCTTCTTTCTTCCTTTTTTCTGTGATTTTAAGTATTTCGCAATTTAGGTATATAAAGTTTTAAAAGCTTTGCATATAAAATTGAACAAAGATCTATAATTGTCAACTTTTTGTGTTTGGTACTATGGAATTGAAAGGCCCAGTGTCCTCCATTAATATTCTGAATAAGTAAGAATTGGACTAGCTAATTAAATTGTGTCATTTTTTCAACTTTTAGGAGTTTGGTACTGTGGTATTGAAGGCGCAGTGCCCTCTCACAAGCTAAATAGTTTGAAAACTGAAAATGATTTTTATTTTAGAATGCTGTTGATCAGCCATCGCAGCAAAAACGTGCAAAATTGGATGAAGCTCAGGATAACGCCGAGACAGGATTAATCGAATCATTGAATGCAATCAGGCCAACTGTAATTCGCCTCGCACCACATTCCGAAGGAGAGAAGGAATCTGGCGAGCTAGTTGTGATTTTCGACGTAAGTTTAAATAGATATTCTGAAAATATTTTAATAATTTAGTAAATCGACTCCTTATATGCTTGCGGTGAATATTACTATTTCGCGATTGACGTGTAAAAATTTGCGACACGATATAACTGAATTAGCATGTATGTATTTGGGATAATGAGATACAGAAGCCTTCTGGGTGTTACAATTTTATAGGCCTGTCAGCTTCATCTATGCTTGATTTTTCTTTGAAAAACTCATTTTGTAGAAAAAGTGTTTTTAATTAATTCTTTATGAACGACGTCTGAAACACAAGGATGGTTCAATTAGAACAATAAGTAACTTTTTTTTAATATTCGTCTTCGATATTCAACTGATTTTTAATGTTTAAATTTTTGTGTTAACTAATTAGCTCCTATTTCTAAAGTTCAACGCGGCACCACTGACAAAATGGAATACTGGGTACTTGTCTGTTAAAGAAACACACTCAAAGAAGTGAAGTTATATTAATCCTAATGAAATATATCAAAACATGATGATAATATTGTAGAAAAAAAAGATCTATAATTGTCAACTTTTTGTGTTTGATACTATGGGATTGAAGGCCCAATGCCCTCCGTTAATATTCTGAATAAGTAAGAATTGAACTAGCTAATTAAATTGTCATTTTTTCAACTTTTGGGAGTTTGGTACTGTGGTATTGAAGGGGCAGTGCCCTCCCGTAAGCTAAATAGTTTGAAAACTGAAAATGATTTTTATTTTAGAATGCTGTTGATCAGCCATCGCAACAAAAGCGTGCAAAGTTGGATGAAGTGCAGGACAACGCCGAGACAGGGGTAATAGAACCATTAAATTCAATCAAGCCAAGTGTCAGCTCTATACAGACCACTATGCAACCTGGTAGAAAATTCAAGAGGGAATGGATGCTTTCATATAATGCATCAGCCTCATCTAGTCAAGATCGGGAGGACACTCCTCTTCATGCTTTGCCAGGGACTTCAGATGTACAAGTGCAGTCTGAATTTGTAAATATATATATTTTTTTCTTTCCGTATTTTCGAAAATAAGGCAAATTTTCTCAAGCGCGTAACTTTTGAAGAGTAAAACTAAACTTAAATTTGTTTCTAAACTATTCTATAATAATCATATTTTATTTTCTTTCATTAGCATTAACCAAATTAGCAGTATATAAAAGAGTGGTTATAACGCAGAAGTACCAATGGCTTATCATACTTTTCTATAGATTTATAAACCTTACCTGTAATATCTCTTTTAAGCAAGATGTTTTCTAATGCAAAAATCCATTATTTCATTAAACAAACTCTATATAAACAAACCACTATTTCACAGTTGGCTGTTGAACAAACAAGCTTAAACTAAGATATGTTTGCAGTTAGCTTTGTGCGTAGTTAGCTCTTATCAAAATAACCCATCGGAAGGGTCAAAAATTTGAATGTTAATCTGACAGCTAAAAATGAATGTTAATCGCTCGTTACAAAGTGGTCCAAATAACCGGATGTTTTGATCTTAGAGATGAAGAGATTAACGCGGGAAAGGGGTTCTTAATAATTTCAAATGTGACAGCGCAGGGATGTCAAAAACAAAAGGAACATGCAGAAATTACGTTTAGAGATTATTTGGGCGAAACCGTTTTAGACATTTTAGGGAATTATTTCGGCGAAACAGTTAGAGACATTTTAAAAGATGATTTTAGAAGATGTTTTAGAAAAGGATTTGAGGGTGAAACTCTGGGGTCGTTATAATACACAAGTTCTATTTGAACAGTGTTGTGACGTCCTCTACCCCAACTCGAAAGGGCTCCGATCCCCCTATCCCAACTCCGAAGGAAGCTCCCGGTCCCCTAAGGTCTCCCGGGCTCCCAAAGGACCACCCAGCCCCCCCCCCCATTCAGGTAAACACACGACTAGAAATGAACATGATTTTTCAACTTTATGAAATAATGCTTATTTCACATAGAAAATAAAACCTTTTTTCTACAGATTAATGAAATAGCACCGCCATTGGGTGATGAAACATCAGCATTTACAGGACCAATTCTATCACCACCAATGGAGTTCAGAGACGAACCTACATTAGTTGTAGATAATATGGAATGGCATAGGGGTTTTCTTACTGATGTTTTTGGAGACATAGCTAGCCTAGACGATTTAACTTGTGGTATTGACATGATAGAGGATCCGGAGTGGGTAGATAGATTTATGCGTGAACATTTAGGCGATGTTACTAGTGCAACTGAACCGGGTCCTCATACAGAAATCACGTCACAGGACAATACAGGCTGGCTCGATCAATTGTCCCCAAACACCTTGGAATATGTACTAGCAGGCCTAGGGGACCTCATGCCATCTCCAACCATTGCAATTGAACAGACTGGGGGTGGCGTTATTGACAATTCTATGTCACCCCCCACCATTCCGCTTAATGATATAGTAACAACAATGCAAATTGTTGGACCTAATTTTTCCGGGGACTTTTTTGACGACGACTTTACTATTAGTGAATTGGATCCTGTACAAATAGGTGCAGGACATGAAAATAGTGGTATGTCCCGGAACTACGTGAATTTTGTTTGTTAGAGTCTGCTCTAAGTCACTTACAAACATATAGGGTAGATTTTAACCCTCCCGAGGAAAAAGTGATTGACGGGAGCATTGTTTTAACTGACCCTGTGAATGTTCTCCATAGCTACATCGACAGAATTCGAGCACAAATTGAGATTCAGATTCAGAATTGGGGGGTCAAGGGGGAATTAAAGCATCAGTAAATCAAAAAGTTTATTTACAAAAGGGGGCATCTGGGGATATTTTTTACTTTCATTTTTCAACTGGCAACCAGACTTTTTACCCTGGTCTAAATGAATTTGAGGGCAACTTTTTCAACTGGGTAAATAAATTAATTTCGACTTTGGACACGATTAACGAGAGGGGAAGTGGGTCCACAATTTTATACATTGAACACATGGATCTGAATCTCAGTAGATTTAAAAAAAACTTTATTTTAAGGGGAGCGGGTAGTAGACGACGAATAAAATGCCACCCAGATTTGTCTGCTACAGGAGGAGTTCAAGGTTTCGATTTTGAAACGGGGCTGCAATGCTTTAAATATGCATTTTTAGCAGCAGCCCATAAAACATTAAAAAAATTCATCAATGAAAAATCTCGTCAGCCTTGCTCGTAACGGTGGAGAAAATTTCCCTAAAGTAAATTTTGATTGTTTAGAGGGGAAGTATCCGGTGTCCTTGAAAGAAATAACCATATTCGAAAAAGCAAATGAAAATCTTGGGTTGGGGGTGGTTGTTCTCCAGTATGACACGGAATTTCTAAATGAGGGAAAGAAACCAAATAAAAAAGGGGTTTTGTATTCAGTTAGGACACCGATGGTAGATAATGTTAAAAATTGGGTTTGGGTTATTTACGAGCCTCCCAAAGATGTAAATTCCTATGGTCATTTTTTCCCCGTTTTAGCAATAAGTCGACTCTTATCCCAAGGCGTGAAGAAAGGGGATCGTCACTATTGCCCCATGTGCCTTTCCCATTTCGAAATGACGAACATTCTCAGATCACATGAGCCATTGCAAAATTCATGGTAATCAAAGAATAGAAATGCCGGCAGAAGGCAAAGATAGTTTACAATTTAAAAATTTCCAAAATTCCCTGCTACAAGTTGATAAAATATCTTTAGATTGTGAATCAAGACTGGTGGAGGTATCAGACCCATCAAGGCCAAATATAGTCAAGGAACACAAACTAGTTGCGTGTTCCTATGCGCATGCCCGTCGCAATTCCAATAATAAAATGCAGTTGGAAGAGTTTTTTGGCTATGGATGAGGAGGGTAGTATGGAAAAGTTATTGATATCTTTAATAAAAACAGCAAACAGCGCAATTTCACGATTGCGTCACACCAACTGCCCAATGTCATTATCAGATAAAGAGCAACTGGCACTAGAAAAGGGGACAATTTGTTGGGTTTGTAGGAGTGATCTTGCCCCAAAAGACGCGGTCCAGGATCATAATCACCTTATTGACCCCAATTCAACGGGAAAAAGTAACTTTCGGGGGTGGGCTCACAATTCATGTAATTTAAAAACTAAACAGCAACTCTTTCTTCCGGTTTTTATACATAACTCTAACTACGATCTGAAGTATGTGCTACCAGCAATGGCACATCTTCAAAGAAATGGAACAGTGGATGATGCACGGGTGATAGACAGCTTTTCCTACAAAATCATTCCTAAATCATCGGAAAAGTTGCTTGTATTGGAATTTATGTGGAGATTTGTTGAAGACGACATTGAGTACACGAATAAAATTCGCTTTTTAGATTACTACAGTTTTTTCCCTAAATCATTGAGCGAATTAATTCACGTGCAGAAAAACGATGACGGCTGCAACGCTTTCCCCCTTCTCAAGCAACAATTTCCAAATGATTTATATGATTTGTTGACGGTCAAGGACATATATCCTTATGATTATTATTGTTCCATGTCGAGATTCGCCGAGGAAACTATTCCATCGATTGAATCGTTTTACGACTGTCTACACGATCGTAGGTGCACCCCCGATGAATACAGTTTTGCTAAAAAAGTGTGGGCAGAGGGAGGGTGTAAAAATGGGTTTGACTACTGCAAGCTGTATTTGTCGAGTGATGTGTTAACTTTGTTAGACATTATGTGTAAACATACGGACAAAATCTATGGGGAATTTAATCTTGATTTGGGCTATTATTTTTCATCTCCTCATTTGGTGATGGACCTCATCCTAAAAATTAGCGGGGAAAAAATTGGGCTAATCACAGACATTGATCAGCATCTGTTCATCGAAAGGTCAATGAGGGGTGGATTTGTTTTTCACGGGGATCGTATCTTGGAAACTGATCCAACAGGAGAGAAGACGGGGACAAAATCGGATTCAGTTTTCCTTGATATGAATTCTCTCTACCCCTCGGCCATGTCCCATTATGCGCTACCTTGCGGTGACTATAATGGCTCAATGACCCTCAAGCTCCCCATTTCCCCAACATTGACAGTGTTGAGGAGAATGGATCGGTTGGATGGTTTTTTGAAATTGATGGGGAGATACCAGTTGAGCTTCACGATTCAGTAAAGGATTTTGTTTTCCCGTGCATCAATAGACCTGTGACTAAGGACTCTTTGAGCCCTCGCAATAGGCGTTTAGTCGAGGTGGACGGATTGCATTGGTCACCTTCAAAACAAAAACTTATTGCTGACCTTCTGCCGAAAAAAAATATTGTTGTACATCATGTGACTTTAAAATGGATGTGCAACAACGGTTTCAACGTCACAAAGGTTCATAGAGCGCTCCAGTTTAGTCAAAAACCCTATCTGAAAACGTTTGTTGACACTTTTGTCAAGAAACGTTCTGAAGCGCAGACGAAAGCCGAAAAAGAAATTTATAAGCTCATTTTGAATTCGGCTTTCGGTAAAATGTGTGAGAGTGTTCGCAATAGGAATCGTTGTGACGTCGTGACCGATCCCGAACAATGTGCTCGAATTATTGCCGATCCAAATTACACTTCCTTCACGATCATTGGCCCGGACATGGTACTATTGAATAGGAAAAAAAGAAGCATTGTCCTGAATAAAAATATTGCTGCAGGCAGTGCGATCTTGGAGATCTCTAAAAAGCTCATGTTGGAATTCTACTACAATGTGGCTAGGGTACAGTGGCCGGAAAGGGGCAAGTAGAGGTCTGCTACGGGGACACAGATTCTCTACTGTTAAAAGTAAAAACCCCAAATCTAATTGATGATTTGGCAAACGGTGAAATTATCAGCTCACGGATGGACTACACCAATTGGAGTGGGCTTTACCCAGAGCTAGTGAAACGCCGGGTGCCAAATCAGCTTTTATTTTTTAAATCAGAAACGGGAAGCGACATGATTTCCAGTGGTGTGTTTGTAAGTCCGAAGGTGTACTTTATACAGACACACGACGAGGAAATCAAGAAACGTTGCAAAGGAGTACCCACGCGCTATGTGGATAAGAATTTCGACATGGACATCTATAGGAATTGTATTGTTCAAAATACAATTCCACGAGCCAAATTGCTGGCAATTCGTTCCCTCAACTACAGGAACTTTACTGTAAATGTAGAAAAAATTGCCATGAGTACCATTTCCGACAAGGTCTATGTTTGTCAAGACGGTGTGACTACCCTCCCCCTTGGTCACTATTTAACTTCAGACCGGGCCGAATGTGTTATCCATAGGGAAAGTCTCGGTTTGAATAAAGTCCAGTAAATTTTTCCTAAAACCTTGGGGGGGGGGGCTCGCGGCCTTTGGGGGGGGGGCCTCGAGGCCCGGGGGGGCGGCCGCCAGCGGGGGGCGCACCGCCAGCCACTACCAAAGTTATCTTCTTTTTTTACTTAGAGTAGATTTTTTTTTTCTAAATGTTTCATTGAAATTAAAAAAAAGTGATATTATTTCAAGTGCTTTATTCTAATAAATGTTGTATTTTTCTATAAATAAATAAACAAAAAAAGTGTATTTATTTAAGTGTTTTTTCTCTGTGCCTATGTAAATGTTGTATTTTTTATTATAAATAAATTGAAAAAAAGTGTATTTTTTCATGTTTAATGTGTTTTTTTTTCAATGTAGTATTTTTTTTAAGTATTGTTACTTTTTTATGCATATAATAAAAAAAAATATGATTCTTTATTCGTCTTCTTCTTCTTATTATTGTTGAACGTAGTAGGGAAATTATTTAGTCATTAGACAGCTATAGTCTACAGTTAGTTGTCTAGGTGAACTGTTGAAGGGAACGTGTATCAATTTAAAACACCATTCAGATCGTTTCTGTGGGGGCCCTCAATGTCAGGCAAAACAACACTCTTAACTAAAATAATTAAAAATTGCGATAAAATGTTTGTGGAAAAGCCGAAAAAAATCTACTATTGTTACAGTATTTGGCAGGAGTCATACGATAAAATAAAAGCAATTGCCACAACGGGATTGGAGCAGATACAATTCATACAGGGACTTGATGTTTTCAACATTATTGAACCAAACTCTTGGCTGATCATTGACGATCTGGCTGAATCTATTGAACAATGGTCCCAGGAAATGCTACAACTGTTCACTGTTCGCTCTCATCATGAACAGATTTCCGTTACTCTGGTTCTACACAATCTCTTTCATCAGAGCAAATGTATGCGAACACTTGCATTGAACTGCACCTACTATATCATCTACAGGTTGTTCGTGATTCCAGCTCGCTAATAACCCTCAATAAACAAATCTATCCAGGCGCCCCTAAATTTCTGCTCTCAGCATACAATCAGGCAACTAATAAACCCTACGGCTATATCCTATTAGGTCTTAATCAAAATATAACCGAGGATCTGCGTGTAGTCACAGATATTTTTGACGATGAAATTACAGTATATCTCCCCGTGAACACTAAAAAGACCTATTAGTCGCTATTATGACACTGAAGAAACTACATGAAAATAGACATCTGTTTTCAGTTCTAAGCACTTCAAAACCTCGCTTAGGAAAGCCATACTCAAACATGGTATTGACAATGATTTCATTAATCTAATATCTGAACTTTGTTTAAATTTGACCGAGGGTAATGTTCAACTGCCAGAAGTAGTTAAGCAACAGGCAAAGCAACATCGTTCCATTGTACGTACATTGGCCTCTAAAAACAAAGGAAAGAATTTTAAAAAGAAACGACTTCTTCAGGCGGGCGGTAGCTTTTTCACACTTTTACTGCCAATAATTGCAGGACTTGTAAACAGTTTTCTCTAGTGAGAATGGCAAAACCCTATAAATTGACTCCAATAGAACTCGCTCTCTCACCCGTGGAACACTTTGAGAACAATCTGAGTAAATTCCTTGACAACGAGAATATTGAGGATGATAAAAAACTGCTTTTACTTCAAGATGCACTTCGCCGAGTGGACAAACATAAGCCCTATCGGTCGAAGGCCACTGCTGCTGCTATTGATCACAAAAAAGAATCATCTCCTCAAGATTCTGCTGCTGCTGGAACACAATTAAAGAAGGAGGAATTGGATTCAATTGTATTGAAAATTGGAAATCTAATGCCCCACTCATATCGTGAACAAAGTAAACGACTCCTAACCTATCTCATGGAAAGTGGTCAAGATCATATTCAAGTTGAGAGCAATGGGAAAGGGATTATAATTCAGGGCAAGAGCTATAATCTACTTGATTTAATCTATGATATGGTTACAAATCGTAAAGGACTATTATCATTTGACGCTCATCTATACAACTTTCTAAATACATTAAACTTCCCCAAAAGTCTTATTAGCAATAGACAAATTCTAAAAAAATTAAATGAACATGCATCATCAACACAACAACAACACCATTAAAATAGAACAGTGAAGAAGGAAGAAGAAGAAGAAGAAGGAAGAAGAAGAAGATTTTAAATCAATCTTGGAAAATACTAGCACACCTAGTGGAAAAAACTTGACAATGGTGGCGAGGAAAAAACGAAAACGTATCATGTCACCATCACCAACCACAACTAGTATAAAAAAGGGTAGCGGACGTTACACAACGTGTTTACGTTCAAAATGGTTGAAGTTCTGAAATGTGTTTATGAAAATATTGGTGAAGCGGGAAGTTTAAGTTCCCCCACCACTCTTTCCAAAGTCACTGGTGTTCACACTAAAAATGTACAAGACTATCTACAAAAATCAGTTACACTCTGCATAGAAATCATAGACTTCGTGCCAATCAATATCGAAAAACTAAAGCCTTTTACCCACTGCATATAATGCAAGCAGATCTCCTGACTCTAGATGAGATTCAACGACGTCACAATACACCGTACAAGTACATTCTACTTGCAATCAGTGTTTTTAGTCGCTATGCATATGCAATTCCATTGCGATCAAAGAGAGGCGCTGAAGTTGCTCAGGCAATTGAAAGTATTCTCGAACAGGATTCATATAAAAAATTCAAACGGATCTCAGTAGTGAATTTGTTAATCCCCATGTTGCAAAAGTACTAGTGAAATATAGTACACTGCTCTATCATAGTCATGGTCCTATAAAGGCTGCATTGGCCGAACGATTGATAAGAACTATTCGACTTTTAATTTCAAGATATTGTACATTGAAAAATACATCGGCTTTTATTCATGATTTAGATAAAATCATGTTGATTTATAATCAACGACCTCATCGATCATTGTCCAACTCTACGCCAACGGAAGTTCATCATTCTGATCATAATACAATTGACACCTTTCTTAAACAATATTCCAATGAAACGATTGTCAAGAAGAAAAATAAATTCAATGTTGGTGATACTGTTCGAATTAATAGAACAACTAATGTTTTTGAAAAGGGGAATTACTTGTGGTCCACAGAACTTTTTAAAGTGGCAAAAATCCTAGACACTAAACCCATAACTTATCGTTTGCGCGATACCAAAGATGAAGAGATTCTCGGCGGCTTTTATGACTATGAACTACAAAAAGTTAAAAATAATAGTGAAATCTATCAAATTGAAAAGATATTAAAGACTCGTACTCGCAGGGGTAAGAAACAGTTACTTGTTCGGTGGCTAGGATACAACTCTGATTTTGATTCTTGGATCGGTGTTGAAGATATTGACAATGCCCAATGATTTCTATGTAACTTTCATGTCCAATGTTTCCGATCCTCTCTACAATGACTTGAATACGACAAGTGATTTTTGGACGAAACTCTCCCCCGCCATCAAATTTGACGGTGCGTATGAAGTGGCTCTTGTCGACTGTATTCTCAAAAATACCTATGACATCCTGAGAAAGGATCGTGTGTATGATATAAAAGTTATACCATTCGATTGGACCCTCTTTGTCGACTATGAATGGGTTGAAGCACTTAAATCTAGCGAATATCCACAGGCTAAATTGAAATATATTGAATATGATGATATGAGAGATTTGTGTCGTACAATCAATAGAAAAATCTCATATCGTAGGAATGGTACATTCCATTTTAATTATTCATTGGAACACGATAGGATTTACATTACCTCACCTGTTGACACTGAAATAATTATTCTCAATGATAATCTGAGAGACATTCTTGGCTTTAAACAGAATATGATCAATGGGAAAAAGGCTGTCACTGTTTACGGGATGGATCAAGTAATTTTTACTGATTATCCACCTGGTTTCGCCTCGGACTCTTGCATATTTCTCTATGCATTCTTTGTGGAAACGTCGAGAGTCGGTAATTCAAATGTCCCCCTCCTACGTGTTCTTGAAAGAAAAACTACTCATGAACTTGTTCATCACTATAATATAAAGCATCTTCAGTATGTTCCTGTAAACACTTCGTATTTGGAACTCTGTCAGTTAACACTAAGAAGTGAATTGGGTGATCCTCTAGCAATAACAAAAGGCTTGGCAGTGATTACATGTCATTTTCGACCCATTGTCGGCGACAGCACCATCACCTAAAATGAACAATAGAAGAATTCCATTTGTCTGTCCCGATATCGATTGTTATGTTGATGCTTTGAGTCCAAGTCAAATAGGCAATGGATTGGACTACTACAAGGGGCGTACTACAATGTCTGGCTATGGTCTTGGTAGCTGGTTTGCTAGGCTATTTCGTTCTGCACTACCCCTTGCCAGAAAATATCTTGTACCTGCTGCATCAAATTTTGCTGCCTCAACACTACAGGACAGGGGGTCGGGCAAGAATTTCAAGGAGAGTGTTAAGGAAAATATTAGATCTTCAGCAAGAGCCGTTGGTGAGCAATTAAAATCTCGGCAAAATGGGGAGGGATTGAAAAGGATGCGTGCACGTCATTCACTTATCAGTCCCACCCAGGCGGGAAGCGAAGGACATCAACAAGGACTTTGAGGAATAAAACAACGAAGACCAATAAGCGGAAGAAGAAAAAGAAAAAGATTGTTAGATCAAAGAAGGATTTCTTCTCTTAAGATGACTTATCTCCCCCACAAGGAATCATATCCATCAATCAGTTCCTCATTGAATCTATTCAATGCTGAAAATGTTGATGTCAGTGTCAAGTATGGCTACTATGAACAATTTCACCCCCCCCAACAACCCCTCTCGGAAAATATACACTTTCAAATATTTTCCAATGAAGACTATTTCATTGATTTGTCATCAACATTTATTGATTTAAATGTTGTGGTAAAGAAAAAGTCAGATAATACAACTCCAACTGTTGCCGATGGTCTCTCCTATGAAAACTGTATTCTAAACAATCTGTTCAAACAAATTAATGTATTTATTAATGGAACATTGGTGAGCACTAGCAATAATTTATCCAACTATGCAAACAACATACAATTTATGATGATGACACCAAAGGCGTACAAGGAGTTGAGAGGACAATCATTGGGCTATGAATATCGATCAGGTGTTGATACTGACGGTGAGTTGACTACTGCAGTGACCGAGGAGTATCATCTGGTTGGAAAATTAAATCATGAGATATTCAACATATCCCAATGGCTACCCCCCAATGTCAAGATTGACATAAAGTTACAGATGGCCCCATCGAATTTCATTTTGAGAAAAACACTTCCTGCAGCACCCGATGCAAATTTCATTATCACATCGGCAATTCTCCACGTCCGAAAACAACAGGTTATGAGCTCTGTTGCATTGGCAGTGGAAAAGCTAAGAGCCAATGGCAACAACATTAAACTTCTTGTCCCCCATACGATCACCAATCAACGTCACATTGCCACCGGCTCTCGTAGCTATAGCGATTCATAATTTATCAATGGAGAAATCCCATCAAAATTGGCTTTGGCCTTTGTGAAGAGTGGCAGTGCCGTTGGATCCTGGACTGAATCCCCCCATGATTTTAATTTTTTCGGTCTATCTAGCCTTGTGTGCAAAGTGAATGGTATTCCACTGTACACTCTATCATTTGACAAAAAATCCTATAGAACTTTGTACGAGTTGACCATGCAATCCCTAGATCATGACTCTCAACTATTTAAAAATGGAATAACCGATTCAATGTTTTCAAAAAATCATGGAGGTAATTGTTTTGGACTTGTCGGGGACTCAGGATATGAGCATAGTACGAACAGGGAATGTACGTTTAGAGTGTACATTTGCCGATGCTCTGACTGAGAGTATCACGCTAATATCACTGAGTCAATTTGAAACCTATAGGGAAATCACACCCGACGGCAGTGTTCTACTAGACCTAGCACCATGAACACAAACCAAATAATCAATGTATTTAGTATGGATCCATACATGTCCCAGTACAACTCCTATTGTATACCTTCGGACTTCATTGAAAAATTCCAAGTGTTAACATTACCCTAATCATTGTTAATAGCAGTCCCATCGACTTTGAAGACCGACCATTGGCTATGCATCTATCAAACAACGAAGAATATTGAATTTTTCGATCCTCTTGGTCTATCGTATAAATTCTACGCTCCATACATCAGCAACTTTATTGAAAGTAGTGGGAAAACCATTATTCAAAATCAACGAAGAGTACAGGACTTAACGACTAAGCCATGTGGCTTTCATGCACTACTCTTTTTCATGTTCAGATGTCGTGGCTATACCTACAAGCAGTTTCTCGACATCTACGTTGACTTACCTCGATTGAACGACTTTCTAGTGGAAAATATACTTACAAGCGTATTAAACATTGATTTTAGTGCCCTACGAATAAAATGTTCTAAAAATGTATGTGAAATTGTTTATTAATAAAAAAAAATTTATATACATGATAAAACGACTTTTCTACTCTTTAGATTTCATCTTCTACTAGGTATTTGTCGACAACAACTAGTGCAACTAGATTATCTGAATTCACAGTGTACTGGTCCTGATGTACTGCAATGTCAGGGTCACATTTTCTACAGTAGAGCGTGACTTCACTCTTGTCATATCTCTTTGTATAGTCAATGATACTATTCTCATTCATTCTATAGAATTCACATGTTTCAATTTGCTTATTTGAAGCAATTTCACAAACAGTGTCCTCAAGTGGCGAATCACATTCCGTCACAGCCAAATAAAAATCAGTGGGTTTATAATCATAACACCCATTGTCTTCACAACGATGACATAGAAACCATATTCTTTTGTTGTTCCAACAGTTAAATCGCTGACCCGGTTCCTCCTCCCAGAACAATCAATCTCGTAGAACAATCAAACCACAACGATACCAATCTCGTAGCAATAAACTAAAATCACGGTTAGGATTCTTTCCAATCATACCGGGATATGTATTCTCCCACTGATTACATTTATCATAATGGCAATTGGAGCATAGGTGCCCACTAGGATGAGAGTCACACACCTCTTCAAGACAGGAATTACAACCTTTAATTTGTACAGCCTATCCTCTATGCAATTTACACGGGTTGCATAATCTACACTTTTCATCATACTCATCAATCATTGTGCAATTCTCACATGATGACCAGCTGCCTAGTGTGTACATACATAGGGGACATGTATGGAACATTTTGTCATGTGTTGTCACTCTCACTGCCACAATGAAACTGAGCTAACAACAACAAAAAATTGTCTGAGATAGAGAGGAGTAAATCATCCTTGAGCACCATCTTTCTCATGAAAAAAGTCCTAAATTTCTAAACTAATGTTTAAAAGCATATCCACAATATCATTTTGCCGTGTCGTGATCAATATATCAATAAATTGTGTAAATGCATTTGGACCACGACGTAGAAGCTTCATACAATAGTCTAATGATGGAGAATCAGTTTTCATTATATCGGCAAGCATTCCCCGAGAAAATATCTTCCTTTGAATAGACAGCTCTAGAAAATCGTCATCCAGAATCAAACGTTTTTCCATAAGAACTAGATTCCCCATGATTCGCTCTTTCTCGAATCTATGCATTTTTTTTAGTCCTAACACTCTCACAACCAACTTCAGACTAACCAGAATTTTTTCTACTCTAAAAAATATACGCTAGTCTACTATAGAAAGATAAATACCTTTGATTTAGAAACAATTTTATTGAACATAATTACAATAATAATATTCACTGATGCATTTTGTTCTCATCAATATATTTCGATAGGACATCTAATGCTGACCGAAGTTTATTTATATGGAGAATATTCACTTTTCCAGCAAAACATAGTTGCTTCTCCTGTTTAAATTTGCTTAATGATATCACGTATCTGGCATACATAGTGTCCCATTCAAGACATAGTCTACAGCCAGCGGTTATTTCCACAGCCACATTGGGTACTCGTATATCGTTGCTGCTGTTGTCGGCTCCATCATTAATCTCCAATAATGTAAATGCACCACTCATTTTTCTCTACTAATATCTTCTCAAATAAACTATTCTCTTTGAATTCAATTCTCTTACTAATATGAATTGTAAAGAAAACTATTCCTTTTATACAAATCCCAATCACCAATCAAGTTATCGTATATGGAGTAACCTCCGCTCTCTGAATGACTTTTAAAAAACGGATGTTGACTCAAAAACCAGTCTGCTTAAGTTATATAATTACGACCATACTCTCAAAACATGTTTGACCACATTATACCTCGCCAACTTAAAAAAAAATGTCTACGTCAAACTGTGTGAGAGGATACTCACTCTCTTTGAAAAGGTGTAGAGGCGCGATAGAATAACATGGAGATTCCATTGGGCCAAGCAAATAGCATGGAGATTCCTATTCGGCCAAGCAAGTATAACTTAGATTACTACTCGTATATATGAGCAATAGCTTTCAAATGAGCCATTAAACATTACTCTTATAAGTCCTGCCAGCCCAATAGCCGCAGCTTTCCACTTGAGACACGACACCAAAAGTGCCGTTTTTAGTATCATTTGGAACTTGCAGATGGTGGAACTTATAAAAAGCACGTAAATATGCGAAATAGCTTTCAAATGAGCCATAAAACATTACTCTTATAAGTCCTGCCAGCCCAATAGCCGCAGCTTTCCACTTGAGACACGACACCAAAAGTGCCGTTTTTAGTATCATTTGGAACTTGCAGATGGTGGAACTTATAAAAAGCACGTAAATATGCGAAATAGCTTTCAAATGAGCCATTAAACATTACTCTTATAAGTCCTGCCAGCCCAATAGCCGCAGCTTTTCCACTTGAGACATGACACCAAAAGTGTCGTTTTTAGTATCATTTGGAACTTGCAGATGGTGGAACTTATAAAAAGCACGTAAATATGCGAAATAGCTTTCAAATGAGCCATTAAACATTACTCTTATAAGTCCTGCCAGCCCAATAGCCGCAGGTTTTCCACTTGAGACACGACACCGAAAGTGCCGTTTTTAGTATCATTTGGAACTTGCAGATGGTGGAACTTAAAAAAAAGCACGTAAATATGCGAAATAGCTTTTGAATGAGCCATTAAACATCTCTCTATGATGTTCTGGTGGCCTGCTAGGCCTGCTGAAAAAAAGAACCAGAAAAAAAACGGGAGACAGATTAGTGCTACCCATGCACAAAAGTGATTTTCCTTGTTGTTCAAGGAGGGGAACTGTAATTTCCCTATCATAGGTTTTCGACTATGCTAATTCCAATGGTACCCTTTTCATTTTGATCTGACGCCATTTTTGAGGGGTTTCAGGTTTTTTTGTGAAATAGTCATGAATTTCTTTTCACAATAAACTTTTAATTTTAAGACGAACCGAAATAATAGTTACCATTCCTGAATCAGTGTCACCAGGAATATTTTTCGCAAAACACGTTTTTTAACTTTTGGTTACTATGGGCTGTGGTTCGCTCTTTACTAGGTTGCAGCTACCGCTGCAACCATGATGAATGGAAATTTCAAAAAAAAAGATTATTTCTTGTGTAGGAACGATAAATAGTATTATAAACTAAGTTTCTTTTCATTTCAAAAATTTTGGGAAGAATCACCTGAATTCTCCTACAGAACTATTTTCATTTGTCTTTCTTCCTCTTTGAAAGCAGAACCCTTCGTAGGGAGGGAATATTACGGTGGAATTGTCAAGTATATAATTTGAATAAACAAGTATAACAGTAAGTCATCCTTCTTTTAGTATACAACTTTGAGTGGTTAAACCACATGCCTACACTTCTCCAACCACTAAGTGAAAAGGGGTTGGGGTCAGGGGCGTAATTGGCTACGGGACAGAGGGGGCAAACCTCCCCCCCCCAGACCTCAGTGTTCCTCCAGACCCCAGTTTTCCCCCGCCCAGCTGAAATTTAGTTTCTCCAAAAATGTTGTCAAAACTACGATAAGCCTTCATAATTCAAGCACCCGCTGAAACAGGTCAGTTTTCTTTAGTACCTCTTTACCTTTTTTATTTGGCACCAACTTTGACAACCCGAAGGATTTTGACAAAATTACGCTATTCGTTGGGGTATGGATTGAGTGATCTACTCAGAATGTCGTTGCAAAGCATGAACTGGATGACCTCTATTCCCTTTTGAATAAAAATGCTTGACCAAATACCTTCCTGTGACATGCTTTAAAAAATGAGTGCACCACATTTACAAAAACAGTGAAATTATCTGAAAATGATCGCATAGAAGGGAGAAAACCATGGTTGAAAAAAAACACCCAAGCAGAAATCGAATGCAAGACACTCTAATTCGAACTTGAACGCTGCACCAACAGAACCACGCCTCTAATAATCTAATTTTATATATTAGCGTCTGTTCCTTAATAACGTAGCTTATTAGGGGGCTTAGAGGAGGAACATACGAGAGGTGTTTTTGCAAACCTTCAGTTAAGGATTTTGGACCATAATTATTACAATGATGTCGTTTCATGCTTCCAGGCTTTTCTACTTAAGAAGGGACATCAAAAGTGTTGTTTTTAGTGTTATATCACTCTTACAGATGGTAGAATTGATAAACATCACGTAGATATGAGCAATAGCGTTCAAATGAGCCATTAAACGTCACTAAAAAGATACGGTGGCCCACTAGCCCCAGCTTTTCCACTTTAGACATGACACCAAAAGTGCCGTTTTTAGTTCCATTTTGAACTTGCTGAAGGTTGAATTTATACGAAGGACGTACATATGAGCAATATATTTTATATGAGCTACTAAAAATCTGTCTAGATACCTGCGATACAAATACGCCCAATAACAATATGTCAATACCGATACGCGTGATATCAATACATCCAATACCGATACAGTGTGCTGCCCTTTCCCAGGGTCATGGAGGGTCATATCATCACCAAAACCAAATATATCTGACCTTTGAACTATGTTGAACAAAATGGCTATCTGGAAACTGTGATTGGATGACTTTGGGGGAGGGGGCCTTTAGGGGGGGGGCTAGTTGCCCTCCAATCTTTTTGGTCACTTAAAGAAAGCACTAGCAAATTTAATTTCCGTTCGGATGAGCTATTACACATCTCTCTATGTTGAACAAAATGGCTATCTTGAAATTGTGATTGGATGACTTTGGGGGAGGGGACCTCCCCCAAAGGGTCATATCATCACCAAAACCAAATATATCTGACCTTTGAACTATGTTGAACAAAATGGCTATCTGGAAACTGTGATTGGATGACTTTGGGGGAGGGGCCTTTAGGGGGGGGGGGGGGGCTAGTTGCCCTCCAATCTTTTTGGTCACTTAAAGAAAGCACTAGCAAATTTAATTTCCGTTCGGATGAGCTATTACACATCTCTCTATGTTGAACAAAATGGCTATCTTGAAATTGTGATTGGATGACTTTGGGGGAGGGGACCTTTCGGGGGGGGGGCTAGTTGCCCTCCAATCTTTTTGGTCACTTAAATAACGCACTATAAAATTTAATTTCCGTTCAAATGAGCTATTACACATGTCTCTATGACGTTCTGGTCACCCCCTAGCCTTGCTAGAAAAAAAAGAAAAAAGAAAAAAAAAACGGGAGACAGATCAGTGCTACCCATGCAAAAAAGTCATTTTCCTTGTTATTAAAGGAGGGGGCTGTAATTTCCAACAACTGGGTTTTTGACCGTGCTGATCCTAATGATATACGAGTACTTTTCATTTTGATCAGGCGCCGTTTTCGAGGGGTTTCAGGCTTTTTTTCGAAATCACCATACAATTCTTTTCGCAATAAACTTTTACTTTTAAGACGAAACAAAATAATAGTTCGCATTCCTGAATCAGTGCCAGATGGTCAAATTTTTTTTTCACCAGGCAGTTTTTTTTCTAAGAGCGTTTTTTCACTTTTGGTTACTATGGGCTGTGGTTCGCTCATTACTAGGTTGCAGCTACTGCTGAAACCATGATGAAATATAATGAAGAATGACTGGTAAGTGTGGCTCAACACCCAATCGTTTGTGAAATCATAGCACCAGTGGGAGCTGAAGAGTTTGTGTCCCGATATAAGTAAGTAGGTACATGTAAGATAAGTGTGATTGGGAGTTGATGTTATGATATTATTTAGCAACAGGGGGGATTTGTCAGGATAAGCATAGATCAAGTTGAAACTGGTCGAGCATTAGCCTAATGTTTACGTAAATTTAATTATAGTGATAATATATTGTTGGTCAATTACTGCTTTTGTTTTTTTTTAGTTTTACGAGTGATTATTTTATTTCATTATTTTTTTGGAAAATACGTCGAAAAAAAATGGTCAAGATCTTTTAATTTTTCACATGCATGACAAAACAATAGGTCACCGAGTAATCTAAACTTCCCCAAATGAAGAAAACAAATCAGAAATATTAGAACAAAAGGAGAGCCTGTTTTCATTCCCAATGTATGACTGCATGATGAATGTTTGTTCCATTGGGTCTGTGATTGTGAAACATTTAAGGAGTCAAAGGATCACATCTTTGGCTAAATAGGATAAGAATCTGTCAATAAAACATATCATTAACATAAAAAGAGCTTTTTACTACCTCCCTTGATAAGCAACGCTGGTCCGTGGGGGAGGCAGAGGAATCAAATCACCGAGAGAATTTCACCACCGACACCGAAAGTGCCACCACTTGCACTCAAAGATTATACAATTGGAAGTGAGAAGCATAATAAAAAAAGCTAATAAGCGTGATTGGGAATGAGTGCTACGATAATGCTAGGCAGGTGGGAGGATTCGTCAGTATAAGTATGGGGTCCATTGTAACTTGTCAAGCATTATAGTCTAGTTTTATGTAAATATAATTATGTTGAAAAGACATTCATTTATCTACTAATTATCGTTATAATTTTGCGTATATTTATTTATTTGTTACTTGCTTGTTCTTTTATTATTTTTATTACTTTTTGAAAAACAAGTGCAATGAAAAACAAACAGCCCAGATTTTATTAATTTACGACACTTTGAACAAAATTGAATTTAAAAAAAACAAGCGTAAGGGGCAAAATTAAAACTTAAAACGAACAAAAATTATTACGTATATGAGGGGGTTACTCCTCCACAACACTTCACTCTTTACGCTAAAGTTTTTTAATACTTAAAAAAAAGCTTCTTATAGTTCTAATTAAACAAACATAGTGTTTAAGGAGTCGTTCGTAAAGAATTGAGACATAATTCAAACTTTAGCGTAAAGAGCGAGTGGATGAGTAACAACTCTCATATAAGTAATATTTTCTTCTCGTTTTAAGTTTTAATGTTGCTCCTTACCTTCAGTTGAAAAAAGCTAGTTATCTTATTTAATTTCTGATCGTTTTCGAAATAATGTCAGAAAATCTGGCTACTCCTCCACGGAAAAATCCCTCCTGCCCAATGATTTATTCTCTAGACAATTCAATCCAGGTCAAAATTGTCCCCGGACAAATATTGTTAACATCTCCACGCGTAAAATTGAGTCGATAACGAGAAAGCAATGCATAAGACGAATTTCGTACGGGAATTCTGGCAAATTCCCCCAGTGTAAAATTTTCCCTGAAAAATTCACACCCTGAAAACTTCCCTTCCCATGAAAACTATCCCCTTGGAAAATCTCACAAGCAGAAAATCAAGCAGGAAATCCTCTTCCCCCGAAAAATATACGTATACTTCTCAATATATGTGTAAAAAGTATGTATATTTAATGAAGAATAAATCTTATCTTAATACCAAATACTATTCGTAAACAGTGGGCAAATTTTGTAACTTAAAGACCTTTCCCCAGGGGCTGTGGGAGGGTCATGATATCCCCGAAGGCATAGTTACTCGACCTTTCAATTATGCTGAACAAAATGGTTATCTCAAAATTTTAATCGAACGATTTTGAGAAAAAGAGGCGTGGGAGGGGGCTTAGTTGCCCTTTAATTTTTCGGTCCTTTAAAAAGGCCACTAGAACTTTTAATTTCCGTTCGAATGAGCCCTCTCACGATAATCTAGGACCACTGGGTCGATGCGATTACCCCTGAAAAAAACAAAACAAACAAACAAATAAACACGCATCCGTGATCTTTCTTCTGGCAGAAAATACAAAATTCCACATTTTTTTCAGATAGGCGCTTAACTTCTACTCTGGGGTTCTCTGATACGCTGAATCTGAAGGTGTGATTTCCATTAAGATTCTATAACTTTTAGGGGGTGTTTCCTCCTTTTTTCAAAAATCAGACAAATTTTCTCAGGCGCGTAACTTTTGATGAGTAAGATTAACCTTGTTGAAACTTATTTATTTGAAATCAGCATAAAACCCCAATTCTTTTGATACATCTATTGGTATCAAAATTCCGTTTTTTACAGTTTCGGTTACTATTGAGCCAGGTCGCTCCTTCCTTACAGTTCGTTACCACGTACTACCTAACCTAACCTATGTACCTTTTTTCCCTCTAAACCCTAAAAAACAAAAGTTTAAATATTGTAAACGCAGTGACAAACCACGGTTTGAAATCCAATTCTCTAAAGAGACCCGTTTGACTAATTTCTTCCCTATACAATACTCGCGTATTTACCACTTTCTTGACCAGTACCCAAATTAGAAATATCAGAAAAAAAGAGCCTGCCTTCTTTTCCAATATGTGAGTGCAAGATGATAGTTAGTAAGGAAATTGTAGGTTCTACCTCCACGGAAAAATCCCCCTCCTCCGCTCCTCACGGAAATATCATCTAGATAATTCAATCCTAGTGAAAATTTACCCCGGACAATTACCATTAACATCTCCCCGCATAAAATTGAGCCGGCTAAGAGAAAGTAAGACATATACAAACAATTTCAACAAATTCCCCCAGTGAAATTCTGGCAAATTCCCCCAGTGAAAAATTTTCCCTGAAAAGTTCACCCCCTAGAAACTTCCCTCCCCATAGAAAATTCTCCCCTTGAAAATTCCCCCATCAGAAAATGGGGGAAATATTAGAAAAAAGACACTGTCTTTTTGTCCAATATGTGAGTGCATGATGATAGTTTGTTCAAATTCATGTGTGATTTGTGGAACATTTATGAAAAGCTGATAAGTGTTATTGGGAGTGAATGTTAGGACACTGTTACGCGGGTGAGAAGATTCCTCAAGATGAGAATGTGGCACGTTGAAACGCGCAAGAGATTATAGCCTAGTTTGCATGTAAATCTCTTTCTATTGATAAGACATTTACCAATTTATCAATTTTAATATTTTGGTTATTGCAAAAGCAAATAAGTAAAATAATACAAACAATAAAATAATAGAAAATAAGTAAATTAGAATATAACTTGCAAACATTTGAATAAACTACGTGCCATTCTATGTCCTAATTTTCCTCAAACTTTCTACTAGATTTTGCCAATCAATCTTGAAGAAAAAAGAGATAACATATTTTATATAAAATCCAGTTTTTTCCTAATATAAGCCAGGAAACATGACAATGCTATATAACCCACTTTTCTTGGCAGAGAATCGCCTTTGTATCTTTACGAGGTAAGGACTTTTTATATTCCCCAGGGGAAATGGATAAGTTATTATTTTATTTGCCCCTTTCTGACGCATAACTCAGTAATAAAGCCAACGATTCAAACATGATTTGTAGTGCGTAGTACAGAGGCTCAGAGGAAGGTGAAGCTAGATGGGTATGAGAGAGAGGGAGAGAAAGAGAGATTGAAAGAGAGAGAGAGAGAGAGAGAGAGAGAGAGTGAAAGGGAGAGAGAGAGAGTGAAAGGGAGAGAGAGAGAGAGAGAGAGAGAGAGAGAGAGAGAGTGGAAGTGAAACAGAGGGAGAGGGAGAGGAGAGAGAGAGAGAGAGAGAGAGAGAGAGAGAGAGAGAGAGAGAGAGAGAGAGAGATTTACCAGAAAGATATAATACGTCAGCTTATTTTATGTTTATTCTTCTTTCTTAATTGTGTCGTTCGTGTTTATTGTTTTGTCTAGTCATGAGGTTTTTTTCTAATTCACATTTCATATGGATTTTCTAGCTTGTATCTAGACGCTGCGCTCCCTGGGTTTGTAGCCTGATTTTCCAATATTTCTTCTTTTTTTTTCATTTGACTCAAAAGTGCAAATCGGGCAGTCATGACTTGTGGTGGCATTCTTACTTTCCCGCTTTTTGTCTAACACCTGGAATACAAACTATCTCAAGCATATTGTGGAAACAAATCAAACTTTAGAATACCTGGGCACTGTGAATTTTGAAAAATAATCGCCAAAAAAAGGCTAAACTCCAGCCATTTTTATTCCCCCTCCTTTATCTTAGTCGGTATGACATTTTGGAAAGCCTAATACTTTCCAATTTAGAAATAAATATATTATTAGCTTTTTTAATTAACTGTACAAAATATTAGTGTATGCAAAATAGAGTATCTTCACAAAATGTTAAAACGTGGGGTTATATCCTTTGACTTGATTTAAATATCTTTAATTCTTTAGCTTTAACTAAAGGGCTGCTTCATCACCTTAAGGACACTAATTTTATTTACACTAATTTTATTTTATTAGTGTAACTAAATTATTTAGTGTAACTAAATTATTATATAAATTATTTATTTATTAGTCTAACTAATTTTATTAGCGTAACTAAAGTTACACTAATTTTATTTCTACCTGTGTTAATATTGCAGATAAAAATAAAGACAAGTCTTTGAATGTTCAGTGGATTCTGCAAAAAAAAAAAAAAAAAAAAATCCCTGATCTCATTTATGTTTTTTGTTTAAAAACAGATTTATGGGGGAACTTTGAAATTTGGAAACGATAACAATAACAATAGAGAGAAAAAAAAGCAAAAAAATCACCAGAAATTTATTATACACTACGCCAATCTGTCTTCCGAAAGCTTATATATCAACATTGGTTTCAGAAGAAAAGGGTCCAACCACTGAGAAAAAAAAAATTTCGAAAAAAACATTTTTGAAAAATTTACCTGAAAATTTACCATTTCGAAAGCTGGTAAAGAAAAATTCCGACACAAACATCTTGTTCTGTGTGTTGGCTTAAAATTGTACACAGAAGAACCAATAGGTTAAAATTTAGCTCCTCGTTCTTTTAACAGACTTACAATTTAACATAAAGCGTATATGAGTCCCAATAAGCGAAATACGTTTATTTTTCAAGCCAGAACTAAAATTACGTCATAGATGTAAACCAATGAATTTAAAGCATGACTTTTGCAATAAAATTATGGAGAATTATTCTCACTCTCAACCTTTCGTTAAAAAAATCTTATATTTTCAGAAAATATGGGAACAATCCCTTTTCTAAAACGTTAAAACAAATGGGCAACGAGAAAATGTGCTAAAGATCTCTTAGAAGTCTTTCCGCTTTTTTAGCCCTTTCCAGAAGATAAAGGAAACAAATTACCTTCTGAAGAATTACAAATTCAAAAGGATTTAATTTTATGTGCAAAATTTGGATCAACAGGAGCCTGGTCAATTTGACCTCACTGGGCAACTTGACCTTTGGATCAATTGGGCAACATGGATTTGAAAGTATAAAATACCTATCGAATATCCACATATGTTTTAGCCCATTCCATAGACTACTGTGACAGTTCCTTTTTACGAGAGTGTATTTGTCATCAGATTAGACGTTGACCTAACAATTGGATTTGTAATTAAGAGTTTAACTGAAGCATGAAGTGATCTTGATAATCTGATGGAAACCGAGTAATATTAAGTATTTTTGTATGATGCATTTTTCAAATGGTGTTCTTGGCATTAGAACAAATCAGTATCCCCCATCGTTGTATTATCTAAAGATATGAAAAACTTCTGTCACCTACATAACTGAAAAGATTAATAACTTCTCACCGTAGTTTTTCCCCTTTTTGTTTTTTTTTGCCCGCTTTTGACATTTCAGAACTTTCTTTTTATAAATTTTCATTGTATCATAATCGGACCTTGTTTCTTATGACACATTTTTTTTCAGTGCTGTCAAGTACTTTTAAAAAATCCGTGTTTCTAATGATGTTCTTAGCATTAGAGCAGATCAATGTTACCTCGAAATATAGGAAACATATTTCTCCTACATGAATGAAAAGATTAATAAATAACCTACCACTTGTTTTTTTTTTCCACTTCCTTCGAAATTTAAAGCCTACTTTTCAAGTTTCTGAATTTTTTAAAATAAATTCACCTTTTTATCATACTCGGATTTTCTAACATTTGGGCCTGTTTTTCAGTGCTGGCTGTGTTACTAAGTATGCTCTGTCCATTATGTTACCACAAGATGTAAAAAAAAAAATAGTTTTCTCCTGTATAACTGAAAAAAAAAACTAAGAATTAATCACCATTGTTTTCTCCTTTTGTTTTTCACCCACTTTCTTCGATTCTTTTTTTCCTAGTTTTTACGTTTCTAAGCTTTTTAGTATAATTTTCGCTTTTATCATAATCAAATTTTATTTCTTATGTCCTCTTTATCAGTGTTGACAAGTATTTTTCTATGACTTATTTTACTAATAATATACCTAGCATTAGAGTAAACCAGTGTTACCTCACGGTCTGAAAAGACATTTGTCTCTTATATTACTAAAAAGGATAATAACCCATCACCGTGTTCTTCCCCATTTTTGTATTTCTCCCGGTCCCTTCTATTTTTTTTTTTTTTTGCTAATTCTGACGTTTTTTAGATTGTTTGTGTAAGTTTTTGTTTTTATCATACCCCAATTTTCTTTCATTTTTATTTATTTTGTTACCTGTTTTTCAGTGTTGTCAAGTAACTTAGCACCGGTGTTGTCAACTAATTTGTCACGTATTTAATTTGCATGCATTAGAGCAAATCAGTATCCCCGTCATCTCAAGTATTCCGTTACCTCAAGAGACAAGAAACGATTTGTCTCTATATAAGTGATAAAACTTCGCAAACCATCACCATAGTTTCTCCATTTTGTTTTCCTCCCAAACTCCCTATTTTATTTTTTCTTTACTTTTTATAACTTTCCTTTTGTTTTCTCACCGATTTGTGTATATTTCTATTTAGTATAGCCCATAAATTATTCTATATCTTATGAATTATTTTTCTCTTGACATTGCGTCATCTAAACTTTATAGCATGTTTTAAAATGCCTCTTTTGTTGTACATTTTGACTGGAAAATGCAAAGTGTAATATATTCATTTTAATATATTATAATTGTAATACATACATATTAAGGACTAGAATTTATCTTATCTTATACCATAGTTCATTTTTCTCGAGAAGAAAACCAGAAAAAAGTATACATCCTGTGTGAACATTTGCCGTTTCGTCGCTGTTACATGTAAGCGTCGCTACTGACATTGTCACACGTCCAAGGTAAATGACAAAAAAAAACGCTTTCTAAACTGTTCTCAGAGGATGGATCAGCACGATAATGTAGATAATGTGAGTTTCATAACGTTACATAGTTACATCACATATTGCCACCATTTCGCCTAAAGGTCATTTCTGACATTCTTATATTTATGGGGCAACCGTTTACTAAGCTGTTACCGGAGGGAAAATCATTGTTCTTGGCATTAGAACAAATCAGTATCCCCCATCGTTGTATTATCTAAAGATATGAAAAACTTCTGTCACCTACATAACTGAAAACATTAATAACTTCTCACCGTAGTTTTTCCCCTTTTTGTTTTTTTTTTTTTTTTGCCCGCTTTTGACATTTCAGAACTTTCTTTTCATAAATTTTCATTGTATCATAATCGGATCTTGTTTCTTATGACATATTTTTTTTCAGTGCTGTCAAGTACTTTTAAAAAATCCGTGTTTCTAATGATGTTCTTAGCATTAGAGCAGATCAATGTTACTGATCAATGATATCTATCATTGATCTCTGTTACAGATCAATGATAATGTAGATAATGTGAGTTTCATAACGTTACATAGTTACATCACATATTGCCACCATTTCGCCTAAAGGTCATTTCTGACATTCTTATACTTATGGGGCAACCGTTTACTAAGCTGTTACCAGAGGGAAAATCATTGGGGCAATGTAGAAGAGGAGGAACGAAGTGTGACGGAATATACATGTCACAAGTATTGACAAAATAAGGAAATATGTTTAAACAAATAAGTCTAAATCCCCAGCACCTTCAAGGACGGACACTGGCTCAAAGATATTACCCAAAGCACTTTCGCCAAAAACCTTAAAGCACCCAGCACCTTAAAGGATGGACACTGGCTCAAAGATATTATCCAAAGCGCTTTCACCAAAACCATAAAGCACCCAGCACCTTAAAGGACGGACACTGGCTCAAAGATATTATCCAAAGCGCTTTCACCAAAACCATAAAGCACCCAGCACCTTAAAGGACGGCTCTAGCTCAAAGATATTATCCAAAGCACTTTCACCAAAAACCTTAAAGCACCCAGCACCTTAAAGGACGGACACTGGCTCAAAGATATTATCCAAGACACTTTCACCAAAAACCTTAAAGCACCCAACACCTTAAAGGACGGACACTGGCTCAAAGATGTTATCCAAAGCACTTCCACCAAACACCTTAAAGCACCCAGCACCTTAAAGGACGGACACTGGCTCAAAGATATTATCCAAGGCCCTTTCATCAAAAACCTTAAAGCACCCAGCACCTTAAAGGACGGACACTGGCTCAAAGATATTATCCAAAGCGCTTTCACCAAAAACCATAAAGCACCCAGCACCTTAAAGGACGGCTCTAGCTCAAAGATATTATCCAAAGCACTTTCACCAAAAACCTTAAAGCACCCAGCACCTTAAAGGACGGAGACTGGCTCAAAGATATTACCAAAGGCACTTTCACCAAAAATCTTAAAGCACCCAGAACCTTAAAGGACGGACACTGGCACAAAGATATTATCCAAAGCACTTCCACCAAACACCTTAAACCACCCAGCACCTTAAAGCACCGAGCACCTTAAATGACGGACACTGGCTCAAAGATATTATCCAAAGCACTTTCACCAAAAACCTTAAAGCACCCAGCACCTTAAAGGACGGACACTGGCTCAAAGATATTATCCAAAGCACTTTCACCAAAAACGATTCAAAATTATATGATGAACCAGAAAGCAATTTTTTCTGTCATTGCTCTCTTAAAAAACATTTTCCTTGAATATTAGGGAAAAAATATTTGTACACAATATTCACTAGATATTTGAACCCTCCGCAAGCGATGGGGAATCCCGGTACTCCAAAGAGCGGAAACGTGCTCGAAAAACTCCCTGAAGAACTTTGACAAAGGTGAAAAAAGGCAGAGAATGAACCCAAGTTCATTTTTATCCCAAGTATTTTTATCCTCCTGGAAAATGTATTTTTGTGGTATCTTGAGAGTAGGAAAAGATATTGGTAAATCATATTCACTGAAATTATTTATTTATTTTTATTTGTTTAATTTAATTTTTTTGATAGTTTGATTAATTTTTGTTTGAAAAATGTAAGTAGCCGCCCCGTCGCAAGTGCTTTCTCCTATCTTTTTTGGGGCGACTATTAGTAATTTAGTTGTTATGTTTTTGTCAGTAAATAAAAAATTGAATTCAATTCAATTGAACGCCCCCCCCCCATCCGTGGGCCATAAAGAACCTCGGAAACAAAAGGACTAGCACTTGTTCAAAGAAATTATTTGAAGTAGTGGACTGAAGAAAAAAGAATGCAGACAATGAAACCATAGCGATTTGTTTTCTCTCTCTAGCTCGCTTACAAAATGTTTACACCAAGAAAATCAAAATAAACATTTTTTGCGTCTTGAAACCTTTTTAGTTCTATTCATACCTAAACACTGCTATTTTCTAGGATTTTCTTTTGGTTGTTTCAAAATGATGTTTTAGAGCAGTATTACACTTTCGTCAGTGTTGCCACATTGATGCGTGAAAATGTCGAAGCAAAACCAATTCGCTAAATTTGACAACGCTTGACATTAACAATCTGTTGATTCCTAAATACCACTGCACCTTCAAAGGCAAGCTACAACTTGTTAAGCTGTTTAGACCCATATGTTTTTGGCTTCTTTTTGTTGTTTTTTAGCTTTTTTGGAGTTTCACTAGAAGTGAAAACTCCTTAACTGCATAGGGAAGTTTTTTACATGAAAATTAAAACCCTGGCTTTATGTTTTAACATATATTTGATTGTGGAACTTTTCACGTAACCAGAAAAAAAACTTAATTCCCCTTTCATTGTCCCCGCTACTTTAACAAAAGCAAATATTGGTAACTAATAGGATATTTGCCTCACATTTGGGACATATACGACCCCGGAAGCCGAAAAACGGAGGTTTTCCCGAAGAAAATATGTAAAGCACTTTTACCAAGAAAACAAAATTTTCATCCCTTGAGAGGAAAATTATTCTACCTGAGAAAAAACGTAATTCTGAAAAAAATCGGCTTTGATGTTGGAATTGCTATATATTTATTTTTGTTTGGGACACCTTCGCCTCTGTACGTCTCGGAACTCATTAGACTAGTATAAATTCTAGTGATTTCGTTAAGTTCGTTAAGAAAAGGCATGATCGATATTATCAATTTTTAGCTTATTTTCTGCTATTTCCTCTTAATTTGACCTCCGCTACAAGCGAAAACTCCTTAGTTGAAAATGGAAGCCTTTTTTACTAAAACTGAAGTCAAACGATTGTGTACGTCTAACAAAAGTTTATACAACGTAAAAGGCAACAGGAATTCCCAGGAAACATCTGAATTTCAGATTCCGGGTGAGGCAGAAAACGGCTGGTCCTGTCACAAGTACAAGAAAGTAGACAAAAAAGGAGATAACAAGCACATAGTAGATCACAAAAGTAGATAGCAAAGCAGATAGCGAGTAGACAACAAAGCAGATAACAAGTAGATAACAGAAGTAGATAACAAGCAAACAGTAGATCACAAAAGTAGATAGCAAAGCAGATAGCAAGTAGACAACAAAAATAGATAGCAGGCATATAGTAGATCACAAAAGTAGATAACAAAGCAGATAACAGGCAGATAACAGAAGTAGATAACAAGCAAACAGTAGATCACAAAAGTAGATAAAATGTACATGACAAGTACATATCAAAGTAGATAACAAACAAATGCAATATTTTGGCTCTTGAAGGACGATATGCAATTAGATGTATTAAATGATAACCCATATCCCACTTCCCCTCGGCTTTTCTGTGGAAATGGTGATGTTTTTTTTGCTATTTTTAAAATTAGATTTTTGACCTCTATATCTAGAAGACCAAACTGGGGTCGTGGCCCCTCTGACGCTATCCCATCAAGTTTATGCCTCTTAACACCAGCCCTCGTGCTAAAATTTTAGCCAAGTAGAGATTTTCCAAGTGGGCGTCTGTTGTAGCATTAACAAAGGAAGCAGTTTTTCATTATTTTTTTTTTAAGATTTTCTTTTACTAAAAGATTTATTAACGAGTTTACAGTCTTTTTTGTCTTTTTTTTTTTGTTCTTTTAGCATTTTTTAATAAGCCTTTATTATCAGTTTCTAATAAATCCTGTCCTTAGACTGGCAAAAGTCAAGCTTTTAGGGAAAAAGGCTTAAAAAGCAGTTGAGCAAACAACATTCAAAATTTCTATTTAGAAAACGTTCGGAAGAGAAAGCAACATCTGGACCAAAGGGAATTTTTTGAAGAGTTCTATGGGAAAAAAGACAGAGGTAAAAAGATTCTTTGGTTTCTAAGAAACCTGACACATACAATCCTATATACTTTATTACCCGTATTCTTTTAAACGCTAGTAACAGGGATATCTGAGTGTCTTTAGAATAGAGATAAAAATTCAAGATGACGGTGTGAAAGATGTAATTACTTTTTATAGAACCAGAATATGATTCATACTCCAATAGTATTCGTCAATGAGGTGATGATTAAGGACTTCTAGAAATAAAAAGTGTGACGTTAAAAAAAAAAAAAGAAAAAGTAAGACGGAAAATGCTCACATTGAAACATAAATACATAAAAAATACAGAAATATATTAAATAAACGTAAATAATTGAAATTTACTAGTTGAGTAAAGGAAAAAAATTAAGAATTCAATGTCATTAACCCTCCGAATGGCACGGAACCCTTGTTTATCGTAGAGGACAATGGACTCTTAATTCAGAGCTATTGCTCTAAAGGCAATTTTGAAACTGAATCTTAAAGTTGCATCTTCAATTAAACAAGATTCATTTAGTCAGGGACGTCATATGAGAGGAATCACAAGAGAAGCGGACGTTGCCCTTGCTCAATTTAAAAGAAATTATGAGGAAGATGCTGCAAACAAGCCATCAAACAATTTCAGCGCTACAATATCTATTGTAGAGACACTTGTATAAATATTGTGGTTACACTTTCCAGAGAGGTCAAGATATTTAAGCTTGAAGAACTTTTTCACAGAAATTTTGAAGCTTTTTTTTCATTTTGTTCCAATCATGGCTGGGATGGACGGTATGGACCAAAAATTTATGCCTTCCTCGATCAGCTTCAAAAGTTTCGGGCTTGCTACAGGCTGAAGAACCACCAAAGGGAAAAGACAAATTACTTTTGAAGCTTTTAACGGAATTAAAGATCAGAGTAGCTATCAACTGATAATGAAATGCTACTAGATATAAAGCATTAAATACAATATAGGCACTAGCAAAGCTACATTTTTTAGTTTCAGGCAATTTTTGAGTGTGGGAAAGGGGGGGGGGGGGGTAAAAACTGGACAAGTCCGAACAAGCTGTAAACTGACTTTACTACTGTATGAAGTATACCTACAAAAGGGGAGTAGTGTTCAAATACAAAATCAAGGGATTGCTCACCTTCTGCCATCTGGCGTACATCTCAGACCGCCACGTGTGCCGCACAGTACCGCCACGCTTGGTACAGATCAAATTTTTGTGAAATTTTCAAAGTTTCTTGAATTGAGAAGGGCTTTGTTGACAAAAATCAACAGAGACATCGTGGAATTAGTTCCGACACGCTTGTGACAGTTCCACAAAACACGCTACCTGGCGTATATGATTTCTGAGAGTGGCTTACATCTTCGGATTGGAACAATTGAAGCCAGCAATGGCTGCCAAAATCATACCGAGGGGGCAGGGTTCTTAGGATTGGGTAAAACAGTGATGGACAAATTAACAGTACCAAGAAATATTCTGCTATACAGAGAAAAAAAAGATAAACAAGCCCTATCTCAAAATACCACGACCGAGAGGGGAGCACCAACAGCCCAGCGAATAATGATGCTATATATCTTTTTAGAGGCAATGGATCTTCGTGGCCTAATCCTCGATTCAGATTAATGAGTCCCTGTTAGTAATAATAAACCGACTTCAAACTATGTTATGAGCAACACAACTAAAACTACTGAAAACATTCATCAAACCCAGTATTTTACCTGAAGTAGAGTATTGAAACACCCGTCCAACTGTTTCTGCGACGAATACGCTCCTCTACCTTGCCACACTCTAGTGAATGACAAATAATTACTTTCAAGTTTTGACCAGTTCAATCCAGGTAGTTTCTCGGTTGTGCAAGAATAAAATGTCCTAGGAGGCCTCCCGTCCGCTAATATTGATGCAATATCCAGCTCACTAGGATCGTCAATCTATATATGTAAATAAATTAAAAACATACCTTCAAAATTTGAAAAAAATCTTCAAAATTAAAAAAACAAAATCAATATTTAACATTGAAAGAATCAGCAAACTAACGATCACAAGTAGATACAGGAAAAATATCGAATATCAAAACAAATACAAAATTTGCCTTCAAAATTCAACATTGAAAACGTAGCCAACTGCGATATATAAAGAAAATGTTTTATACCGAAACGCTTGCAAAATTTGCGTGCAAAAAAAGCGTGCCAAAAATATAAATTTACCTTCAAGTTCAGCCTTCAAAATTTTGAAATTTACCTTCATAGATTACGCTTTAAAAAATCTGTGAAATCACTGGTAGATGCACAACATATTTGATACCAAAAAACGTACAAAATTTACCATTAAATTTTACTTTCAAAATGTGAAATTCGCATTCAAAATTTAACACACAAAATCAGCAAATTGTGGGATTGTTGGTAAATACAGTATCACTAGTAGATGTAAAATAATATATAATACCAAACGCGTGCGAAATTTACCATTAAATTCTACTTTCAAAATTGAAATTTGGCTTCAAAATTAACATAGAAAAATCAGCAAATTAAGAGATTATTCGTAGATACAGCATCACTAGTAGATATAGAAAATATATAAATACCAAACACGAGCTTTCTACTTTCAAACACGAAGTTTATTTTAAAACTTAAACCTTCAAAATTCACCATCGAGAAAGCAGTTAACTGTCTGATTATTAGTAGATTAACTAAGAGTAAAAGTTTTCAAAAAAGAAGTTTTTCAAAGTAAAATAGAGAATATTAAACATTTCAAGCAGTTCGAGGTAATGAACTGTAAGTAAGGAGCGACACGGCTCAATAGTAACCAAAACTCTAAAAAACGGAATTTTGATACCAATAGATACATTTAAAAAATCAGATTTTTATGTTGACTTTAAATATATAAGTTTCATCAAGTCTAACCCATCAAAAGTTATGCGCCTGAGGAAATTTGCCTTATTTTCGAAAAAAGGGGGAAACATCCCCTAAAAGTCACACAACTTTAGTGAAAGTCAAGCTATCAGATTCAGCATATCAGAGAACCCTACAATGGAAGTTTCAAGCTCCTATCTGCAAAAATGTGAAATTTTGTATTTTTGGCCAGAAGAAATACACGGATGCGTGTTTTTTTTTTTTTTTTCAAGGGTGATAATATCAACCCAGTCCTAGAATATCGCGGGAGGGCTCATTCAAATGGAATTTAAAAGTTCTAGTGCCCTTTTTAAGTGAACAAAAAATGGAGGGCATCTAGGACCCCTCCCACGCTCATTTTTACCCATAGTCACCGGATCAAAATTTTGAGATAGCCATTCTGTTCTATGGCTTTAATAGCTATGTCTTTGAGGATGACCTAATCCCCCACAGTCCCCGGGGGACGGTCTGCAAGTTATGAACTTTGCCCAATGTTTACACATAGCATTGGTTATTGGGAAGTATACAGAATTTTTCATGGGGGAAGGAATTTTTCATGGGTGGGAGGATCTTTCCATGGAGGAAGTTTTCATGGGGGAAGGGACATTGCTATGAAGGGGGCACCAGATTTCCCAGCATTATTTAAAAAAAAAAACGATCAGAAAATAAATTTAAAGAAAAACAATTTTTTCAACTGAAAGTAAGGAGCAAAATCAAAACTTAAGACGAACAGAAATTATCACGTATATGATGGGGTTCGCCCCTAGTCATTACTTCGCTCTTTGCGCTAAGTTTTTTGTACTTTAAACAGAGCTATTTATTCTAATTAATGATCTTTGTGATTAAGGGGTCATTCTTAAAGAATTTGAACAAAATTTAAACTTTAGCGTAAAGAGCGAGGTATTGACTAGGGGGCAAACCCCCTAATATACGTAATAAAAATTTACGAATATAGAAGTTCGTTACGTAAGTTAATTTGTAAGTTACGTCAGATCAAAATTTCGAGAAAGCCATTTAGCCAAAAAAAAAAGTATAATTAATATGCAAATTTTGTTTTAATTATTCATATACGGTGAGCCAAAATCAAAGCTGCATTGATTCAAAAACCTTCAGAAATTAAATAAAAAAAAACAAGTATTTTTAACTGACAGTAAGGAGTGACATTAAAACTTAAAACGAACAGAAATTATTCCGTATATGAAAGGGGTTGTCCCCTCTTCAACGCCTCGCTCTTTACGCTAAAGTTTGACTCTGTCTCACAACTTTATTTTTAAAACAATAAAAAACTTTAGCGTAAAGAGCGAGGCGTTGAAGAGGGGAAAACCCCTTTCAACAAAATACAAGGCTAATCATGGTTTACAAATAAGAGCTGTGCTACTCCCCTTCCCTTCCAAACGCTCTTTAGTGTCTTTTGCGTTTTATTTAAAACAACCAGTATTCTCTACAGTGTGGTTTTGGTTTATCAATATATCAACAACTAAAAAACAAATAAATAAAAATAAATCACCATAATGATCAATAGAGGCAACTACAGTTGCCTACAGTAAAGGTCAAAATCCTTCAATGTATTTTGTTTCCCCAGAACCACTTCATACGGAGAGAGGTCATAAAACTTCGGAAGGGACTCCCCGATTGTAAATTGAAAGTTCTAGTGCCCATTTTTTAAAAGTCAAAAGTGATCGGGGCTATTTAACCATCTCCAACGCATTCAATCAAAATTTTGAGATAGCCACATTGTCCGAAATAGTCTGAAGTTCGGTAATTATGCTTCCGCGGATGACATGACCCCCACCGCCTTTTAAAGCAGGTTGGTCATTGTTTACATAAAGGGTTTCTTTGTACATAAGGGAGGGATGATTAGTCTTGGGTCTCCAAAAAGCTTAGGATATTAGGGTGAAGATTCTAGAGCATTTTTAGGAGATATTGAAAAGTGATCGGAGGGCAACCAGTCCCCGACCCGAACTCTATATATACCCCCTTATCTCAATACAGATCAAAATTTTGAAATAGAAATTGTTTCAGAATGATCAAAAGGTCAAATAAATTTGACCCTTTGAGGTTCCTCCACATAGCCCTCAGGGCGAGTGTCGTTAATTATGCAATTTGCCCTTCTTTTACATAAGAGTCTGAAAGTGAAATTTCAGAGAATAATAAGTAGAACCTTTAGTTAAATCAAAAGACACTATGTGCAACCAAGCTATCAGAAGGTCGTATCTGTAACATCTCAAGACCGGCTGAGGGTATCAAGTTAAAACTTTCAGGGCATGCTTAGGAGGATATTGAAAAGTGATCAGAGGGAACCAGCCCCTCTCACCCTTTTTAGATCCCCTCCCCCTCAATCTTAATCAAGATATTGAGATACCCATCTTTTCAGAATAGTCAAAAGAAGCAATAGCTATGCTTTCGGGATGATAAGACCTCCCACTGCCTTCGGGCAAGGGTTATAAGTTATGCAATTTGCCTATTGTTTACATGTAGCATTTATTATCGGAAAGGGGGGAATTATTGGTCCTGGGTGGGTCTGAAAAGGTTAAGGGTATTAAGGTGAAACTTCAGGGAACGTTGGACTAAATAAAAAGGCACTGTGTGTACCCAGGTTATCAAAAGGGTATATCTGCAATATATTAGAAATAGCTAAGGAATATTAATCTGAAACTTTCACAGCTAATATAACTGCGATTGCAACTGTAACTACGACTACTTGCAACTACTGGCGACTGCGAATATGAATACTTCTGAAAATGACTACTTGCGACTGCGACTATTTGCGAATGTAACTACTTACAACAGCGCTGCTTTTGGCTAAAACTACTTGCAACCGTGACTACTTGCGATTACAACTACTTGTAAATACGATACTGACTACTTGCTACTGCTACTGTTTATGGCTGCAACTTCAACTACCTGCAACTACGACTACTACTACTACTCCAATTTTGACTGTAACTTTGATGCTAGCACTACTTCTACTGCTACTATAGCTGTTGGTACGAATACTGTTGAACTAAAACAAAAGAGTTTAAGTATATCCAGGTTGTCAAAAGAGCTTATCAGCAATTTCTTAGGAAAGAATAATGTTATTTAGTTGGAAATTTCGAGGAATCTTAGGGGGGATGCTGAACCAAATCTATTGACTCAATCTACACCAAGGACCTCAAAAGGGCATATCTGTAATATCTCAGGAACTACTAAGGGCATCAAGCTGAAACTTTAAGAGGACTTTGAGGGGGCGTTGCACTAAATCAAAAGACGCTAATTGCATCCAGGTTTTCAAAGGGGCATACCTGCAATATATCAGGAATGAATAAGGTTATCAAGTTTAAAATTTCAGAGAATATTGAGGGGGATGTAAAACTAAATCAAAACCCTCTATCTGAATCAAGGTGTTCAAGAGGACGTATTTGTACTCAGAAAATGCTAAGTACATCAACTTGAAGCTTTTAGAAGATTTTAAGGAGGGTGCTGCACTTAATCAAAATACTCTAAGTTGCTCCAGGTTGTCAAAAAGGACTTATCTGTAATATCTCAAGAGCGGCTAAGGTTATCAAGCTGAAAAATTTGGGGAATTTCGAGGCTAATGTTGAATTAAATCAAAAGAATCTATCTGCATACGGGTAATCAAAAGAACGTATATGTCATGTCTCAGAAACTGCTAAGTGTATTAAATTGAAACTTCTGGAGAATGTCGAGGGAGATTTTGCACAAGTGCATCCAGGTTGTCAAAAGGGCATATCTGGGCATATCTATATTGATCTCATAGACGGCTAAGGGTGCTAAGTTGAAACTTTCAGAAACTGCTAATGCAAATTTTAATCTAAATCCAAAGGAACTATACGCATTCATGTTGTGAATACGATATATCTTCAATATTTCAACAACAGGTAAGGGTTATTAAGTTGAAACTTTCAGAGAATGTTGATGGGATGTAGAACTCAAAGACACTATCGGTATACCAATTGCCAGAAGGGTGCATCTCCAATGTCTCAGGAAAGGCTAAGATTATTAAGATAAACTTTCAGATAATATAGATTGTGATATTGAACTAAAATAAAAGAAATCACGTACATCCAGGTTGTCAAAATGACATGTCCGAAATATATTAGGAGCAGTTACGGGTATAAAGTTGAAACTTTCAGAGATCGTTGAGCGGCCTACAATATCTCAGAACTGACTAATAATATTTAGTTGATATTTTCAAGGAATACTGAGGTGATGTTGAGCTAAATCAAAAGATACTATATGCATCCAGGTTCTCAGCACGGTGAGTGCAACGTCTCAGAAACGGCAAGGATATTAAGCCAAAATTTCAGAGAATATTTAGGGAGATATGCTAGGCATTAAGTTTAAACTTTCGGGAATTTTGCGAGGGATGTTGAATCGAATAAAAAAAATTATGTGCATCCAGATTGACAGAATCCCATCTTTTTCAAACCGGAGTTTCAAGGAGTTTAAAGAGTCAGAAATAAAGAGAGCTGAACGATTCCTCTGTTATACTCTTTTTCTTCTATAGCCTTTTGAACATTCTCTTAGGAAGGTCTTACAGTTGAATTGAAACCTTCCTTCAAGAACCGTTCCGAACCTTGATTTCAAATTGAAGAAAATTTTTACAATCATTATATTGAATGCAGTAAGAGACAATGCTCAGATCACCTTATGCAACTTAAGAATTTAAATCATAATTTTTATGCCAAAAACTGAAGAAGAATTCCTTCTATTAACCAAAAGTAAAATTTTGGCAATCAAAAACAAAAGGAACTAAATGTAAAAAAAAATTCCAGAAAACCAGTCTTTCAAATAAAAGTAAAGAGTCACAATAAAATTTAGGACGAGCAGAAATAAACTATAATAATTCATTCTTAAAACGACTATAAAATTAGTGTCAAAGAAAAATTGCATCCCAAAACGAACAGAAATTAAAAATAAATACCCAAAACGAACAGAAATTAAAAATAAATACCCACATCGAACAAAAAGGTAACAGGAACTGATATAGATGAATAATACTATAAATTCTAATAAATACAAATTTTAACTCAGATTTGGAGTTAAATATAAAAATGTTTAGGTATATTGAAGACATGACATTTTTAGCAGCCACCACCCCTTTCTGCAAAAATACAAGCCCCCTCTCCCCGTTTTTTCCAACGCAACCTAAAAAATTTCAACTTTACCCACCAGCTGTTCTCAAGATATTCCAGATATGGTATCTTGATATCCTCAATGCACATAATGCCATTTGATTTAACTGTCATCTTCTAAGTCACGGCTAAACGACCCGTTCCCACTTCCCCCACCAACACTCCCCAAACATTTTTAACCCAAGCCATTTCTAAGACGTTTACAGATGCACTGTTTTTATAACTCGGCATTACGTAGTGTATTTTGAATGACCTTGATACTAACCTGTGCATGGATTACAAGTTTCATAGGAGTTGAGAAAAGAAAGCCTTCCCCTTTTTTTTCTCAACAGTAACTGAAAGTTTCAAATCCATTTCCCATGACGTTCATAAGATATTACAGATATGCTATTTCGATAACCTGAACGTTTCAAATACACCCTCTGACCTGTTTCCAACATTTTGCAGATATGATAACCTTTATGCACACAGTGTCTTTTGGATTTAGGTATATCCTCTCTCCCAAGTCATAGTTTAATGTCAACTTGCATCTCCCTCTTTCCTAAACCCTTTCTGAAAGTTGCAACATAAAACCCAAATCCGTTCCCAATATACTAAAGATCACGATTTTATCCACCTGGAAAAGCAAATTCTTTTTTTCATGAACCACGCTATTTAATTTTCCAGAGGTAACAATTCCCATAGGAGCTCAAAGCACAAAAATATTTTGGTAGATCGGACTCAAAAATTGTTAACTGCCTCCCCCCCCCCCCCGCACACACACACAAATATGTGAAGTTCCCTTGTCCCGTCCTCCCAAATAGTGTCTTTAAGTTTTAACTTCAAATCCCAAGCCATTCCCACAACATTACAAATATGCAATTTAAAAGACCTATATATACAATTTCTTTCAATTTACCTCTGCCCCATCCCCTAGGTCGAAATTTGAGGTCCATCCAAAGTCCTCCTGAAAATTTCAACCTGGACCACGAAGTCATTCAAAAATATTGCAGGTTATTTGAAAACTCTGGTGGGCATAGTGTCTTTTGATTTATTCATGCACAGATTTCGTCCCCGGAGTATACTCTTGAAAGTCTCTGGGAATCTTGGTCTAGCGACCAACCAGTAAGATGTCCTATCTGATCAAAACCAAGACAAACATGGCCACCTTTTTTACTACTAAAAAAACATATTTTTTTCTAATAAAAGTAAAGAGTAACGTTAAAACTTAGAACTATCAAAGACTGCTCTATATACGAGAGTGGTTGCCCCTTACTCAGCGCTTCACTTTTTACACTGAAGTTGTATAGTGCTTTGTAGCGTTTAGTTGAGTTAGTCCAGTGAATTCATAAGCCAAAAAACTTGAAAAGTGCAAAAAAAGTAATAACAAGACAAAAATTATTACCTCAAGAACGCATGTATCCTTAGCATCACCAGGAATAAACAGATCAGGTATTTCATCATCTGATAAGTCAGAATGATCGGAATCATCTTCACCACTTTCTTGTAAATGCTAAAATTGAATAAAAAATGCTAAAAATGAATGTGTACTTTTAAGCAGGAACAGCGAAACTTACGAACCTAGCTTACCAAAAAGGGGATCAAAACTCGAAGATCGAGTAGATAAACAACTCTCTTTAAAAACTTACTCAGATATGTTTACTAGACTCTCCGAAACAGGGGTACCAAAACTAGCGCTTTAAAGTGACAGTTTCTTTCAAACAGTTCGTGGTAACGAACTGTAAGTAAGGAGCGACCCGGCTCAATGGTAACCGAAACTCTAGAAAACGGGTTTTTGATACCAATAGATATATCAAAAGAATAAGATTTCAATGCTGATTTCAAATATATAACTTTCATCAAGTTTAGTGCTACCCATCAAAAGTTACGCGCCTGAGAAAATTTGGCTGATTTTCGAAAAAAGGGGGAAAGACCCCCTAAAAGTTATAGAACCTTAATGAAAATCACACCATCATATTCAGCGTATCAGAGAACCCTACTGTAGAGGTTTCAAGCTCCTATCTACAAAATGTGGAATTTTCCATTTTTTGCCAGAAGAAAGATCACGGATGCGTGTTTATTTGTTTGTTTTTTTTTTTTTTTTTTCCCAGGGGTGATCGTATCGACCCAGTGGTCCTAGAATATCGTGGGAGGGCTCATTGGAACGGAAATTAAAAGTTCTAGTGCCCTTTTTAAGTGACCAAAAAAAATGGAGGGCAACTAGGCCCCCTCCCACGCTCATTTTTTTCCCAAAGTCACCCTATCAAAATTTTGAGATAGCCATTTTGTTCAGCATGGTCGAAAATATGATAAATATGTCTTTAAGGATGACTTAATCCCTTGAAGCCCCCAGGGGGAGGGCTGAAAGTTATGAACTTTACTCAATGTTAACATATAGTATTGGTTATTGGGAAGTATACAGACTTTTTCAGAGGAGATTTTTTCTGGTAGGTGGGGGAAGGAGAGGGTTGGGGCTATATGGAAGGATCTTTCCATGAAGGAAGTTTTCATGGGGGAAGGGAAATTGCCATGAAGGGGGCGCCGGACTTGCCAGCATTATTTATTGGTTATTGGGAAGTATACAACCATTTTCAGGAAGGATTTTTTCTGGAGGGGGGGGGGGGCTAGAGGAGGGGATTACTCTGGAGAATATTTCCGTGGAGGATGTTTCTTTGGGGTAAGGGACATTTCTATGAAGGGGACGCCGGATTTCCAAGCATTATTTAAGAAACGATCAGAAGTTAAATAAAAAAAACAAGTTTTTTCAACTGAAATGTAAGAAGGAATATTAGAACTTCAAACGAACAGAAATTATAACGTATGTGAGGGGGTTCTCCCCCAAGTCAATACCTCGCTCTTTACGCTACAGTTTTTTTTTTTTTTAGTGCTTTCAAAAGAGCTATCTATTCTAATTAAACGGCCTTTGTGATTCAGGGGTTTGTGAATCAAAATTTTTTTTAACTTTTAACGTAAAGAGCGTGGTATTGACTAAGGGGAGAACCCCTTCATATAAGTAATAACATTAAAAAAAAAAACAATAAAAAACAAGCGATACGGCTCAATAGTAATCGAAACTTTTAAAAACGAAATTTTGATGTCAATAAATGTATCAAAAGAATGTGTTTATAATGCTGATCCTAAATATATAAATTTTATTAAGTTTAGTATTACTCATCAAAGGCTACGAGCCTGAGAAAATTTACTCGATTTTTTAAAGAGGGGGGAAACATCCCCTACAAGTGAAAGAATTTTAATGAAAATCACACCGTCAGATTCAGCGTATCAGAAAACCCTATTACATAGGTTTCAAGCTCATATCTGCAAAAATCTGCAACTTTGTATTTTTTGCCAGAAGAAAAATATACGAATATAGAAGTTAGTTACGTAAGTTAATTTGTAAAGACATCCATTTAGCAAAAGAAAAGTAAAATTTTTATGCAAATAAAAGCTGCATTAACTAAAAAACGATCAGAAATTAAATAAAAAAAACAAGTTTTTTAAACTGAAAGTAAGGAGCGACATTAAAACTTAAAACGAACAGAAATTATTCCGTATATGAAAGGGGCTGTCCCCTCCTCAACGCCTCGCTCTTTACGCTAAAGTTTGACTCTGTCTCACAACTTTATTTTTTAAAACAATAAAAAACTTTAGCGTAAAGAGCGAGGCGTTGAGGAGGGGACAGCCCCTTTCATATACGGAATAATTTCTGTTCGTTTTAAGTTTTAATGTCGCTCCTTACTTTCAGTTTAAAAAACTTGTTTTTTTTATTTAATTTCAAAAGGCACGAATGGTCCACCATTTTTTTTGCTTTTGTATTTTTGTTCTTTATCCTATTTTAACTTATACATCGTTTTAGCAACCATACTGGCTTAACACTTCTTTTACAAGACAAAAACGTTAGAAAACTGAAACTGCTTCTATATTTTAGAACATCTTTTACGTTCAACTACATCTTCACATAAATGTATTCATAAAACGTCAAACGTCAAAAATGAAACGTCAAACATCAAACGTCAAAAAAGCTGAGCAGTACTGAATGACCCTTAAGCTTAATAGCTCCAAACTAAATAATGGTCACCTCATTACCTCCCATCTCCTCTCTATAGTACCCAAGAAAAGAAGGAGGACCCATGAGCACATGTCCTCCCTAAAATCTCGACCCTTACACTATTTTTCCCAAAATTTTATCACCTTTTCCCACGTAGATCGTCCATTTTAAACATTTTTTTCCAATTAGCCCCCCCCCCCCCTAAAGAATCTTGCAAGCATGTACCACCCCAAAAACAAAAGCCAAAATAATTCTCCATTGGTGAAAATTATAATTCATTTGCAGCAAAGTCAAAATTTAGGGAAAAATTTAGGGAAAATTTTGGGGAAATGAGGCTGCTAATGACGATTCTGAAGCTATGATTCCAACGTGATTGTCCAAAATCGAAACACAGTAAGTGTGTGCTTAACAAATGGTGCTTTCATCTGGGGTACCTACTATCCCCACTGTTTTTCAGTTTTCAGTTTTCAGTTTTTCAGTTTTGTTAACAGTTTTGTTTTAAAAATTTTCAGTTTTGTTTCAATTGGGAAATGTGGATAGTAGAAAGTGTGATGACGGAGGCAAGTAGGAGCCAGGCCTTTCCACATATTTATATGACGAGGAACAATAGAGTGAGTAGAAGTGACTCTCCTGTACTACACTGGGAGGAGACTGGAGCACCAATTAAGAAAAATGTAGAGGGAAGGGGAAAGGATTTCTCCAATTTTGTCAATAGAAACACAAAAAAAAATTAAAATCTAGGGAGGGGAGGGGCTGGGCTTTTTAATTTATTTTTTTTTTCAATGACATACGAAAAGTTTTTTATCCAGGGAGGATTACCACCCCCCCTCCACTTCCCAATTGGCACTCAAATATGAGATAATGATAAGAGTCTAAAGTCTTCAAAATTATCTCGGTTCTCTAATAGGGCAACAGCAAAAGTGAAATCTTAGTTTCTTACTAGCAGTTCTTAAGAAAAAAGGGTTTGTCAGGTTGTGCTTTACGTTACACCGTAAAGCACAATTTGTTCGGATTTAAAAATTTGGCAATTGATTTCTGAAACACATTGGAAAAGACATTAATAAAAAAAAAGTCAAAACTGGAAAATAGGCGAATTATAAGGAAAAAAACTTGAAGTTGACCAAAATAATCAAAATATACTTTCAAATTTCAAAGTCCTTCTGAACAGAGTCCAGGCGTGGTGCCTTACGAATAACATGACCATTAATAGCAAAAAAAGTCAAATAGTATTATTCAGAACCCCCTACAACAAAGACGTTATTCAACCTGTTCTTGGTCTCAGGTACTCCTCCGACATCCTCCCACAAGTGGAGGTTGCCAAGTTTCTTGGTGTATTTATTGACTCATGCTTGTCATTCTCTAATCATATTTCTTACATCACAGCAATAATTTTGAGACAAGTAGCTATGATTAACCGTGTGAATTATTTTCTTCCTCCTGACATCCCAGTTACCGTCTATTATTCCTTCATTTTTCCTTACCTTTCTTATTGCGGATAAGTTTGGGGAAGTACAAAACGGTCCTTCACTAAAAAACTCAGATTTGCCCAAAACCGCGCCATTAAAGCAGTTTTTTCGGCTTCCCCGTCTATATCCAACTCGTGATTTGTATTCAGATTTTGGCATAGCTCCACTTGATCAACTCATACAAAAACTAAATTTATCGCTTGCTTACTCTGCTTTCCACAATAATCTTCCACCTCAACTCCTAACCTATTATAATATTAATAATTCGGAAGCCCACTGTCTCCGTTCATCCAATAGAGCCTTTAAAATTCCTAAATGTGTTTCAAGTGCTGCCCAGCAATCTCCCATTTACAAATCTATTATTCAATGGAACAAAATTCCCTCCAGTGTTGAACTAGCCACAAGTTTCTGCAAGTTGTATAAAAACGTAACAAAACTTGATAGTATAATTTAATCTTTCCATTTTTAACAAATTTGCTCTAATTAGCCATGTTTTATTCTTCTATATTTTTTTTCAGTGTTACTTTAATTTTTTAATTTTTTTGGTCCTTAACAAGTTATCTTCTAGGATCTTTATTCTTATTGATGTTTGTGTTATGTTTTTATTCGAATAAAATTGAATTGAATTGAATTGAATTTTGGGAGAGACACAAGCTCAAAAGCTCGTCTAATTTTGAAATATACTAATGATATAAAAAAAATGGATCAACATTTTTATAATAAAAAAATGTTAATCCATTTTTATATAAATGATATACATAAAAAAATGGATCAACAAGAGTGGGAGCGGAAAACGCATTCCAAGTTAGGAGGCACTTGCAAGGCAACAAGGCAACAAGACGTCCACATAATTCAAACCTTAAAGAAGTGACAACAAGGAGATCATAATTATTGCAGTTGGGGGGTCATTTTCAGAAATATTTCTAATGAAGTTACTTCATAACCGGGTAAAGTAACTATTATTAATTAAGTTTCCCTTTATTTTAGATACCTTTTAGATTCGATAGGAATAACTCTATTGCATATTTGTTCTGTTTGTTTATCACTTTTTACTTTCTACTTTTATCTTATTGGTTTGTAGTATTCCTTTTAAGTCCGTATTATTTTAATTTCTGGTTGTTCAAATTGCGATTTTTCTTCTTCATTGCTGCTGAGGAACCTCGTTGATTAAACAGACTCGACATCAGCGGTATATTTTCTTTTGTGAATTTTACTGGATTTTACTTCTTCAATCATTTTTCTTTAGAATTTTGACCTGGCTGGCCAGTTCGGCTTTATATCTTTTATTTAATTTTAAGCTCACTAACGCCTCTATACGTGAAAAGACAAAGCAGCTGCTCGTGATCGATAGAATTGTGACTAACCGATGGCAATATTGGGGTCACATAGTGCGGATGGGTGAGGGCCGCCTACCCCAAAATATGTGGTGTTGGGCTCCTTCTGGCATCAGAAGACGTGGGCGACAGAAGATAACACTGAGAAAATGCCTTGAAAAGGATGCTGCACTTTTGAGATCGTCGCTCAAAGAACTTTGGTCAAAAGCACAAGAGAGGTCGTCATGGAGAGGAACCGTTGTCGCCTTATGCGCCAGCGGGCGTGGGAAGATCTAAGTAAGTACTTAGTTTTCTATCTACAAGAAATCAAATGCATATGCGCAAGTTTGCAAAACATCTAAATCGTAAGCCTATGCTTGACTAAAAAGATTTGATGTTGTATTACTTTAAAACATTAACAATGCTTAACTAATAAGAATTAATTTATTGGTTCAAAAGTTTATTATTCCACATTCACAAACAAATAAATAAATTAAACAACACTGTCGCGCTGCAGAAAACCTGATGAGGGATTGAGGGCCGCGTGAAAGTCCACATAACTACTTGCCTATTAACTTAACTATTAACTTAAACCTCAACTATTTAATTATAACTATTACAATAACCAAAAATAAATAAACTATAACCTATATTTATGAAAAACATTATCTTGCATTGTTTATAAACACCACGTTGAAAACAAATTTTTACCCACTAAATATTTGGATATTAATGCTATAAATATAGCATAAAAAAGAGTCTAAGTTGAGAAATATTCTGCTGAGCTGTTTTGGAGATATTTATAATTAATACTATAAATAATATTATTAATAATATTATATATATATATAATAATAATATTAATTAATATTATTAATTAATTAATTAATTAATAATATTAATATTAATTAATAATATTAATTTAATATTAATTAATATATTGAATAATAATAATATTATTAATATTATAATATTAATATTATTGTGCCTATGAAGTATAATAGTTGTATTTGCAATTACACATTAAGTCGCCCGCTCCACTACCATAACTCTCACTATAATTTGGAGACAAAGAACAATCTGTAAATATAGTATAAAACATTCCAAATTGAGGAATATCTTGTTTAGGTTTTCTTGGAGATATTGGCAACTTATAATGACTATCTACAATGTTAGTATAAAACGGTCTATATTGAGAAAAATTCTGTTCAGTTTTCTTGGAGATATTGGCAACTTATAATGACTATCTACAATGTTAGTATAAAACGGTCTATATTAAGAAAAATTCTGTTCAGTTTTCTTGGAGATATATGTTATTCATTTAGTTTTATTTATAACACATTTTTATTTGCAATTACACTCACGAGTTACCATGTTTTGTAACAGTACTCTCAAGAGAGGTTTTCAACTGCTACTACTACTGCTAACAACTGCAGCACCAAACCGTCTGAGGCAAACACAGCTACGCATGCTCCTCTTCAACCACAATTTATTCAAAGCGTACCTCTTTACACCCTCCCAGGAAGTCCCCCTTGTCCCTTAAATCTTTCCTTACGACATCCTCCCACCCCAACCAGGGAAGATTACCCCTAGGGTAGTTCTGCCCTAGGATGGATGATAGACGTGATCATCAAGAAGCAAAATGAATCATTTTTATACAGCTCTGAAAAAGTTATACCAGCTTTGCCTCTAACAAAGACTATCTGTCTTGGCTTTACTCTAATTAGCCAAGGCTCCCAAGTCTTTCATCACTTCTACCAAGTTGATAATTCAAAAATCAACAGAGATATTTTCTGTTTGGCCAACAATAATTTGGAGACTAAGGACTCCAAACTGATATATCACTTTCCAAACTGATATAATATAACTGATATTCCAAACTGAATATTATAACTGATATTCCAAACTGATATAATATAACTGATATATATTCTGTTCAGTTGTCTTGCCATTAGTGTTCTCTTATCTATGAGAGATGAAATGTTTATTTGCAATAAGGCTTGAAGTGCCCAATGTACGGATACTACTTTGAAAATAAATTCTGCTCACTTTATTTTGGAAACAAAGAACTATCTGCATAAATAGCATAAAAACATTCTAAGCTGAAAAGCATTCTGTTCAGGTGTTTTGGGGAATTTATTTCATCTATGAAAGATGATATTTTTATTTAAAATCACATCTGAAATTGCCCTACCCGCTAAACTAACTATCATAGGCAGTAAAGAACGATGTTGGCATAATGTATTATTTATTATTTTTTTTTCCTTTAGACCAGGGCACTTCGTATCGAAGGAAATGTCGTAGAAACTTCGAAAAGGGCTCATTCGATTGGAAATTGAAAGGGCTAGTGCCCCTTTTTATAGTCGAAAGTGATTGGAGGGCAACTAACCCCCCTCTCACGCCCACCTTTTCCCCAAACACATCCAATCCAAATTTTGAGATAGCCATTTTGTTCAGCGTAGTTGATTTCCAGATAGAAATTATGTTTTTGAGGAGGACACTCCCCCACAGCCTTCAGGGCAAGGGTTGTAAGTTATGCCCTGGGGGCATATATAGTTTTTATAGAAAGCGTTGTCATAGAAACTTCAAAAAAGGCTCATTTGGTTTGAAATTCAAAGGGCTAGTGCCCCTTTTTATAGTCGAAAGTGATTGGAGGGCAACTAACCCCCCTCTCACGCCCACCTTTTCCCCAAACACATCCAATCAAAATTTTGAAATAGCCATTTTGTTCAACGTAGTTGAAAGTTCTGGAAATTAGGTCTTTGAGGATGACAACCCCCCTACAGCCCTCAGGTTGTAAGTTATGCCCTGGGGGTATATAAGGTATTTATAGAAAACGTTGTCGTAGAAACTTTAAAAAGGACTCATTCGATTGGAAATTGAAATGGCTAGTGCCCTTTTTAATAGTCGAAAGTGATTGGAAAGCAACTAACATCCCTTCCACGCCCACCATTTCCCCAAACACACTCAATCAAAATTTTGAGATAGCCATTTTGTTCAACACAGTTTAAAATTCTGGAAATCACACCTTTGAGCAGGACCCTCCCCCTACAGTCTTCAGCGCAACGGTTATTAGTTATGCCCTGGGGGCATATAAGGTTTTTATTGAAATTAATTTAAAAAAATCCACAAAATAGTTTTTCAAAGAAAATTAAAGAAGTCCATTAAACCAAAAAAGAGCAAAATTAAAATCAAATAATCTAACGAGCGTGAAACTACCACAAATCAGCATCGATAAATAAATGAAACCCAAACGAACAGAAATTACAATAAATAACCGAGTCAAACTCAAAACGAGCAGAAATTAACATGAGTAGGGATCCAAACCCCTATATCTTCCCAAGGCCAGAACATAATTTGCACTTTACTGAAAAAATATAAATGTTTTTACTTTTGTAACTTCAATAAATCAAATAATATTAACATTTTGATTACTAAATATTAGTATATGTATATTAAACTGACAATGCACATTCATTTGTATTTTTTTCAGTAAAGTGTAAATTATGTTCTATGTCCTTGGGCCATCAGTGAAAAAATACAAATGACTGTGCATTGTCAGTTTAATATACACATACTGATATTTAGTAATCAAAAAGTTAATATTATTTGATTGTATGTGGTTGTCCTATTTTCGGATACTACTTTGAAAATAAATTCTTTTCACTTTAATTTGGAACTAAGGACTATCTGCAAAGTTAGCACACAAAAACGTTTAATTGACTTGGAGATATTTTTAATTGATTTTATCTATGAGAGATGATATTTTTATTTACAATTCCACTTGAAACAACCTTGCCCACTCCAATAAATTCTACCCACTATAATTTAGAAACAAAGGACTATCTACAATATTAGTATAAAACAGTCTATATTGAAAAATACTCTATTCAGTTGTCTGGGTATCCCAAACAGAGATATATTCTGTTCAGTTGTCTTGTGATTAGTATTATTTTATCTATGGGAGATGATAGGTTTATTTTCAATTCCACTTGAAACAACCTTGCCCACTCCAATAAATTCTACCCACTATAATTTAGAAACAAAGGACTATCTACAATGTTTGTATAAAACAGTCTGTACTGAGAAATATTCTTTTCACTTGCCTTGAAGATATTTATAATTTTATTTTATTTTGACAGAATTTTATATGCCATTACACTTACGAGTTACCATGTTTTTAAATAGTACTTTCAGGAGAGATTTATTCAAAGCCTCCCTCTTTACGCCTACCCAGAAAGTTCCCATTTGCCTTAAATCTTCCCTTAACGTCATCCTCCCATCCCAACCGGGGACGGCCTACTTTTCGTTTAGCCAACAATAATTTGGACACTAAGAAGTCTAAACTAAGAGATGCTCTGTTCAGTTGTCTTGCAATTAGGGTTATATAATCTATGAGAGATGATATGTTTATTTGCAATTAGACTTGAAGTTGCCCTCTTGTCGGATACTATTTTGAAAATAAATTCTACTCGCTTTAATTTGGAAACTAAGAACTATCAGCAAAGTTCGCATAAAGCAGTCTAAACTGAGAAATATTCTGTTTAGTTTTCTTAAGGAATTTGTTTACCTATGAGAGATGAGATTTTTACTTACAATTAAACTTGAAATTGCCCTACCCTCTACCATAAATTCTACCCACTATAATTTGGAAAGGAAGGATTATCTACAACATTAGTATCAAACAGTCTATATTGAGACAAAATCTATTCAGTTGTCTTGGGACTCCAAACAGATATATTTTCTGTTCAGTTGTCTTGCAATTAGTGTTATTTTATCTGTGAGAGATGATATGTTTATTTTCAATTAGACTTGAAGTTGCCCTATTTTCAGATATTATTTTGAAAATATATTCTTCCCACTGTAATTTAGAAAATAAGGACTATCTGCAAAGTTAGTACAAAAAAACAGTCTAAACTGAGAAATATTCTGTTCAGTTGTCTTGGAGATATTTGCAATTAATTCCATTTCATCTTGAGATAATAATCGTAAATTTAAGAGTGGTTGCTAAAGGAAAGATACTTGATTATGTTGATACCCAATTAGTCTGCCTTGAGAAAAACAAGATGGCTCGGTGTATAATCAATTACTATTTAATTCAAAGGGAAAGCAAATAAGGATTTCAGTCTTTCGTATTTACTTCCAGAAAGCAATTAAGGCGTGTAATCAGTCATATAAAATGTCATATCGGTATTAATCGCTCTGCGCTCTGTGACCAAACCGTAAATGACGGACATTAAGTTAAGCTTAATGGGGCTTAATTAATCCTACATTTTCAAATTTAATGTATTGGCCTAGATTTTCCTCTCTTCTGATCTAAACACGATAATAACAAAATTCTTATTTCATTCCATTAAGAAAATTAACACTTACTAGATTTTTATTTCATTTCAAGCCTATCAAAAAATAGCTGACTCTTTTTGGGCTTTATTTATATACACTTTTTTAAGGGTGGGAGGGGGATCAATAGGATTCTCCGTCCCGGAGAATGATTGGTGATAGTTTCAAACAAATCAGGAACAAAATCAGTTTTGGCCCATCATGGCTGAGAGAGGATTGCAAAGCAATTATTTGTTTTTCCCCCTTCTATGTTTAAAGTATTAATAGTCAGTTCAAATGTGTGAGTAGGAACAAATTAAAGTTGAAAATCACTTTGGGTCTCTCTTCGACTTCGTCTTTTTTTATTACAAATGGGTACTCTCAAGTAAAAAAATAAATAAATAAATAAAAAGTAACAATTCGAAATTATAGACAAAACCCTTTTTACTGACTTGAAAAATGTAATTTTAAATTTTATGAGGTAATATAGCCTACCATCAGGTAAAGCTTGATCTTGAGTTAAATAAAAACACTTGGACATAAATTGTACTAAAATTCAAGAGAATAAGCCTCATGTACATGAGGTTACCGTTAAACCTCAAGTACACAGGGTGGCTTGTGATTTACAAGACGGCGAGTATACTAGTAGTTGAATACAAACAAAATTTCCCACCTGCTCAGTAGCCATCCAGCTGGCGTGTGGAGACCACGTACCTTCCCTAAAACCACTGCAATATTTTCCAAGACTCTGCTACTACCAAATTGTGGACAAGCTAATGTGAGCACAGGTGGCTAGTTTATAAGCTAGCTCACTCAACACCAGGGAGCAGTGTGTAAAGTTGGCAGCAGTTCAACTTTTTCCAGGTCGTTTTTACGAGCAGCTAACGGAGCGAGTACACTGAACTAGTTTACGAGCTGCTTGCAAAAAGACCGGCTTGTAGCTTATAACAAGCACCTTGTACTCGACCCTTTACGAAGAGTACACATTAGAGATTTTTAAATTTTCAATTTTCGTACAAACCATACTACCATCTAAGGGAAAATCTATTTTATCCCCTGTTCTGAATTAGACAACATAATAAAAAAATTCTTACTGCATTAAATTAAAAATATTTCTATTTTTTTTATTTATGAGTCGCTTGCTAATTCAACTTAAACTCATAACCAGTGCATCCACCCGTAAACCGATACTATATTATAACTAAATAACCATAAGCTATGCTGATGTTAATGGTCTAAAATAACCTCACTACGTTACAATTAACCTCATTACCCATTCATTTACCCATGAAACGTTCGTACAATACGGCTAAAATAACAATAATCTATGCTAACTTTAATGGTTCAAAACAACCTCACTACGTTAAATTTCAATTATTCAATTTATTCAAATAAAAATAAAACACAACACCAATATTAATAGAGATCCTAGAGGCGAACTTGTTAAGGACCATAATAACAAAAAATTGAAAATGAAGAAGAGAGAAAAGAGAAGAAGAGGAAAAAAAGAGAAAACACGGGTAATTAAAGCAAACTGATTAGAATTTTAGAGATTGAATTATATTATCAAAGTTTAGTAACATTGCTATACAGCATGCGAAAACTTGTGGATAGCTCGACACTGGAGTCAATTATATTACATTGAAGAATAAATTTATAAATGGGAGATCGCTGGGCGGAACTAGACACACTTGTGGACAATGAAGGAACGGTTGGATGAACGGAGACAGATAGTCCACGACTTTTAGCTCAAAAAAGTATCGAACCCGGACAAAATTGCAATATAAACGAAAATGGTACCAAAATGATCAGAAAAAAATTCTGTACAACTCACTAAAAGTCCCCATAAATCCGAGTGGGGCGAGTACCCGAAAAACAGGGGAAAAGGGGGAAATGCGGGGAAATTGGGAAAATGCCGAACATGCCCAGAAAATAGTTCAAAGTGAGTTTTCTGGGGCTTTCCAATACGCTGATCACGAAACTGACATCTAAAATTCAGTATAGAATAAAAGTACTACGGAAAACGGGGGGAACAGGGGGAAAAAAATTTAAAAATACAGGGTAGGGGTAGAAAGCACTTTGAAATATGTTTTCTGGGGTCTTTCTATCTGCTGATCCCGAAACTGACATCTAAAATGAAATAAAGAACATGAGCCCCACCATAACGGGGGAAAAGGGGGAAAGAGGGGAAGAAAAGGGACAATTGAAGTCAGGGGTAGAAATCAGTTTGAAATGTGTTTTCTGGGGTTTTCCTATCTGCTGATCACGAAACTGACACCTAAAATGAAGGAAAGAAAACGAGAACCATGAAAACCGAACAAAACTGGAGGAAATAACGGAAAAGGGGAAGGGAAGCCTGACTCCTGAGCCAGCTGCTAATGGCTAATAAGTAGGCCTATGGACAAAATAACTCGCTTAAGTATCAAACTTTTACTTTCTTGAATCACAGACATTTCTTACAACCATTTGAATTACTAAACATAAAGAAAACAACCGCTTGGCAGTGATCACAGTATAAACTTCAGCTATTATAGGTAAAATTTGTACTTTCGAAGGCAATATCGTTGAATAAAAAACTAAAAAAAGAACTTCAGTAACTATAGGTAAAATCTGCACTTTTTAAGGCAGTAGAGTTGACTTGAAAAACACAGCATTGATGTCACTAGTCGAGCTCCTCGTCTTCGACAATCTCGTTGTCCCTGTTCAAACAGTTGATACCCTGACATTCTCCGCACGCGAACGTACACGCTAATCCATTTTTCTTGCAGCTGCATCGCGAGTTCTCGCAGCCTGTCTTACAGTTGCATCTCACGACACTCAAAAGAGTCTGAGGTGCGGGCAACAAATCGGTCATCACAGGTGAGTATTTATGGTCTCTCAGGACCCAACCCCAGTCAGCCGGGTCGAGGTCAGCTGGTTCCCCTTTCCAACGGGATACCTGGAGGCGCACTCACTGGGAGTGGAATGAAGCTGCAGCTTCGGTTGGCGGAAGCCTTTCAGGCTTAACAAACACCGTAGTATTTGACGAAGAAACTTTTTCCAAGAAAATTCGATGTCGCAGCTTAGTGAGATCTTCGTTTGGTCGTGCTTTATACAAGCTGAGGAGAAGATATTCACCCGCTTTCACAATTTCATCTTTAGACGATGATTCATCCAGAAACACTTCGCATTTTTTTCTGAACACTTCGCTCTTCTTCAAAAGAGGTAGCACAGCTTGCTTTCCAAGTCCGAAAACTCGTGAGGTCGTGTCACATCCCAAGAGTGCGTGCCCTACCAGAAGTAGCCTGGATACTTCTCCCATTTTTTTTTAACTTCGTTGAGGCACCAGAACCGTGTTATCGCTTCTTTTGCGTTCGTTGACGATTCGAAGTAAAGTGTTTTTGCATTAGGCGGGAGGTGATACAAGAGTAGAATCAGAAGGTCTTCACGATTAGATAGTCAGCATCGTCCTTCGCATGGACGACTTCAAATCCTTTGGCTCTGAGTTTTTCCCCGATGTAGCTTATAATTCGCTGTTTGTTCTGAGAGTTGCTCAAAAACTCTTCCTTCTTTTTCTGGAGCTTCATCCCTAAACTGAAATCGATCACTTGATGCTGGCTTCCCTTACACCGTCGGTTGTGGGTAGCATGCGAAGTGTTTCTGCATGAATCATCGTCTAAAGATGAAATTGTGAAAGCGGGTGAATATCTTCTCCTCAGCTTGTATAAAGCACGACCAAACGAAGATCTCACTAAGCTGCGACATTGAATTTTCTTGGAAAAAGTTTCTTCGTCAAATACTACGGCGTTTAATAAGCCTGAAAGGCTTCCGCCAACCGAACCTGCAGCTTCATTCCACTCCCAGCGAGTGCGCCTCCAGGTATCCCGTTGGAAAGGGGAACCAGCTGACCTCGACCCGGCTGACTGGGGTTGGGTCCTCAGAGACCATAAATACTCACCTGTGATGACCGATTTCTTGCCCCCACCTCCGACTCTTTTGAGTGTCGTGAGATGCAACTGTAAGACAGGCTGCGAGAACTCGCGATGCAGCTGCAAGAAAAATGGATTAGCGTGTACGTTCGCGTGCGGAGAATGTCAGGGTATCAACTGTTTGAACAGGGACAACGAGATTGTCGAAGACGAGGAGCTCGACTAGTGACATCAATGCTGTGTTTTTCAAGTCAACTCTACTGCCTTAAAAAGTGCAGATTTTACCTATAATTACTGAAGAGTTATTTTGTCCATAGGCCTACTTATTAGCCATTAGCAGCTGGCTCAGGAGTCAGGCTTCCCTTCCCCTTTTCCGTTATTTCCTCCAGTTTTGTTCGGTTTTCATGGTTCTCGTTTTCTTTCCTTCATTTTAGGTGTCAGTTTCGTGATCAGCAGATAGGAAAACCCCAGAAAACACATTTCAAACTGATTTCTACCCCTGACTTCAATTGTCCCTTTTCTTCCCCTCTTTCCCCCTTTTCCCCCGTTATGGTGGGGCTCATGTTCTTTATTTCATTTTAGATGTCAGTTTCGGGATCAGCAGATAGAAAGACCCCAGAAAACATATTTCAAAGTGCTTTCTACCCCTACCCTGTATTTTTAAAATTTTTCCCCTGTTCTCCCTGTTCACCCCGTTTTCCGTAGTACTTTTATTCTATACTGAATTTTAGATGTCAGTTTCGTGATCAGCGTATGGGAAAGCCCCAGAAAACTCACTTTGAACTATTTTCTGGGCATGTTCGGCATTTTTCCCAATTTCCCCCGCATTTCCCCCTTTTCCCCTGTTTTTCGGGTACTCGCCCCACTCGGATTTATGGGGACTTTTAGTATGTTGTACAGAATTTTTTTCTGATCATTTTGGTACCATTTTTGTTTATATTGCAATTTTGTCCGGGTCAAACCCTAAAAGTCCTGGACTAAGAGAACTTCAGAATTATTACAATTAAAATAAGATAACAATTGGGGAGAAAGATTTTTATGGTGAGCGGAGTATGCAGGGGATAAATTTAATTTTTTGATGATTTGTTCAAAAGGGATAATACCAAAATCAGAGTACAAGTCCTGGGTATGATATAGTCGGGTCAGCCGAAAAACTGCTCTGACGGCACGGTTTTTGGCAGATTTTAATTTGTTGGTAACTGAAGGATAAGTGGTGCCCCAAACAGATCCGCAGTATGAGATGTGTGGGTAAATAAAAGAGTAATAAACGGTGAGAAGGATATCCACTTATCCTTCATTGAGGATATAGGAGTATGTAGGAAATATGTGTAGGAAACATGTGTTGCAAATGATAGAGTGGACACCAAGAAACTTGGCAACTTCGACCTGCGGGAGGAGATTGGTGGAATATTTGAGGCCAAGTGCTTGTTGATCTTCATTTTTTTTTGTAGGGGTTCGAAATAATACAACCAGACTTTTCTTGCTGTTAATGGGCATGCAGTTAACGAGACACAACTCTTGTACTCTATTCAGAAGGATTTGAGTAGAGGTGACGACGGATGGTAAATTAGGGCCGGTAATGAAAAAGTTGCTATCATCAGCAAAAAGTACTGGGTGCGCTGATGAACCCAGGTCCGTGACCAAATCATTAATATAAAGGAAAAAAAGTATTGGACCAAGAACAGAGCCCTGCAGGACGCTCCTCCGGACAGGTGGGGGATGCGAAGTCACCCCATCCAGACTCACACTCTGTACTCTACCAGAGAGATAAGAGCAGAACCATGACAACGAAACTCCTCTGTTGAGTTTACTTAATAAATACCGTGATCAACCAAGTCATAGGCCTTAGAAAAATCCAGAAATAAGCCCAATACAGCATTTTGAACGTCAATTTGGGAACGTAAAAACTGTGTGTCGTCGATTAGTGCATGAGCAGTTGAAAATTTGGAACAAAAGCCATACTGATGAGGACAAATCGACGAATCTGAAGGATAAATCCCAAATAAAAAGGGAGAAAGACGTCGGAAGATAAATCTCTCAAGTTCATTAAACTTAACCTCATCACGTGGGAAATCATCCATAAAACGCTAGCAAACTACGGCTAAAATAACAATAAGCTATGCTGACTTTAATGATCTAAAACAACCTCACTACGCTACAGTTAACTTCATTACCCGTTTATTTACCCGTGAAACGCTGGTACACTATCAGAGGCAACGCTGTAGCGTTGCCTATAGTAAAGGCCATACGGCTCCAACGTTTTATTATTTATTATTATTTTTTTTCCCCAGAGGCACTTCATATGGAAAGGGTCGTCGTAGAAACTTCAAAGGGGGATCATTCGATTGGAAATCAAGAGTTCTAGTGCTCTTTTTAATAGTCGAAAATGATTGGAGGGCAGCAAGCCCCCCCACGCCCACCATTCCCCCAAACACATCCAATCAAAATTTTGAGATAGCCATTTTGTTCAGCGTAGTTGATTTCCAGTAGAAACTTCAAAACAGGCTCAATCGATTGGAAATTAAAGGGCTAATGCCCTTTATAATAGTCGAAAGTGATTGTAGTGTAACTAGCCCCCCCCCCCCACGCGCATCATTTCCCCAAACGAATCCAATCAAAATTTTGAGATAGCCATTTTGTTCAGCGTAGTTGATTTCCAGATAGAAAATATAGTTTTGGGGAGGACACTCCCCCACAACCCTCAGGGCAAGGGTTTTAAGTTATACCCTGAGGGCATATAAGGTTTTTATAGACGGCGTTGTCGTAGAAACTTCAAAACAGGCTCATTCGATTGGAAATTAAAGAGCTAGTGCCCTTTTTAATAGTCGAAAGTGATTGGAGTCTAACTAGCCCCCCCCCCCCCACGCCCATCATTTCCCCAAACACATCCAATCAAAATTTTCAGACAGCCATTTTGTTCAGCGTAGTTGATTTCCCGATAGAAAATATATTTTTGAGGAGGACACTCCCCAACAACCCTCAGGGCAAGGGTTTTAAGTTATGCTCTGGGGGCATATAAGGTTTTTATAGAAGGCGTTGTCGTAGAAACTTCAAAACAGGTTCATTCGATTGAAAATTAAAGGGCTAGTGCCCTTTTTAATAGTCGAAAGTGATTGGAGTGCAACTAGCCCCCCCCCCCCACGCCCATCATTTCCCCAAACACATCCAATCAAAATTTTGAGATAGCCATTTTGTTCAGCGTAGTTGATTTCCAGATAGAAAATATGTTTTTGAGGAGGACAATCCCCCACAACCCTCAGGGCAAGGGTTTTAAGGTATGCTCTGGGGGCATATGAGGTTTTTATAGAAGGCGTTGTCGTAGAAACTTCAAAAAAGGCTCATTCGATTGGAAATTCAAAGGGATAGTGCCCTTTTTAATAGTCGAAAGTGATTGGAGGGCAACTAACCCCCCCTCCCACGCCCATGATTCCCCCAAACACATCCAATCAAAATTTTGAGATAGCCATTTTGTTCAGCGTAGTTGATTTTCAGATAGAAAACATGTTTTTGAGGAGGACAATCCCCCACAACCCTCACGGCAAGGGTTTTAAGTTATGCCCTGGGGGCATATAAGGTTTTGATTGAAGGCGTTGTCATAGAAACTTCAAAAACGGCTCATTCGATTGGAAATTCAAAGGGATAGTGCCCTTTTGAATAGTCAAAAGTGATTGGAGGGCAACAAGCCCCCCCCCCCCCCCTCCGGCCATCATTCCCCCAAACACATCCAATCAAAATTTTGAGATAGCCATTTTTGTTCAGCGTAGTTGATTTCCAGATTGAAAATATATTTTTGAGGAGGACACTCCCCCACAACCCTCAGAGCAAGGGTTTTAAGTTATGCCCTGGGGGCACATAAGGTTTTTATAGAAGGCGTTGTCGTAGAAACTTCAAAACAGGCTCATTCGATTGGAAATTAAAGGGCTAGTGCCCTTTTTAATAGTCGAAAGTGATTGGAGGGCAACAAGCCCCCCCCCCACGCCAGTCATTTCCCCCAAACACATCCAATCAAACTTTTGGGATAGCTATTTTTTTCAGTGTAGTTGATTTCAAAATAGGAAATGTGTTTTTGAGGAGGACACTCCCCAACAACCCTCAAGGCAAGAGTTTTAAGTTATGCCCTGGGGGCATATAAGGTTTTTATAGAAGGCGTTGTCGTAGAAACTTCAAAACAGGCACATTCAATTGGAAATTCAAAGGGCTAGTGCCCTTTTTAATAGTCGAAAGTGATTGGAGGGCAACTAGCCCCCCCCCCCCCAACGCCCATCATTCCCCCAAAAAAATTGAATCAAAATTTTGAGATAGACATTTTGTTCAGCGTAGTTGATTTCCAGATATAAAATATGTTTTTGAGGAGGACAATCCCCCACAACCCTCAGGGCAAGGGTTTTAAGTTATGCCCTGGGGGCATATAAGGTTTTTATAGAAGGCGGTGTCGTAGAAACTTCAAAACAGGCTCATTCGATTGGAAATTCCGAGGGCTAGTGCCCTTTGTAATAGTCGAAAGTTATTTGAGGGCAACTAACCCCCCTCTCACGCCCACCTTTTCCCCAAACACATCCAATCAAAATTTTAAGACAGCCATTTTATTAAACGTAGTTTCAAGTTCTGGAAATTAGGTCTTTGAGGATTACAACTCCCCCAAAGCCCTCAGGGCAAGGGTTGTAATTTAAGGATTCTCCGAATCCTTCATATTATTTCTTATGGAAGGGATGCTCGTATAAACTTTAGAGAGGGCTCATTTGATTGAAAATTGAAAGTTCTTGTTCACTTTTTAAGATTCAAAAGATATTGAAGGGCAACTAGCCCCTCTCCCTCCTCCACGCCCTAAATGCATCAGATAAAAATTTTGAGATAGACATTTTGTTAAAATAGTTCAAAGTTCTGATAACAAAAAACTCCGGTGTCGACACAGCCCACCAGGGCCCAGGGGTAGGCGTTGTAAGTAATGCCCTGGGGCATAACTTATTAAGGGGGTTTATAACTTATGGGAAGGGGTTTTGTATGGAAAAATCACATAGGAAATCTATTATAATTATCCAATTACAAGGTTAAAATACATACTCTGTGATAGATGCAAAATTGCTTTGGCACACAAATTCCTATTAAGGTCAATTCCAAACAGTCGTGATCCCTTTGTGTCAGCAAGTGAAATGGTCTAAACCCCCTTATTGGAGCTATTTTTTCAATCCATTCATAGTTGTCAATCGCTGTCCACAAGTTATGCAAGCTGTCTATTGTTCATATATAAGGTTTTCATCAAAGAGGTAATCGTATAGACTTTGAAAAAAGCCTCATTCGATTGAAATTGAAAGTTCTAGATCCGTTTTTTAAAGTCAAGAATAATCGGACAGTAAGCACCCCCCCCCCATGCCATAAAAACTTGAAACTTTTTGCAATCAAAAACGAACAAAAATTAATTAAAAAAAAATTTCCGAAAAATAAGTTTTTCAAAGAAAAGTAAAGGTCATTTTAAATTTAAGCTCAGGAGATACAAATACCTGTTAAAATTCAAACTCAAAACAACCAGAAATTACTATTAAAGAATAAATGAAACCCAAAACGAACAGAAATTAAATAAACAATCATAGCAAAAAACATACAACAAGTAATATTATAAATGAATAAATAGATCTTAAAGCGAGTAATGCTTAGATTGAATATGAAAATCAATCTTAAAACGAAAACAAATATTTTGCTATTAAAGTATAAATGAAACTTAAAACGAACCGAAATTAAATAAACAATCAATGCGAACAAACGTACAATATATATTAATGTAAATGAATAAATAAATCTTAAAACGAGTGAAACTTAAATTGAATATACAAATCAAGTTTGAATCGAATAAAAATAACTACAAACAAGAGTTTGGGTATCGTCTCACTGCAGAAGCCTAAAACCTACTGCGTCATTGGCGCTTTACTGAAAACGAATTATATTACAAATCTTTTCATTTGGTACTTAATATTGAAAATAAATATTAAAATTACAGTAAAATTTTGAACTGATGAGCTTTTACCAATTAATATCATTATGCATCAAATATTCAGTTTAATTTATTAGTTCTTTTAAAGATTGGTCAAGACAAATATAGTTTCACTACAAGCAAAATTAAAACAAACTTTATATAAAATAAAAACAAACTTATTACCCATGCATTCACCCATGAAACACTTTTACATTATGGCTATACTTATCATAAAGTATGCTAACGTTAATGGTTTAAAATAACCTCACTACGTTAAAACTAACCTCATTACCTATGTAATTCACCCATGAAACACTTTTACATTATGGCTAAAATAATCATAAAGCATGCTAACGTTAATGGTTTAAAATAACCTCACTATGTTAAAACTAACCTCATTACCTATGTAATTCACCCATGAAACACATGAAACACCAATGTAATTCACTCAAGAAACACTTGTACATTATGGCTAAAATAATCAAAAAGTATGCTAACGTTAATGGTTTAAAATAACCTCACTACGTTAAAACTAACCTCATTACCTATGTAATTCACTCATGAAACACTTGTACATTATGGCTAAAATGATCTTAAAGCATGCTAACGTTAATGGTTTCAAATAACCTCACTACGTTAAAACTAACCTCATTACCTATGTAATTCACCCATGAAACACTTTTACATTATGGCTAAAATAATCATAAAGCATTCTAACGTTAATGGTTTAAAATAACCTCACTATGTTAAAACTAACCTCACAACCTATGTAATTCACCCATGAAACACTTTTACATTATGGCTAAAATAATCATAAAGTATGCTAACGTTAATGGTTTAAAATAACCTCACTACGTTAAAACTAACCTCATTGCCTATGTAATTCACCCATGAAACACTTTTACATTATGGCTAAAATAACCATAAAGTATGCTAACGTTAATGGTTTAAAATAACCTCACTACGTTAAAACTAACCTCATTACCTATTTAATTCACTCATGAGACACTTGTACATTATGGCTAAAATAATCATAAAGTATGCTAACGTTAATGGTTTTAAAATAACCTCATTACGTTAAAACTAACGTCATTACCTATGTAACTCACTCATGAAACACTTGTACATTATGGCTAAAATAATCATAAAGTATGCTAACATTAATGGTTTAAAATAACCTCACTACGTTAAAACTAATCTCAGTACCTATGTAATTCACTCATGAAACACTTGTACATTATGGCTAAAATAATCAAAAAGTATGCTAACGTTAATGGTTTAAAATAACCTCACTACGTTAAAACTAACCTCATTACCTATGTAATTCACTCATGAAACACTTGTACATTATGGCTAAAATGATCATAAAGTATGCTAACGTTAATGGTTTCAAACAACCTCACTACGTTAAAACTAACCTCATTGCCTATGTAATTCACCCATGAAACACTTTTACATTATGCCTAAAATAATCATAAAGTATGCTAAGGTTAATGGTTTAAAATAACCTCAATGCGTTAAAACTAACCTCATTGCCTATGTAATTCACTCATGAAACACTTGTACATTATGGCTCAAATAATCATAAAGTATGCTAACGTTAATGGTTTAAAATAACCTCACTACGTTAAAACTGACCTCATTACCTATGTAATTCACCCATGAAACACTTTTACATTATGGCTAAAATAACCATGAAGTATGCTAACGTTAATGGTTTAAAATAACCTCACTGCGTTAAAACTAACCTCATTACGTGTGTAATTCACTCATGAAACACTTGTACATTATGGCTAAAATGATCTTAAAGTATGCTAACGTTAATGGTTTCAAATAACCTCATTACGTTAAAACTAACCTCATTACCTATGTAATTCACCCATGAAACACTTTTACATTATGGCTAAAATAATCATAAAGTATGCTAAGGTTAATGGTTTAAAATAACCTCACTACGTTAAAACTAACCTCATTGCCTATGTAATTCACTCATGAAACGCTTGTACATTATGGCTAAAATAATCATAAAGTATGCTAACGTTAATGGTCTAAAATAACCTCACTACGTTAAAACTAACCTCATTACCTATGTAATTCACCCATGAAACACTTTTACATTATGGCTAAAATAATCATAAAGTATGCTAACGTTACTGGTTTAAAATAACCTCACTACGTTAAAACTAACCTCATTACCTATGTAATTCACTTATGAGACACTTGTACATTTTGGCTAAAATAATCATAAAGTATGCTAACATTAATGGTTTAAAACAACCTCACTACGTTAAAACTAACCTCATTACCTATGTAATTCACTCACTTGTACATTATGGCTAAAATAATCATAAAGTATGCTAACGTTAATGGTTTAAAATAACCTCACTACGTTAAAACTAATCTCATTACCTATGTAATTAACTCATGAAACACTTGTACATTATGGCTAAAATAATCAAAAAGTATGCTAACGTTAATGGTTTAAAATAACCTCACTACGTCAAAACTAACCTCATTACCTATGTAATTCACTCATGAAACACTTGTACATTATGGCTAAAATGATCATAAACTATGCTAACGTTAATGGCTTCAAATAACCTCACTACGTTAAAACTAACCTCATTACCTATGTAATTCACTCACTTGTACATTATGGCTAAAATAATCATAAAGTATGCTAACGTTAATGGTTTAAAATAACCTCGCTACGTTAAAACTAACCTCATTACCTATGTAATTCACTCATGAAACACTTGTACATTATGGCTAAAATAATCATAAACTATGCTAACGTTAATGGTTTAAAATAACCTCACTACGTTAAAACTAACCTCAATACCTATGTAATTCACTCATGAAATGCTAGTACACTGTGGCTAAAGTAACCATAAGGTATGCTAACGTTAATGGTTTAGAATCGTTTTTTTTTTTATTGTAGATATAAATTATTCAAATAATTTGTATATTGAAAGTAAAGCAAAGAGTTAAACTTAAATATATTAAAGTCATTGGGAGCCTGATGTATTGGATATCTGAAAAAATAAGGCTTGAAGCAAATTAGAGGTCAAAACATTAAGCTTAAAAAATAAACTTAAATAAAAAATAATCATAAAAGCAGCATCAGAATAGTAATAAACCAATATACGCACAACAATTCTTAGTGAATATCTAACCAATGTTAAAATATGGATCAGGTTAAATTAATAATTTTAAAATTATTAAACAAGATTAGTTATGTAAAATTTTACATTGGTATTGGTAACTCCGGGCTCAATGATCAGAAAATAAATGATGAAACTAAGAATTTTCAAATCTGTTTCTATTAACAGTAAGTTTTGGCGGTAAAAACGTCAATACTTGGCAAAAAGGCAAAAACAAAAATTAGGAGTAAATTAAGTTTGTTTTGCTTTATTTGTTATAATTAATGTTCATATCGATAGTTAAGTTTTTTATTTATTTTTTTCGGCATCATAATATGCTGCAAAGGAAAAAGAATGTAACCCTGTCTTGGGCATTTAAAAAATTCTCAAAATATTCAAGCAAGAGAACACTGCGTCTTTTCCACTATTTAAATCAGGGCATCCATCGTTTCAAAGCGTAAAACTGCCAAAAATAGATAAAAAACATTCTATGGTAGAAAAATAAACTAAAACGTAAGGATCAAAATTCTTAGACAGCAATTACAAGACCGGGTTGATTCGAAAATAACTCTGAAATAGCCCCCCTCCCTATTTCTTCAACATCCCTCCCTATTTCTACCTGCTATCTATATCTTTTCTATGATCGTTAATTTTAATTGTTGTTTGTTTCGGTTTCATTTATTCTTTAATAGTAATTTTTGTTCGTTTTAAGTTGGACCTGAACATTCAATTTAGTTTTTACTCGTCTAAGATTTGATTATTCATCTATATTAGTACCTGCTATCTATATTTTCTCTATGATCGTTAATTTTAATTTTTGTTTGTTTGGGTTTCATTTATTCTTTAATAGTAATTTTTGTTCGTTTAAGTTGGACCTGAACATTCAATTTAGTTTTTACTCGTCTAAGATTTATTTATCCATCTATATTAGTACCTGCTATCTATATCTTTTCTATGATCGTTAATTTTAATTTTTGTTTGTTTCGGTTTCATTTATTCTTTAATAGTAATTTTGGTCGTTTTAAGTTGGACCTGAACATTCAATTTAGTTTTTACTCGCCTAAGATTTATTTATTCATCTATATTAGTACCTGCTATCTATATCTTTTCTATGATCGTTAATTTTAATTTTTGTTTGTTTCGGTTTCATTTATTCTTTAATAGTAATTTTGGTCGTTTTAAGTTGGACCTGAACATTCAATTTAGTTTTTACTCGCCTAAGATTTATTTATTCATCTGTATTAGTACCTGCTATCTATATCTTTTCTATGATCGTTAATTTTAATTTTTGTTTGTTTCGGTTTCATTTATTCTTTAATAGTAATTTTGGTCGTTTTAAGTTGGACCTGAACATTCAATTTAGTTTTTACTCGTCTAAGATTTATTTATTCATCTGTATTAGTACCTGCTATCTATATCTTTTCTATGATCGTTAATTTTAATTTTTGTTTGTTTGGGTTTCATTTATTCTTTAATAGTAATTTTGTTCGTTTAAGTTGGACCTGAACATTCAATTTAGTTTTTACTCGTCTAAGATTTATTTATTCATCTATATTAGTACCTGCTATCTATATCTTTTCTATGATCGTTAATTTTAATTTTTGTTTGTTTCGGTTTCATTTATTCTTTAATAGTAATTTTGGTCGTTTTAAGTTGGACCTGAACATTCAATTTAGTTTTTACTCGCCTAAGATTTATTTATTCATCTGTATTAGTACCTGCTATCTATATCTTTCCTATGATCGTTAATTTTAATTTTTGTTTGTTTCGGTTTCATTTATTCTTTAATAGTAATTTTGGTCGTTTTAAGTTGGACCTGAACATTCAATTTAGTTTTTACTCGTCTAAGATTTATTTATTCATCTGTATTAGTACCTGCTATCTATATCTTTTCTATGATCGTTAATTTTAATTTTTGTTTGTTTGGGTTTCATTTATTCTTTAATAGTAATTTTTGTTCGTTTAAGTTGGACCTGAACATTCAATTTAGTTTTTACTCGCCTAAGATTTATTTATTCATCTATATTAGTACCTGCTATCTATATCTTTTCTATGATCGTTGATTTTAATTTTTGTTTGTTTCGGTTTCATTTATTCTTTAATAGTAATTTTTGTTCGTTTAAGTTGGACCTGAACATTCAATTTAGTTTTTACTCGCCTAAGATTTATTTATTCATCTGTATTAGTACCTGCTATCTATATCTTTTCTATGATCGTTAATTTTAATTTTTGTTTGTTTCGGTTTCATTTATTCTTTAATAGTAATTTTGGTCGTTTTAAGTTGGACCTGAACATTCAATTTAGTTTTTACTCGCCTAAGATTTATTTATTCATCTATATTAGTACCTGCTATCTATATCTTTTCTATGATCGTTAATTTTAATTTTTGTTTGTTTCGGTTTCATTTATTCTTTAATAGTAATTTTGGTCGTTTTAAGTTGGACCTGAACATTCAATTTAGTTTTTACTCGTCTAAGATTTATTTATTCATCTATATTAGTACCTGCTATCTATATCTTTTCTATGATCGTTAATTTTAATTTTTGTTTGTTTCGGTTTCATTTATTCTTTAATAGTAATTTTGGTCGTTTTAAGTTGGACCTGAACATTCAATTTAGTTTTTACTCGTCTAAGATTTATTTATTCATCTATATTAGTACCTGCTATCTATATCTTTTCTATGATCGTTAATTTTAATTTTTGTTTGTTTCGGTTTCATTTATTTTTTAATAGTAATTTTGGTCGTTTTAAGTTGGACCTGAACATTCAATTTAGTTTTTACTCGTCTAAGATTTATTTATTCATCTATATTAGTACCTGCTATCTATATCTTTTCTATGATCGTTAATTTTAATTTTTGTTTGTTTCGGTTTCATTTATTCTTTAATAGTAATTTTGGTCGTTTTAAGTTGGACCTGAACATTCAATTTAGTTTTTACTCGTCTAAGATTTATTTATTCACCTGTATTATTACCTGCTATCTATATCTTTTCTATGATCGTTAATTTTAATTTTTGTTTGTTTCGGTTTCATTTATTCTTTAATAGTAATTTTGGTCGTTTTAAGTTGGACCTGAACATTCAATTTAGTTTTTACTCGCCTAAGATTTATTTATTCATCTATATTAGTACCTCATATCTATATCTTTTCTATGATCGTTAATTTTAATTTTTGTTTGTTTCGGTTTCATTTATTCTTTAATAGTAATTTTGGTCGTTTTAAGTTGGACCTGAACATTCAATTTAGTTTTTACTCGCCTAAGATTTATTTATTCATCTATATTAGTACCTGCTATCTATATCTTTTCTATGATCGTTAATTTTAATTTTTGTTTGTTTCGGTTTCATTTATTCTTTAATAGTAATTTTGGTCGTTTTAAGTTGGACCTGAACATTCAATTTAGTTTTTACTCGTCTAAGATTTATTTATTCACCTGTATTAGTACCTGCTATCTATATCTTTTCTATGATCGTTAATTTTAATTTTTGTTTGTTTCGGTTTCATTTATTCTTTAATAGTAATTTTGGTCGTTTTAAGTTGGACCTGAACATTCAATTTAGTTTTTACTCGCCTAAGATTTATTTATTCACCTGTATTATTACCTGCTATCTATATCTTTTCTATGATCGTTAATTTTAATTTTTGTTTGTTTCGGTTTCATTTATTCTTTAATAGTAATTTTGGTCGTTTTAAGTTGGACCTGAACATTCAATTTAGTTTTTACTCGTCTAAGATTTATTTATTCATCTATATTAGTACCTGCTATCTATATCTTTTCTATGATCGTTAATTTTAATTTTTGTTTGTTTCGGTTTCATTTATTCTTTAATAGTAATTTTGGTCGTTTTAAGTTGGACCTGAACATTCAATTTAGTTTTTACTCGTCTAAGATTTATTTATTCACCTGTATTAGTACCTGCTATCTATATCTTTTCTATGATCGTTAATTTTAATTTTTGTTTGTTTCGGTTTCATTTATTCTTTAATAGTAATTTTCGTCGTTTTAAGTTGGACCTGAACATTCAATTTAGTTTTTACTCGTCTAAGATTTATTTATTCACCTGTATTAGTACCTGCTATCTATATTTTTTTTTGTGTTCGTTTATTTTAATTTTGTTTGTTTGGGTTTCATTTATTCTTTAATAGCAATTTTTGGTCGTTTTAAGTTGGACCTGAACATTCAATTTAGTTTTTACTCGTCTAAGATTTGATTATTCATCTATATTAGTACCTGCTATCTATATTTTCTCTATGATTGTTTATTTTAATTTTTGTTTGTTTGGGTTTCATTTATTCTTTAATAGTAATTTTTGTTCGTTTAAGTTGGACCTGAACATTCAATTTAGTTTTTACTCGCCTAAGATTTATTTATTCATCTATATTAGTACCTGCTATCTATATCTTTTCTATGATCGTTAATTTTAATTTTTGTTTGTTTCGGTTTCATTTATTCTTTAATAGTAATTTTGGTCGTTTTAAGTTGGACCTGAACATTCAATTTAGTTTTTACTCGTCTAAGATTTATTTATTCATCTATATTAGTACCTGCTATCTATATCTTTTCTATGATCGTTAATTTTAATTTTTGTTTGTTTCGGTTTCATTTATTCTTTAATAGTAATTTTGGTCGTTTTAAGTTGGACCTGAACATTCAATTTAGTTTTTACTCGTCTAAGATTTATTTATTCACCTGTATTATTACCTGCTATCTATATCTTTTCTATGATCGTTAATTTTAATTTTTGTTTGTTTCGGTTTCATTTATTCTTTAATAGTAATTTTGGTCGTTTTAAGTTGGACCTGAACATTCAATTTAGTTTTTACTCGCCTAAGATTTATTTATTCATCTATATTAGTACCTCATATCTATATCTTTTCTATGATCGTTAATTTTAATTTTTGTTTGTTTCGGTTTCATTTATTCTTTAATAGTAATTTTGGTCGTTTTAAGTTGGACCTGAACATTCAATTTAGTTTTTACTCGTCTAAGATTTATTTATTCATCTATATTAGTACCTGCTATCTATATCTTTTCTATGATCGTTAATTTTAATTTTTGTTTGTTTCGGTTTCATTTATTCTTTAATAGTAATTTTGGTCGTTTTAAGTTGGACCTGAACATTCAATTTAGTTTTTACTCGTCTAAGATTTATTTATTCATCTATATTAGTACCTGCTATCTATATCTTTTCTATGATCGTTAATTTTAATTTTTGTTTGTTTCGGTTTCATTTATTCTTTAATAGTAATTTTGGTCGTTTTAAGTTGGACCTGAACATTCAATTTAGTTTTTACTCGTCTAAGATTTATTTATTCACCTGTATTATTACCTGCTATCTATATCTTTTCTATGATCGTTAATTTTAATTTTTGTTTGTTTCGGTTTCATTTATTCTTTAATAGTAATTTTGGTCGTTTTAAGTTGGACCTGAACATTCAATTTAGTTTTTACTCGCCTAAGATTTATTTATTCATCTATATTAGTACCTCATATCTATATCTTTTCTATGATCGTTAATTTTAATTTTTGTTTGTTTCGGTTTCATTTATTCTTTAATAGTAATTTTGGTCGTTTTAAGTTGGACCTGAACATTCAATTTAGTTTTTACTCGCCTAAGATTTATTTATTCATCTATATTAGTACCTGCTATCTATATCTTTTCTATGATCGTTAATTTTAATTTTTGTTTGTTTCGGTTTCATTTATTCTTTAATAGTAATTTTGGTCGTTTTAAGTTGGACCTGAACATTCAATTTAGTTTTTACTCGTCTAAGATTTATTTATTCACCTGTATTAGTACCTGCTATCTATATCTTTTCTATGATCGTTAATTTTAATTTTTGTTTGTTTCGGTTTCATTTATTCTTTAATAGTAATTTTGGTCGTTTTAAGTTGGACCTGAACATTCAATTTAGTTTTTACTCGCCTAAGATTTATTTATTCACCTGTATTATTACCTGCTATCTATATCTTTTCTATGATCGTTAATTTTAATTTTTGTTTGTTTCGGTTTCATTTATTCTTTAATAGTAATTTTGGTCGTTTTAAGTTGGACCTGAACATTCAATTTAGTTTTTACTCGTCTAAGATTTATTTATTCATCTATATTAGTACCTGCTATCTATATCTTTTCTATGATCGTTAATTTTAATTTTTGTTTGTTTCGGTTTCATTTATTCTTTAATAGTAATTTTGGTCGTTTTAAGTTGGACCTGAACATTCAATTTAGTTTTTACTCGTCTAAGATTTATTTATTCACCTGTATTAGTACCTGCTATCTATATCTTTTCTATGATCGTTAATTTTAATTTTTGTTTGTTTCGGTTTCATTTATTCTTTAATAGTAATTTTCGTCGTTTTAAGTTGGACCTGAACATTCAATTTAGTTTTTACTCGTCTAAGATTTATTTATTCACCTGTATTAGTACCTGCTATCTATATTTTTTTTTGTGTTCGTTTATTTTAATTTTGTTTGTTTGGGTTTCATTTATTCTTTAATAGCAATTTTTGGTCGTTTTAAGTTGGACCTGAACATTCAATTTAGTTTTTACTCGTCTAAGATTTGATTATTCATCTATATTAGTACCTGCTATCTATATTTTCTCTATGATTGTTTATTTTAATTTTTGTTTGTTTGGGTTTCATTTATTCTTTAATAGTAATTTTTGTTCGTTTAAGTTGGACCTGAACATTCAATTTAGTTTTTACTCGCCTAAGATTTATTTATTCATCTATATTAGTACCTGCTATCTATATCTTTTCTATGATCGTTAATTTTAATTTTTGTTTGTTTCGGTTTCATTTATTCTTTAATAGTAATTTTCGTCGTTTTAAGTTGGACCTGAACATTCAATTTAGTTTTTACTCGTCTAAGATTTATTTATTCACCTGTATTAGTGCCTGCTATCTATATTTTTTTTTGTGTTCGTTTATTTTAATTTTGTTTGTTTGGGTTTCATTTATTCTTTAATAGCAATTTTTGGTCGTTTTAAGTTGGACCTGAACATTCAATTTAGTTTTTACTCGTCTAAGATTTGATTATTCATCTATATTAGTACCTGCTATCTATATTTTCTCTATGATTGTTTATTTTAATTTTTGTTTGTTTGGGTTTCATTTATTCTTTAATAGTAATTTTTGGTCGTTTTAAGTTGGACCTGAACATTCAATTTAGTTTTTACTCGTCTAAGATTTATTTATTCACCTGTATTAGTACCTGCTATCTATATCTTTTCTATGATCGTTAATTTTAATTTTTGTTTGTTTCGGTTTCATTTATTCTTTAATAGTAATTTTCGTCGTTTTAAGTTGGACCTGAACATTCAATTTAGTTTTTACTCGTCTAAGATTTATTTATTCACCTGTATTAGTACCTGCTATCTATATTTTTTTTTGTGTTCGTTTATTTTAATTTTGTTTGTTTGGGTTTCATTTATTCTTTAATAGCAATTTTTGGTCGTTTTAAGTTGGACCTGAACATTCAATTTAGTTTTTACTCGTCTAAGATTTGATTATTCATCTATATTAGTACCTGCTATCTATATTTTCTCTATGATTGTTTATTTTAATTTTTGTTTGTTTGGGTTTCATTTATTCTTTAATAGTAATTTTTGTTCGTTTAAGTTGGACCTGAACATTCAATTTAGTTTTTACTCGCCTAAGATTTATTTATTCATCTATATTAGTACCTGCTATCTATATCTTTTCTATGATCTACTACTACTACTACTAACAACTCATCGCAGCACCAAGCCGCCTGAGGCCAACACAGCTACGCACGCTCCTCCTCCACCCCAATCTATTCAAAGCCTCCCTTTTTACACCCGCCCACGAAGTTCCCATTTCCTTTAAATCTTTCTTTATGACGTCCTCCCAACCCAGACGGGGACGACCTGCTTTCCGTTTAGCCCTAGATGGTTGGCCGAAAAGAACAATCTTCGGCAATCTGTCATCCTTCATCCGAACAACATGCCCTAACCACCTCAACCTTTCTTTCATTATAGACCTAGAAAGCGGTATTGAACCACATTTTTCGTATAGCCTATTGTTTGAAATACGGTCAGTCAGCCGGGTACCCAGAACAATCCTTAAGCAATTTCTCTGGAAAACATCTAGCAAATCTTCATCCGCTTTTCGGAGCGTCCATGCTTCAGAGCCATATTTGACCACTGTCATCACTGTAGCTTCTAAGATTCTAATCTTGGTTTGCAGACTTATCTTCCTATTCTTCCAGACTTTTTTTAACTGTGAAAAAACACCCTGAGCCTTGGCTATTCTATTTTTAACATCTTCACTGCTCCCACCATCTTTACTAATAATACTACCAAGGTAAGTGAAACTGCCCACCTGATCAATCTTTTCATTACCCAACGTCACCTTTTCATCTTCACTTATTCCTAGCCTTAGTGACTTGGTCTTCCTAACATTAATTTTCAAACCAATACTAGCACCCTGAACTCGCAAAACCTCTAAAACTTCATTCATTTTGCTCACACTTTCATCTAGGATGCTTAAATCATCAGCATAATCCAAGTCCAGGAGACTTTTTCCTCCCCATTTGATTCCGTGGTCTCCCATTGCCTTTCCTGTGCTCCTTAAAACAAAGTCCATCAAAATAATCCATATAAAGGGGGATAGAACACAACCCTGCTTAACTCCTGATTTAATACAAAACCAGCTGCTAACCTCATTTCCTACCTTAACCGCAGCAGTGTTATTCTCGTACATAGCACTAATCACTTTAATGTATTTGTCTGGTATACCATACAAGGATAAAACCTTTACTAAAGCTCCTCTATCAACAGAATCGAACGCTTGCTCATAATCTATAAAACTGAGGACCAAAGGTGTTTGAAAACTTAGGCACTTCTCAATTATTAACCTAAGAGTGAAAATTTGGTCAACACATCCTCTACCTTTTCTAAAACCGCACTGCTCTTCTCTTAAAACTTTGTCTACGGCATCTCTCAGTCTAAAAAGTATCATATTACTAAGCAATTTGCTACCTACAGAGACCAGACTAATGCCTCGATAATTACCACACTCACTTTTATCACCTTTCTTATGAAGTGGCTTAATTAAGGTTTTCCTAAAATCATTAGGTACTTCCCCTTTTTCAAAAATCATATTCATAATCTGAAAATAACTTATTTCTAACCTCAGAGCCACCATATTTAAGAAACTCATTTACTACCCTATCAGCACCTGGAGCCTTATTATTCTTTAATCCTTTTAGTACTGTTTCTAATTCCTCCTCACAAAACAAATCTTCCTTCACATCCAAGGTATCACAAACTTTTTCATTTTCCTCTATATTTTTTCCTGCAACTCTATCACGGTTAAGCAAATTCTCAAAATGTTCGGCCCATCTCGCTTTAGCTTTTGTCTTATCGCTAATTGCCACCCCATTCCTATCTTTAACTGGGACAAGTCCGGATTGACTACTACCTCTCAATTTGTTAACGTGCCAGTACAATATTTTACTATTATGCCGTCTAGCTGCATCTTCTAAATCCTCGGCAATTTTATCCATGGCCTCCACTTCACACCTCCTTAGTTCATATTTCAATGCTTTCTCCACTTTCTTTACATTTCTTTTGTTTTCATGTGATCTATCACTCAGATAATTCTTGTACAAGTCCTTTCTCCTTTCTATTAAACTTAAAGCTTTTTCACTAATATTCTTAGCTACAGTTCTAGCTTTCTTCCCTAATACACCTTCAGCAACTTCACAAATTATTTTTCTAAAATTATTCCAACCATCTTCCACATTATCAAATTTTAAACTCTCAAGTTTAGTATTCAACTGTTCCTGGAAAGTTTCTCTCAAATTCTCATCCTGGAGTCTACTAACATCATAACTTCCCGGGAGGTAATTACCCTTCCGATATTTCAGCTTTAAATTAACCCTTGACACTACTAGATGGTGATCTTTACTTTTAACATCAATAACAGCACTCCTATATACCCTAGTATCTTGTATTGATCCTGCCAGTCTTCGATTTACTATAACATAATCAATAAGGTTTGCTGTCTTACCATCACGTGAATACCATGTTAGCTTATGAGCCATTTTATGACCAAACACCGTATTGGTTATAACTAGATTGTTATACCTACAAAATTGCAAAAGTCTGTATCCATTACTGTTTTCTTTTCCTACACCAAATTTACCTAAGCTGGGATACCATCTATCCTTATTTCTACCAACCTGGGCGTTAAAATCTCCCAGCAATAACATCATATTTCTACCTGGGACCTTGTCTATTTGCTCCTGTAACTGTAAGTAGAATTCATCTGAGTCACTAGTATCTCCATCAGTCGGTTCTACAGGGGCGTATACTACTATAACTGATACCTTGAACTTAATTTTAATTTTTGTTTGTTTCGGTTTCATTTATTCTTTAATAGTAATTTTGGTCGTTTTAAGTTGGACCTGAACATTCAATTTAGTTTTTACTCGTCTAAGATTTATTTATTCATCTATATTAGTACCTGCTATCTATATTTTTTTTGTGTTCGTTTATTTTAATTTTGTTTGTTTGGGTTTCATTTATTCTTTAATAGTAATTTTGGTCGTTTTAAGTTGGACCTGAACATTCAATTTAGTTTTTACTCGTCTAAGATTTATTTATTCACCTGTATTAGTACCTGCTATCTATATTTTTTTTTGTGTTCGTTTATTTTAATTTTGTTTGTTTGGGTTTCATTTATTCTTTAATAGCAATTTTTGGTCGTTTTAAGTTGGACCTGAACATTCAATTTAGTTTTTACTCGTCTAAGATTTGATTATTCATCTATATTAGTACCTGCTATCTATATTTTCTCTATGATTGTTTATTTTAATTTTTGTTTGTTTGGGTTTCATTTATTCTTTAATAGTAATTTTTGTTCGTTTAAGTTGGACCTGAACATTCAATTTAGTTTTTACTCGCCTAAGATTTATTTATTCATCTATATTAGTACCTGCTATCTATATCTTTTCTATGATCGTTAATTTTAATTTTTGTTTGTTTCGGTTTCATTTATTCTTTAATAGTAATTTTGGTCGTTTTAAGTTGGACCTGAACATTCAATTTAGTTTTTACTCGCCTAAGATTTATTTATTCATCTATATTAGTACCTGCTATCTATATCTTTTCTATGATCGTTAATTTTAATTTTTGTTTGTTTCGGTTTCATTTATTCTTTAATAGTAATTTTGGTCGTTTTAAGTTGGACCTGAACATTCAATTTAGTTTTTACTCGCCTAAGATTTATTTATTCATCTATATTAGTACCTGCTATCTATATCTTTTCTATGATCGTTAATTTTAATTTTTGTTTGTTTCGGTTTCATTTATTCTTTAATAGTAATTTTGGTCGTTTTAAGTTGGACCTGAACATTCAATTTAGTTTTTACTCGTCTAAAATTTATTTATTCATCTATATTAGTACCTGCTATCTATATCTTTTCTATGATCGTTAATTTTAATTTTTGTTTGTTTCGGTTTCATTTATTCTTTAATAGTAATTTTGGTCGTTTTAAGTTGGACCTGAACATTCAATTTAGTTTTTACTCGCCTAAGATTTATTTATTCATCTATATTAGTACCTGCTATCTATATCTTTTCTATGATCGTTAATTTTAATTTTTGTTTGTTTCGGTTTCATTTATTCTTTAATAGTAATTTTGGTCGTTTTAAGTTGGACCTGAACATTCAATTTAGTTTTTACTCGTCTAAGATTTGATTATTCATCTATATTAGTACCTGCTATCTATATTTTCTCTATGATTGTTTATTTTAATTTTTGTTTGTTTGGGTTTCATTTATTCTTTAATAGTAATTTTTGTTCCTTTAAGTTGGAGCTGAACATTCAATTTAGTTTTTACTCGTCTAAGATTGATTATTCATCTATATTAGTACCTGCTATCTATATTTTCTCTATGATGGTTTATTTTAATTTTTGTTTGTTTGGGTTTCATTTATTCTTTAATAGTAATTTTTGTTCCTTTAAGTTGGAGCTGAACATTCAATTTAGTTTTTACTCGCCTAAGATTTATTTATTCATCTATATTAGTACCTGCTATCTATATTTTCTCTATGATTGTTTATTTTAATTTTTGTTTGTTTGGGTTTCATTTATTCTTTAATAGTAATTTTTGTTCCTTTAAGTTGGAGCTGAACATTCAATTTAGTTTTTACTCGCCTAAGATTTATTTATTCATCTATATTAGTACCTGCTATCTATATCTTTTCTATGATCGTTAATTTTAATTTTTGTTTGTTTCGGTTTCATTTATTCTTTAATAGTAATTTTGGTCGTTTTAAGTTGGACCTGAACATTCAATTTAGTTTTTACTCGTCTAAGATTTATTTATTCATCTATATTAGTACCTGCTATCTATATCTTTTCTATGATCGTTAATTTTAATTTTTGTTTGTTTCGGTTTCATTTATTCTTTAATAGTAATTTTGGTCGTTTTAAGTTGGACCTGAACATTCAATTTAGTTTTTACTCGTCTAAGATTTATTTATTCACCTGTATTAGTGCCTGCTATCTATATTTTTTTTTGTGTTCGTTTATTTTAATTTTGTTTGTTTGGGTTTCATTTATTCTTTAATAGCAATTTTTGGTCGTTTTGAGTTTGAATTATTACAGGAATTTATTTCTGCTTGTCTTAAGTTTTACTTTTGTTTGAAAAACTTCTTTTTCGGAAAGCTTCTTTAATTAATAATGAAAAAATAGACAACGAAATACATTTTAGCTTAAGAAAATTAACTTTAGACGTATATTTATATATTTTCTTTTATATATGCACAGTAAACACTACCGTATATTTTACTGCAATTCCGGAAAAAATAATATTGCTAGTTTTTTCTGTTCATTTGGAAATTTTCGGAATATTTTTGGAGCATTTTCCGCATTTAAGATAATAAAAAAAACTAGAATGAAAAAAATAAAAAATAAAATGAGAAACTAAATTGGGCAAGTTATACTTGTTGACAATCGAAATGAAGACAAATGGAAAGCAGGTCCTAAGATGGGATGGGGTCTTAAGGGAAGATTTAAAAGAAGTAGTAGCTTCATGCGAAGACGGTAAAGAGTAAGGTTGAGAACGAAATGGGGCGAAGAAGGAACGTACGTGGTTGTATTGACCTCAGGTGGCTTATGGTTCGTTTACACATTGCGGAAATTCATGCGGATTTAGCAATCCGTGCTAGAAAAAATCTCTAGCTTTCCGCAACGTTTTGGTCAAATCAGGACGGAATCTTGGCAAGATTTTTAAATGAATAAAATCATAAGTATGGATTATCAAAAACTAGACGATCTTATAAATTTGGTTCAAGGCTACACTCAGCTTCTATGATCCTACGCACCCAGGCTATAAGAAAACTAAACAAAACGGTGTCATTTGGGTCTCTATCGTTCAACAGCTTTCAGAAGAGGATAAGAACATAGGTCATGCTGTTGCAATAGTTTGAAATCTTTGCCTTAAAACGCAGCGTTATTTTAGCCATAGTTCGAACAGAAACGGACGGATTTCCGCATGGATTTCCGCAATGTGTAAACGAACCATTAGTGGTGCAATGAGTTTTCAGTGGCAGTAGAAATCGATAGTGCGAACATTATCCCTAGTAATTGAAGCTAGCCAACTGCTTTTTCTTCTCTAGCCAACTGCTTCTTCTTCTCTAGCCAACTGCTACGTCGGCCACAAACAGCCGAGCCCTGTGAGACCTTTATAGGACACTTAAATTTGCAAAGGTATGGAAGATTCTTGTAAATGAAGGATTTACTTACTTTGACAGTAGAATCTTCAATTCCATAAAATTCTCTGCTTTCTATAAGATATTCCATCAGCTTTTTAGAAAGTTGGGCCACTTTTAGTTGATCTTCTTTGCTCCCAGTGCCAGATAATGTTGGTGGTCTACCAGGTGGCAAAGATGAAAGGTAAAGAACTGTTCCCGTGGCCACACCAATTATTTGTTTGTCACCTATACTGACAGCCACCTACAAGATAATTAATAGACAAATTATACCCAAGACTGGACTAAGGCAACCCAGGACACATTGTCAACTAAATTTAGGGAGCACATAAAAAAAACTCAATTCCTAACTGGGTCGTTCATATATTGAGTGTTTTACTAGGATAGAGAGGTTGCTGACACCAGAATAGCGTAGTATAATTTTGCATATTCTTTATGAGAGAAACCAGAGTTCTATGACAAATGTTATTTGAACCAAAGAATTATCGCTTTTTGTCCAAAGAATAATTTTGTGAGGTCGTACAATAAGTTGCCCAAGACATGAAACCTTATTTCTTGGCAATAAATTTGATGATAAGGTCAACAACTACACATTTTACCGAAAAAAGAATTTTGTTATTTTAACGGCCGAACCTCTAAGCTTTTAAGGAAACTCTTGCGACTTTTACGAACGACGAGCTTGTTGCTAACACTAAATAACAGAACCACTAGATGAAGAAGAAGAAGGCAAAGCATTTCCAAAATTTCGTATCTCGGTCTGGATGCTGTCAATGATGTTCTTGAGTGGCAAGTGGCAAGTTTCTGTACTGACAAGTACTTAAATGTGAACAGTCTTAGAAAAGAAAAGTTTTATTTACAATAAATGTATTTATATTTAAGAAGAACATATCGGAGGGAATGGGTTATCCAAAATATTGACACAATATATACGGCTTTCATAACTTGTTTCCAGAGTCTTGCAATTTTTCCTGCTCTTATTAATAATAATTAATAATATTAATTTCCTGTGCTTTCATTCCGAATTATCGTATGGCGCCACCATGACAGCTACACTGTGCACAAACCGAGAAAACTAAGGACACAGCCGAGTCTCAGTGAGGCTAAAAAATTTTTTTTTTTGGGGGGGGGATGATTCTGTCAATTATGGGTACTACCTTTCGTAACCATGGAAACCTTTGACCTTACTGTTGTTGTTTTAGCATCTCTTTACTTACTTTCCCTAATTTTCAAAACACTTAAAATGCCCCAGAAAAGGCAGTTCGTATTACTATGAGTGTTTCTGAGAATCACGATGGCTTGTTAAAATACAAATAAAAATTCCAAAGCCAAACTGGCCAGTAATGAAAAGCTGCTCAATTAATTTCTGCCAGTAATGCTCAATTAACTGGCCAGTAATGAAAAGCTGCTCAATTAATTTCTGCCAGTAATGCTCAATTAACTGGCCAGTAATGAAAAGCTGCTCAATTAATTTCTGCCAGTAATGCTCAATTAACTGGCCAGTAATGAAAAGCTGCTCAATTAATTTCGTGTGTTCACGAGAGTAACTGTACCTATAAATACTCTATGGTAAGTCACGGTATTGTTATTTATATATAAATATTGGTTTGTTTCTTTTTTTAGTTTTAGATTTTTTATTTTAATTTTGTATTTTATACATTATTTTGGATTTTATCTTTACTCTTTTAATTAAGTTCTCCTATATTTAGCGCATTACGCCAAGTTTTATACAGGCGATACATCCGTCGTTTATATGATATTTTCCTTTCCATCTACTGGCCTTAGACCCGATATTTTGTTCTTCTTTTTGAGATGTTTCTCTCTTTGTTTAGTATAAATACTGGATATTACTTTTATTTAATTTTTCTATATATATTCTTAGGGGTGATGAAGATATGATTTACATTGATGGACTTGTGAACTGTCGCAACTGTTATTACTGGGGAGATAAAAATCCTTGTTTAAGCTTCGAAAGTTTTCAAGACCATCCCAAGTTTCAGTGTAGTCTGAAACGATTTCAGGTAGGATCCTGGGGTCTTTCATTTTTTTGTGATATCATAAATTTCAAAGAATTCCCGATCATGCTGAAAAACAATATATGAACAGTCGTCAATATCTGAAAGAATATTAAAACTTTTTCGCAAGATCGATCAACTCTACACTATGTTGTTTATGAGTGGCTTAATGAACATTTTCCTAGCATATTGTTTGATTACTGCAACCACCACCACTAAAAACTCACCGTAGCACCAAGCCGCCTGAGACCCAAACAGCAACGCATGCTCCACCTCCATCCCAGTCTATTCAAAGCCTCTTTACAGTCTCCCAGGAAGTTCCCATTTCCCTTAAATCTTTCTTCGCAATATCCTCCAATCTTAACCGCGGACTATCTGCTTGCCGTTTAGCCCTCGAGGGTTGGGCTAATTGATTATTCACCATAAAGTCCTGATCTAATATCGTGCAACTGTTTGCCAAACCATATTTTAGGGATGTTCTTTTTACATTCATTTTTGTTTTATATTGACGCATAAATAGGCTATATTATAATATTTTTGGAACACGGAGTGACTTTTAAATCACACTATTAACTTGTTTTGACTATTTTGTTTAACATTTCAGCTTAAATTTTTGACGCCTTCAAAAAAAACTTAGAAATGACACTGACATTATTTTCTCCCCCTCGTACAAAAATGAAAGTGGAATAATGGAAAGGAATAAGAATAAAATGAGAAAGTTTAAAGTCTAAAAAACTGAATTTAAAAAACTTCTTCAGGATCCACACTCGTCCATTAGATGTAGAGGCAAATTGTCTCTCCATTTTCTAAACATCTTTTTCAGCACTTTCTTTCAGAAGACGGCACAATATCAATCAGGACCACCATATTTTGAGATCCCAAAATGAAATATTGTCATCAAACTAGTCCCCCATCACTATACTGCTATTATCTAATGCTAAAGACAAGTCTACAGTCATGAAAGTGACGCTTTCAAGTCATTTGAAATGAAAAGATGAACTCTTTGTAGAATTTTACTATGTATAGAAAGTAAAATTCGCCACTGTTTGGCATCGTTGCCTTGGAAAGTGGGAAGTTTTACAGTAAATTGTTCCATGATTCAAAACTGAATAGACTTTATATAGTGGCAACTATTGCACTTTTCCTTTGATTTAATTATCAAATTATTCCATGATTCAAATCTGAATGGATTTTATATAGTGGCAACTAGTGCACTTTTCCTTTGATTTAATTATCAAATTATTCCATGATTCAAATCTGAATGGATTTTATATAGTGGCAACTATTGCACTTTTCCTTTGATTTAATTATCAAATTATTCCATGATTCAAATCTGAATGGATTTTAAATAGTGGCAACTAGAGCACTTTTCCTTTTATTTAATTATCAAATTATTCCATGATTCAAATCTGAATGGATTTTATATAGTGGCAACTAGTGCACTTTTCCTTTGATTTAATTATCAAATTATTCCATGATTCAAATCTGAATGAATTTTAAATAGTGGCAACTAGTGCACTTTTCCTTTTATTTAATTATCAAATTATTACATGACTCAAATCTGAATGGATTTTATATAGTGGCAACTAGTGCACTTTTCCTTTGATTTAATTATCAAATTATTCCATGATTCAAATCTGAATGGATTTTAAATAGTGGCAACTAGAGCACTTTTCCTTTTATTTAATTATCAAATTATTCCATGATTCAAATCTGAATGGATTTTATATAGTGGCAACTAGTGCACTTTTCCTTTGATTTAATTATCAAATTATTCCATGATTCAAATCTGAATGAATTTTAAATAGTGGCAACTAGTGCACTTTTCCTTTTATTTAATTATCAAATTATTCCATGATTCAAATCTGAATGGATTTTATATAGTGGCAACTAGTGCACTTTTCCTTTGATTTAATTATCAAATTATTCCATGATTCACAACTGAATGGATTCTAAATAGTGGCAACTAGTGCACTTTTCCTTTTATTTAATTATCAAATTATTCCATGATTCAAATCTGAATGAATTTTAGATAGTGGCAACTAGTGCACTTTTCCTTTTATTTAATTATCAAATTATTCCATGATTCAAATCTGAATGGAATTTATATAGTGGCAACTATTGTACTTTTCCTTTGATTTAATTATCAAATTATTCAATTATTCAAATCTGAATGGATTTTGAATAGTGGCAACTAGTGCACTTTTCCTTTTATTTAATTATCAAATTATTCCATGATTCAAATCTGAATGGATTTTATATAGTGGCAACTATTGCACTTTTCCTTTGATTTAATTTTCAAATTATTCCATGATTCAAATCTGAATGGATTTTATATAGTGGCAACTAGTGCACTTTTCCTTTGATTAATTATCAAATTATTCCATGATTAAAATCTGAATGGATTTTATATAGTGGCAACTAGTGCACTTTTCCTTTTATTTAATTTTCAAATTATTCCATGATTCAAATCTGAATGGATTTTATATAGTGGCAACTAGTGCACTTTTCCTTTGATTTAATTATCAAATTATTCCATGATTAAAATCTGAATGGATTTTATATAGTGGCAACTATTGCACTTTTCCTTTGATTTAATTATCAAATTATTCCATGATTCAAATCTGAATGGAGTTTAAATAGTGGCAACTAGTGCACTTTTCCTTTTATTTAATTATCAAATTATTCCATGATTAAAATCTGAATGGATTTTATATAGTGGCAACTATTGCACTTTTCCTTTGATTTAATTTTCAAATTATTCCATGATTCAAATCTGAATGGATTTTATATAGTGGCAACTAGTGCACTTTTCCTTTGATTTAATTATCAAATTATTCCATGATTAAAATCTGAATGGATTTTATATAGTGGCAACTATTGCACTTTTCCTTTGATTTAATTTTCAAATTATTCCATGATTCAAATCTGAATGGATTTTATATAGTGGCAACTAGTGCACTTTTCCTTTGATTTAATTATCAAATTATTCCATGATTAAAATCTGAATGGATTTTATATAGTGGCAACTATTGCACTTTTCCTTTGATTTAATTTTCAAATTATTCCATGATTCAAATCTGAATGGATTTTATATAGTGGCAACTAGTGCACTTTTCCTTTGATTTAATTATCAAATTATTCCATGATTCAAATCTGAATGGAGTTTAAATAGTGGCAACTAGTGCACTTTTCCTTTTATTTAATTATCAAATTATTCCATGATTAAAATCTGAATGGATTTTATATAGTGGCAACTATTGCACTTTTCCTTTGATTTAATTTTCAAATTATTCCATGATTCAAATCTGAATGGATTTTATATAGTGGCAACTAGTGCACTTTTCCTTTGATTTAATTATCAAATTATTCCATGATTAAAATCTGAATGGATTTTATATAGTGGCAACTATTGCACTTTTCCTTTGATTTAATTATCAAATTATTCCATGATTCAAATCTGAATGGAGTTTAAATAGTGGCAACTAGTGCACTTTTCCTTTTATTTAATTATCAAATTATTCCATGATTCAAATCTGAATGGATTTTATATAGTGGCAACTATTGCACTTTCCTTTGATTTAATTTTCAAATTATTCCATGATTCAAATCTGAATGGATTTTATATAGTGGCAACTAGTGCACTTTTCCTTTGATTTAATTATCAAATTATTCCATGATTAAAATCTGAATGGATTTTATATAGTGGCAACTATTGCACTTTTCCTTTGATTTAATTATCAAATTATTCCATGATTCAAATCTGAATGGAGTTTAAATAGTGGCAACTAGTGCACTTTTCCTTTTATTTAATTATCAAATTATTCCATGATTAAAATCTGAATGGATTTTATATAGTGGCAACTATTGCACTTTTCCTTTGATTTAATTTTCAAATTATTCCATGATTCAAATCTGAATGGATTTTATATAGTGGCAACTAGTGCACTTTTCCTTTGATTTAATTATCAAATTATTCCATGATTAAAATCTGAATGGATTTTATATAGTGGCAACTATTGCACTTTTCCTTTGATTTAATTTTCAAATTATTCCATGATTCAAATCTGAATGGATTTTATATAGTGGCAACTAGTGCACTTTTCCTTTGATTTAATTATCAAATTATTCCATGATTAAAATCTGAATGGATTTTATATAGTGGCAACTATTGCACTTTTCCTTTGATTTAATTTTCAAATTATTCCATGATTCAAATCTGAATGGATTTTATATAGTGGCAACTAGTGCACTTTTCCTTTGATTTAATTATCAAATTATTCCATGATTCAAATCTGAATGGAGTTTAAATAGTGGCAACTAGTGCACTTTTCCTTTTATTTAATTATCAAATTATTCCATGATTAAAATCTGAATGGATTTTATATAGTGGCAACTATTGCACTTTTCCTTTGATTTAATTTTCAAATTATTCCATGATTCAAATCTGAATGGATTTTATATAGTGGCAACTAGTGCACTTTTCCTTTGATTTAATTATCAAATTATTCCATGATTAAAATCTGAATGGATTTTATATAGTGGCAACTATTGCACTTTTCCTTTGATTTAATTTTCAAATTATTCCATGATTCAAATCTGAATGGATTTTATATAGTGGCAACTAGTGCACTTTTCCTTTGATTTAATTATCAAATTATTCCATGATTAAAATCTGAATGGATTTTATATAGTGGCAACTATTGCACTTTTCCTTTGATTTAATTATCAAATTATTCCATGATTCAAATCTGAATGGAGTTTAAATAGTGGCAACTAGTGCACTTTTCCTTTTATTTAATTATCAAATTATTCCATGATTCAAATCTGAATGGATTTTAAATAGTGGCAACTAGTGCACTTTTCCTTTTATTTAATTATCAAATTATTCCATGATTCAAATCTGAATGGATTTTATATAGTGGCAACTAGTGCACTTTTCCTTTTATTTAATTATCAAATTATTCCATGATTCAAACCTGAATGGATTTTATATAGTGGAAACTATTGCACTTTTCCTTTGATTTAATTATCAAATTATTCCATGATTCAAATCTGAATGGATTTTATATAGTGGCAACTAGTGCACTTTTCCTTTGATTTAATTATCAAATTATTCCATGATTAAAATCTGAATGGATTTTAAATAGTGGCAACTAGTGCACTTTTCCTTTTATTTAATTATCAAATTATTCCATGATTCAAATCTGAATGGATTTTAAATAGTGGCAACTAGTGCACTTTTCCTTTTATTTAATTATCAAATTATTCCATGATTCAAATCTGAATGAATTTTATACACTGGCAACTATTGCACTTTTCCTTTGATTTAATTATCAAATTATTCCATGATTCAAATCTGAATGGAATGGAAATCAAATCTGAAAATGCAACTAGTGCACTTTTCCTTTGATTTAATTATCAAATTATTCCATGATTCAAATCTGAATGGATTTTAAATAGTGGCAACTAGTGCACTTTTCCTTTTATTTAATTATCAAATTATTCCATGATTCAAATCTGAATGGAATGGAAATCAAATCTGAAAATGCAACTAGTGCACTTTTCCTTTTATTTAATTATCAAATTATTCCATGATTCAAATCTGAATGAATTTTATATAGTGGCAACTAGTGCACTTTTCCTTTGATTTAATTATCAAATTATTCCATGATTCAAATCTGAATGGATTTTATATAGTGGCAACTAGTGCACTTTTCCTTTGATTTAATTATCAAATTATTCCATGATTCAAATCTGAATGGATTTTAAATAGTGGCAACTAGTGCACTTTTCCTTTTATTTAATTATCAAATTATTCCATGATTCAAATCTGAATGGATTTTATATAGTGGCAACTAGTGCACTTTTCCTTTTATTTAATTATCAAATTATTCCATGATTCAAATCTGAATGGATTTTAAATAGTGGCAACTAGTGCACTTTTCCTTTTATTTAATTATCAAATTATTCCATGATTCAAATCTGAATGGATTTTATATAGTGGCAACTAGTGCACTTTTCCTTTGATTTAATTATCAAATTATTCCATGACTCAAAACTGAATGGATTTTAAATAGTGGCAACTAGTGCACTTTTCCTTTTATTTAATTATCAAATTATTCCGTGATTCAAAACTGAATCGATTTTATATAGTGGCAACTAGTGCACTTTTCCTTTGATTTAATTATCAAATTATTCCATGATTCAAAACTGAATCGATTTTAAATAGTGGCAACTATTGCACTTTTCCTTTTATTTAATTATCAAATTATTCCATGATTCAAATCTGAATGGATTTTATATAGTGGCAACTAGTGCACTTTTCCTTTGATTTATCGAAAATTGTTACTCTGCGGAACACAATCTAGGGAAACAATGTGTAAAAGCTCAAAGGGCACTGTTCCCCAGCAATTCAATATCCAAGCATGGATTTCCAAATCAATTTCAAAATCAAATTCAAAAGGTTACCACATTTTGAAATCTTTATAACAAGATTTATCCTTTGCATAAACAATAAGTTGAAAGCTTTACTTAATGGTTGTAGTCTTCTGTAAGTAATTCTGATTTTGCTGAAGTGTCCTAATTTCCTCTTTGTTTTTCTCTTTCGTTCTGCTATAGGTCAATGAGCTTGGCCTACAAGGCATTGGACATTTAAACCATACAAGAAAAAAATCTCCACGCGCACACAAAGCCAGCCAGACCTCTCCTCCCAGAAAAAATAACAGCTTAGATGGCTGAGAATGGCGTACAAAATTTATAAACCCTACACCAATATGCTTTCAGCCATTCAGGGAATTGTGATAGAAAATTACAAAACCTAAACTCCATCGGAAACTATTCCCAAATTAGAGGCCTTTTACGTCTAATAATAAATCTTGATCTAGTTGGGGGACCATTAGTCAACGAATCTACAGACTTCAAGTTTTATCATCGTTAATAATATCCGTTGAAATCTGCCAAAATCTATCAAAAATTGTTATAGCCATATTCTGGCCTTATTCACCATGGCCATATTAACCATATAGCCATACTCACCAAGAAATAAGGTGAAAGCGTAAACTGATAATATTTCCACAAGAGACAGTAATTATTTCAAAAACCTAGTAGAAGGTCGTGATAAAAAAAAAGAAAGGAAAATAGAGGTCAAGAAAACCCGAACTCCACTCATTCAACTTGTTACTGTTTGGGGAAATCAAAATCTCAAGAAAAATAAAACATTGTTTGTGCATTACGAGGAAAAATATGAATACCTTTTCTAATAACTTCAACATTTGTAGCTAATTTACGGCAAACATCGGATTATTATTCATATGCTTTGATCATTTAGAAGTCATAATCATATCTATGTTTTCAAAGGGATAAGAAATTTAAACCAAAATATTTCATAAAACAGTCAAAATAAATTAAAAGTGGGATTGAAAAGTCACTCCCTAATTTAAAAATATTTTAATATATTTATGAATGAATATTAAAAAAAAAAGAATTTAAAAAGAACATCCGTAAAATAAGGTTATTAAAACAAGATATTAAATCAGGACTTTATGGCAGCAACTCAATTGGACATCAATCAAACCATCTTTTAGGAAAATGTTTATTAAGCGACGCATGAACAACAATGCGAAAATATAGTATACCGATCTTGCAAAGAAAAAAAAACAAAGTTTTAATATTCTCCAAGATGATGACAATTATTCGGCTTTCGTTTTCCAGTAGTGTGAGACATTTTTTAAGCATTGATGCTATCAGGGCCAGGTTTAAAGCCTTGACGCTACCAGGCCCAAGCGTTAAAATCAAGACAGTGGATTAATTAAATCAAGACAGTGGAAGCACTAAACAAAACACAACTGATGAGCTAAAAGTAATGGAAGAGATAAGTGATACCGAAATCTCTGCTGCCATTCCTGGGAGATATCTGATAGTTTATAAGTGGCCACGGAATTCCTGTGTCGTTTTAAAATCTTTTTTTTGTGAATAGGTAGCACGACGGTGGAGTGCACCTGGCCCTTTGATGAACAATCAGATCAATTCAGTTTTTGTTAAGAAAGATATCACTCAGTCATAATTTATTGCACCCCCTGGCACTGTCCGCCCCTAGGCCCAGACCTGGTAGGCCTATTGTTAGGTCCAGGCCTGGATGTTATCACAAAACAATAAAAGATCCCAAGATCCTACCTGAAATCGTTTCGGGCTATACCGATATCTTAGGATATTCTTGAAAACTTTCTGAAGTAAAACAAGGATCTTCATCTCCCCAGTAACGACAGTTATGACAGTTCACAAACCCATCGATGCAAACTATCGCTCCAAACATAGAAAAAAAACTGTCCAGTGTTCTGTTCTACTGTTCTACCAAACTTCAATATGATTCTACCAAACTTCAGACGAATGTAACAATTAATGTTAAAAAGTGGTCGGCAGGTAAGCACCCGCCCTTATCTCTCAGACCAAAAGGTCTCCCCAAAAGTACATAAAAAAAGTGTCGGTTTGACCTTGCATATTTTTTTTTCTGTGACGTTACATAGCCTCAATCATAGGGAAAAACATAAAATAAATTAAAAAAAAAGCCATATCAACATTAAGCAAGGAAAGAAAATAATACAAAAAGGCAAAAAAAAACTAAGTGATTCCATCATGCACAAAAAAAACTGTCTCGTGCCTAACAATTAAAAAAAAAAACACAACAAACAGAAAAGCCACAAAAAAAAAGATAAAATGGTAATCAAACACTAAAAATAACTCTACCTTGGTGAAATACACTCTATTCAAACAACAATACTGAATAAAATGAATAACAAAAAACAGAATTAAAGATAATTACAAAATAGAAACCGAAAAAATACTTGCATTTAGACCGAAGATCGCATTCATGCCTCTGACACGAAGTTTTGCAAGAAGTTGGCGGTGCAGCTCGTATTCAAGGAAAGGTAAGGCATCGGAAACTTCTTTTGCCTGAAAAGAGGAATAAATGTATCATTTAGGTGAAGAACATCGTCTTATGTAAGTCCGCACGTTCTGCAGATGAAGGATGACAGGTTGCCAAAGATTGTCCTTGTTGGCCAACCGTCTACAAATGAAAAGCAGGTCGTCCCCAAATGGGGCGGGTGGATGTCATAAGGAAAGATTTAAGAGAAATAGAAAGTTCTTGGGAGGGTGTAGAAAGGGAAGCTTTGAATAGATTGGGATGAAGGAGGAAGGTACGTAGCTGTGTTGGCCTCAGGCGGCTTGCTGCTGCAGTGAGTTGTTAGTAGTAGTAGTAGTGGATCTTTAAGTTAATATTTTATTGTAGAATTTGCCATTACGGTATAAAAAAAAGTCGAATGCACATGACAACTATGGATAAGTTATCAAAATTCGCGGTGCCGGGGTCAAAAAGAGAAATCACCAACGCCATCTCGCACTTAACAATGCTTAAAATTTTGTTTAGACAATTTTTTTTATTAAATTAATATTTCTAAATTTGTGTCTTCTAATGTGTCTCTTAAGACAAATTTCAATAGTAATTCAAGAGGAAATTCAATACAAATTCATACAGAAGTGGAGAGAGACAGCGAGTTGCAAATCCTCTGAAACAGCCTTTAAATTAAAAAGTTGTTTGGGACAAAACAGAGTAAAAACATATGATGCTCTGAAAACCTCTAGTCAGGAAACTACAGAATCTACTTACAGAGGGAAGATATATAGAGGGGTCATTTACTACATAGGATGAACCAATAGAGACCGGCCATGATTAAGAGACACAAAAGTAAGTCCCTCATGGACTAATTTCAGTATGCGCTGTTAAAATAAAGAACACGTTTGTGACGCTACGCGTCGACTGCACGCTGTAGTCTCTGCAGGTTTTTACTATTCTAACCCCCCCTCCCCACAAAATATATATATATATATATATATATATATATATATATATATATATATATATATATATATATATATATATATATATATATATATATATATATATATATATTATATATATATATATATATATATATATATATATAATATATATATATATATATATATATATATATATATATATATATATATATATATATATATATATATATACATATATATATATATATATATATATATATATATATATATATATATATTTCCAAGCATCGAGTTTTTTGGATATCATGCACCAACTAAAATAAAGGAGGAAGAAAAGAAGAAGAAAAAAGCGATATTTCTTCTTCTTCTTCTTCTTCTGCACTTGATTTTCAGCAAGACGATATAAGTCAACTAACTCTTAGTTCCCCCTTAATAAAACTAAAATTCTAGGTAAAATTTCTAGACGACATTATTTTTTGCTTTCTTCAAAAGTATTTAAGTTACATGGATGGAACTTTCAGGAATGGATCTACAGCCAAAATTATGGTCTTTAGAGGGAATTATCTCTATTTTATCTCTTTTAAGACTTGGAAGATTGCGTAGATCTAAATTACAAGACTATACAGAAGTAGCCTTGTTTTGTACAATATTTCTAGCTCAACTTTGGCAAGACGAAATTCCTTAATTTTGGTTTGAGTTAGTTGACTCCAAAGATACAATTCGACTCCTTTCTTCGCAATATCACATAAAATTTACCTGTTCACCATATTTCTGGCCATTTTCTATGTCTTAGGCTTAGAAGAATGAACAGATTTTTCTTTAATTTGGTTTGAGTCATAGAATATGACTGTTTACCATATTTCTGGTCATTCTCTGTGTCTTAGGCTTAGAAGAATGAACAGATTTTTCATTAATTTGGTCCTTTTTTTTACTCTACTGGTAAATACAAAATTCTTCTTAAGTTGCATTTAAATTTTCATGTATTCGTTGTTGAGATCGGGACGACATTGTAATTTATTACAAGAATGTATTTACTACTTTTTTTGTATTTACTACTTATTTTTGTATTTACTACTTTTTTGAGTCTGTTCTATTGACTAGGTTTAGAAACACATTTCCACTAATTTGAATTGGATTTTCAGCCCGTTCAGACTTCAAACTGACGAGATATTTTTTTTTACAAAACTTTTAAAATCTTATAGGTTAAAATTTAGCAAAGTTAATATGCTGAACCAACTTCATTTGGGCCGTATTTCACCTATCCATCTATTTCTGGAAAGTGTTTATTTTGTAAAGTGTTTTTTTTTTTTTGGCTCATAGAGTGTTCGATGCGCCTGAAAAATCGAGTGTTCGATCAAGCTCACCCTTTGGAGAAGGAAGACCTTCCTATGACACAACTCAGGCTCTGGATCTAGTAGTGCACGTTCTGCAGCAAAGATTGTCCTTGTTGACCAACCGTTTACAAACGAAAAGCAGGTCGTCCCCAAATGGGGTTACTCTGCAGAACGTGCAGAGTGTTCGATAGGCCTGAAAAATCGAGTGTTCGATCAAGCTCACCCTTTGGAGAAGGAAGACCTTCCTATGACAAAACTCAGGCTCTGGATCTAGTAATGCATGTTCTGCAGCAAAGATTGTCATTGTTGGCCAACCGTCTACAAACGAAAAACAGGTCTTCCCCAAATGGGGTTACTCTGCAGAACGTGCAGAGTGTTCGATGCGCCTGAAAAATCCAGTGTTCGATCAAGCTCACCCTTTGGAGAAGGAAGACCTTCCTATGACACAACTCATGCTCTGGATCTAGTAGTGCACGTTCTACAGCAAAGATTGTCCTTGTTGGCCAACCGTCTACAAACGAAAAACAGGTCTTCCCCAAATGGGGTTACTCTGCAGAACGTGCAGAGTGTTCGATGCGCCTGAAAAATCCAGTGTTCGATCAAGCTCACCCTTTGGAGAAGGAAGGATTCGAGGTATATACTTCATAAGACCTTCCCATGACATAACTCAGGCTCTGGATCTAGTCGTTATCCTCCAGACCATTTATGTTTCAATCCATTTATCAATTTACATACTATTTTTTGAAAAAATGAAATATCTTACTTGTGAATCACCGCCACCTCTATATTCTCTCTTCGATCTACAGACTCTGGCCTGAATAAGAGAGCCTTTGCCCTCCACACTTACACCTTTTGGAACTTCAATTGTAGCCAATAATACATCAGGGACCTTGTACTTCCTGAAAAGAAGACAAATATAGTGAATTTACACTTCATGTATATATTTCTACTGTCAGCGTAACACAACCATTTTATGACACTTTTCTTTTTTTTTAGAAAATTACGACAGTGCATAATAGCTCCAAATAAAATTACATATAGCAATCACTATAATTACACATAGGCCCAATCATCAGCCTATGACGATCAAAGAATTTTACCATGGGTTTTATCATAGCAAAAGAAGTGCCTGCATACTGTGGGCAGGTGTGATTTGCCCTTTATTTTACTTAAGTATTTTTACTTTCAGCCGGAACCCGATGATATGTTGATTTACCCAGCAACTAAAGGATTTTGGAAGTACTTCTGGCGACCAATTGAATTATCAGCAGCAGCTCATGTGGCGATCTTTACTGTCGGAAAATGTCCGACAGACTTCAATCAACTGGGATGCACACAATTTGGACAGTGACTGAACAAAATTCGAAGAGCATGCTACACGTATGTTCCATGGTCCTTTAGCAGGGAAGACTGAAATAGTGCAATGTGTTTATCTCCATATCTGGGTAGGAGATAGAGGATGTGAATATTCAAAACAGTTGATATGCCTGTTGCTGAAGTGGATAAAATAGCAGTATATATTAAAAAGTTTAAAGATTATGCTGCACCGAAAAACAACCAAATTTTCTCACAGTATGTGTTTCAGAAAAGAGAGCAACTGGGAACAGAAAGTGTGGACAAATTCATTACTGAACTTAAGACCCTTGTCAAAACTTGAGGCTACACTGAGGAGAGTGAAATGATTCAGGACAAGATTGTCTGTGGTGTGAAGAATACAAAAATCCGTGAGAGATTGTTAGCAGAAGGTGATCAACTAACGTTTCAAAGGGCCATCACAATCTGCCGAACATATGAAACGACCAAAGCGCAACTAAAAATATTTGAAGAGAAACAAGAAATAAAACAAGAAAATGACTCTGTATCAAGAAACTGGAAAAAGCCGGTAGCCAAAAATCCGGAGTGCTATTTTTGTGCTGGGCAATTTAATAAAAATCATGTCTGCCCTGCACAAGGGAAGTTTTGCGCAAAATATAAAAAAGTCAACCATTTTGCCAGTGTTTGTAAAATCAAAACAGTGAATGCTGCTGAAGATCAAAATAGTGCGTATGAAGCAGGTGGAGAACGTCCATCTAGCTCTACTTCAATGAAGAATCAAACTTATATCTCTATGTAGTCCACCGGGATAACAGCAAGGATGAAGTCTATGCAACCATAACTATTAATGGACAGATAAAGGTAGATTTTTAAGGTTGATGCTGGTGCCAAAGCGAACTTAATCCCAAAGCATTACCTGGATATACCATCCCCTAAGGTAGTATTACAGACAAACAGACATAGACTCACAAGTTACTGTGGTTCCCTGATACCTTCACTTCGAACTTGTGAACTGCAGTGCAGCTACCAACAAGGACAAATTCAACTCCAGACATTCTATGTAGTGGCATCCAGAACCGCTCCTATTATTGGAGTAAAATCAAGCAAAGAAATTTGGTGAAATTCATCCTCAACGTTGAGATGCAAAAGCAGCAAGATCATCCAACAAGTACACCACGAGGTCATCATAACGTTTCTGAAGGGATTGGAAATCTTGCAGGAGAGTGTGAAATACATTTGAAAGAAGATTCCACCCCTACAGTACACCCTGAAAGAAAGGTGCCTATACCAATGACAGACAAGCTCAATGACGAGCTTGCCCGCCTTGAATAGCTAGAAATAATTAAGAAAGTCAGCCAACCAACTGAGTGGGCTAATGCTATGGTCATGGTCGAAAAGAAAGATGGAAGTGTACGGCTGTGCATCGAGCCATTTAACCTCAACAAAGCAGTTAAACGACCCTACTATCCGATCCGAACCTCTGATGATGCTATTAGTAACCTCGATGGAGCTGCTTACTTCACTAAGCTAGATGCACGTTCAGGATACTGGATTAAGCATGGGCACTGTTCCGGTTTTTCTGAAGAAACAGAAAAAAATAAACAGGGCTTGAATGAAACAGAACAGAAACAGAACAGGCCAACAAAAAAACAGAAGAGTAGGTCACATTAAGTAGGTCACAATTGAAATCCCCTATTAATAGAACTTTTACATTCCCAGGAATTTGAGCCTTCACGAAACGGCTTAGCTGAGTACATGCAGCCGTGAACTTGCTGTTCGAGAGGCTAGATCTATAATTAGTAGGAAGATGGACGTTTATTATCCAAGTATCGCGAACTTTAACAGCAAGGAAGTGTTTACTTGATGCTAAAAGTTCAGCCTGAAGAGACTTTCTCACGTGGCTAAACCACCAGATGGCGGACCTCTTGATTTCACACGTTCAGCCTGCCAAATAAAACACTGGAGTGAACTTGAGAACTTGAGCAGGTTAGTATATTCCTCGGAAAGCAGGTGCTCATGTATACAAATTACTTCATTTGTTAGGCTCATAGTATCAAGCAGAACCGTTTTCACAAGTCTTTTCCATTTATATTGCAAGACAGAATACTGCACATTTTGGGAGCGTAATCCATCTTTCAAGTTTTTTCTTTTATCAGGACAGGCATAGTAATTACATGTGTGCCTAGTCGAATTGCAATTCAGGCACCGAGTAGGATTTTGACAAGGGTTCTCAGGGGAGCTTGTGTGGCCAGTTTCTCAACAGCGGCTACAAGTTTCAGCTTCCTTACAGTCCACCGCTATGTGCCCCACATGATGACACCGATAACACCTTCGAGGAAAAAAGCAGAATTCTTCTAGACGGAATAATTCGAAACCAATTTTAATCGGGTTCGTTAAGGCAGCGGACAATGCACTTTTAGAGGGGTAATACATTTTAAACGCTTGCGAATTGCCGCACTTGATTGCTTTTTCACAGTCTTTTGAGAGACTTTTCAAAAGGTCCTCCGTCACGTTGCTGGGGAGACGTTTCACTATACCCATGAACTGGGAATTAACAAGTCGATTGTAAATTTTACGGGGTTCTTTTGGGGGCAGCCGAGACTTTTTCTGCTGCCTGCTTCGAAGAGACTGACAGTTGCCATTCCTTTTCTCCGCCTGACCACTGCATCCGCTAATGTTGTATCACCCGGTTCCAAGCTTGTTGTAAAGTCCTTACGCTTTCCTGGATCGTCTAATTCAGGAGGCATATTCTTCACGACAACCGAGAACAGCTGTTTTTTCTAGATTTGGCGTTTTAGGTACTGACGAGGAGGCTGTAGGCTGATTCATGGAATCAGCAATAACTTTCAAGCCATTGTTCAGAGTATCTAACTTGCAGGAAAACTGTTGCAGCTCACTGTCCGTTTTTCTCGTCATTTCGTTCACTTTGGTAGTAATACAGACTGCAATTTCGTCACCAAACGTTGGAACAGACTCCGGTTCGAGAATAACGAAAGTCGGAAGCTCTTTACCGTCCTTAGCACATCGCCATATGGCTTTCGCAATATCCGTCAAGGTATCACAGTCTATTTTGCATTCGCTTAGTCGTTCGTCATATCCGAGTTCACCCTCATAGTAAGTCCACAGCAGTTTTTTGGCTTCCATAATACGGGCATGATCAAAAAACTCGATTCCTTTGTTAACGAACATATCAGTCTTAATACCCTTTTTCATGCATCGAGAGACAAAGTTTAAAACTGGATTCAATACCAGCACATTTTTCATTTCGTTAATCTGGAATAAGTCCAAAATACATTCACCAATTTCTTTGATAATTAATAATATCGAATTCTAGACAGATATTAAAGGGTTGAACTACATATTCAATATTTTTCTGGTGGTTACCTTGCGAGAAAAATAAATGAAGCGTTGAAGACTGTCTACCTTGTCCCCGCAATTTAAGAGGCAAGCCCAGTGGGTACCACAGCTCTTGCTAACAACTCTCCACCCCCACCCCCCCTCTGCTTACTTTTCTTTCCCTACCTCAATTGTAGCGTAAATTCCTCTAAATATCATATGTCCTATTTATTTAAAATAGCACTGCTTGATGGCTAATCTCCAATCTTATCACTTAAAATAAGGGCCTGAGCACTTTTGTAATACTAGAGCCGGTGATAGTCTCATTGCTGCTCCCCTCAAAGAATAAAAAAAGTACTTTGTGACAAGCCCTCATTTTGCAATTAATCTTTTCCAAAAGGCAACTTATCTGGATCCTTCAATATTTGAAAGATTGTCCCTTGTGGATCGTTCTCTGGTCCCTCAACCTTTGACCTCGTTACTATAGGATACATTAAGTAATGGTGCAGAAACCGCAAGAGAGCCCACTCCAACTCGCCTTCGTACTGCTGAAGTCCTTCAGGCTATGGTAGAGTCCAGTGAGGAAAGCTGGTTCCAGTCGTTTTTGGATATAACAGGTTTCAAAATCGTAAGACGCTCCTGCAGCATTAGCAACTCTGCCGTAAATGCCTTAAAATCTTCTGAGGAGAAACTGCTAGTCTATCTTTCAGAGTGACGTAGAGCTTTCCGGTAAGCTTTTTCTTTTTTCATTAGTTTATATAAATGCAGTAGTACGAATTTATATGAGTCCTGGGGATGGGGGGGGGGGGGGGGTAAAAAATGTTTTTCTTATAACTCTAGCTAGGTTGCTAGCTATCGCTGTAAACCGGACATGGAGCTTTCCGGTAAGCTTTTTCTTTTTTCATTAGTTTATATAAATGCAGTAGTACGAATTTATATGAAACCTGGGGAGGGGGCAACGAGTGCATCTTTTCTTAAATTATACCTTTGAAGTACTGGCAGATCCAGAAATTCTGGAGGGGGATCGGCTAAGAAATAAAATTAGTTTTCTTGGATTGTGTAATTATAGTTATTCATAGCTGAGTGTCACTACCCCTTTTCCTTTTGGAGTGGACCATGAAAACGTACGTACATACTCAAAAGCATGCCCGCTCCTATTCTTAAAATAAAAGTTTGAAGTAGTAACAATTTATATGATAGAGCAAGTGTATGCATTGGAGAAAGTATTTTCTGCCGCAAAACCACGGAAATTTTCGAAATAGCTTATCAAAAAGTTTAATTGTCCTTATATTTGCATTGCTTTGAAACCTTTTTAAGAGAAGAGAATACTTAAAGAAAGTATTATGCAGCAGAGTCTAAATTTCACTGAAATTCGGAATTTGAGAAATTTCACTTTACGCAATTACTTAAGAATGGATTTGGTGGAGAGCCTAGAGCTGTATTTTCTAGCGCTAAATGCCGTAAAAATATGCGAAGTACCCTTAAACCATTAATTTTCTTTTTAAAAAATTTTGACATACATTGGCTAGAAAATAATTAACCATCTTTCTTCTTTCGTACTTTTGTTTAAGATGGCTTCCGAAGTCCATATATCAGGATGGGGGGAGTGGAAAGCATGGTCTGGAGGGAGACACTGCCCCCTCCCAAATCAACTATAGGCTGTGCTTGAACACTAATGACTTTCAGGTGACTGCATAATTTCATGCCGAAAATTGTTTATTTTCTAAATGTCCAGGCATTTCCCGGGAAGTTTGACAAGATACTGTATAAACGTAAAAGCGCATTTTTGGAAAAAAGGGGCATGAAAATAGAAGAAGGTAACCATAAAGAAAAAAGATGGCAAGAAAATGGAAGCCATAAAGAAATGGATGGAAGAAAATAACCATGCGATATTTATACACTGCAGTTTTTGTAAAAAAAAAAAAAAAAAAAAAAAAAAAAAAAAAAAAAAAAAAAAAAAAAAAACTGTAATCGTATTGGGTTTTCTAAAAAGTGTTATCGCCAGAGAAAAGAACTACCAGCGGCAAGTGGCAATCTTGACGAGAAGTTAATGAGAGACTAAAAAGTTAATGTTTTCATATTGGAAACCCTTTCATTTTCTAGACTAAAAACGAGGAGATCTTTTCTCCTCGCTCTAAAGCTTTTTAGCCTTCTACTACTAGTGTTGAGCGAACAGGCATTTTTGATCTCTGAGTATTTCATGCAAAAGCAGCATGCCCAGACAATGTCAAAACAAGGGGAAAGAAGAATTTTTAAATGATAAGCTTTAAGGCTTGAACAACTGATGCTAAATTAACTTTCTGATAATAAGCCAAGGCTTATCATTTAAATTTTTTCTTTAACCTTTAAGTGTACAAAACACCTGTTTAAACAGCTGTTTTTGAACGAAAACAGCTGTTTTCAGCTTTTACCCAAAAACAGAACATAAACAGGACTCAAATCGTTATAGGTTCCCTTCCTGATCAGTTAAATGTCGTTGATAAGGACAAAGCTTATACATTTATCAGTGTTGCCAACACCGTCTCAAATCTTGACCATGTGTTAACGAACTTCCCGGTGAGTGACGAAGTAAAAGTTGCAGCTGATGGTTCATACTCTGACCATTTGCCTTTGTCATTGTCAATAACACTGGACTGTCCAAAGTTGTCGGATCCGTGCAAATCCCAATGGAGAGTACACAGTGACTGGAAACAAATGTCGAATGATCTCTTTGCGGCTACTTCTGGCGACATCCTGAGTAAAATAAAAGTTCCCTTCCATCTGCTGCAGAGAAATGCAAATTCGTATTGCAGTGAAAGTGAAATACGTCTCCAGATAAACATGCACTTTGCAGAAATATCGCATGCTCTGAGTATCGCGGAGAGTGTAGCAGTTCCTGTGAAGCGTATCCGTAATAGATCGCAGGTGAAAGGGTGGTCTAGAAATCTAGAGCTAGCGGCGGCGGGTGCGTCGGCGAAGCTATGGCTGAAAATTTGGCATGATAGCGGGAAGCCACGAAGTGGAATAGTGAACGAGATTCAAATCTATACTAAACGAAAGTTCAATAAAGCGTTAGATGCCCACCGTGCAACCCTCAAAGAAAATTTTGTGCAAAAGCTCAGTAAGAATCCAAACCTTATTTGGTCGCTTCGGTTTAAGCCTGAAGAAGCTAAGCCTACGTCTAATATTTCTGCTAATCAGTGGAATGCTTAATTTGAGTCCGAATTCAAAACGCCTGACCCAGTTCTGCAGTCTAATTACGAGAATGAGCTGGTTTCTATGCCTACTGACACCTTCGACGATTTCTCAGTGTCACCGGTCTTAATTTGCCAGGCCGTTAAAAAGCTGAAAAAGGTATACTCAAAAGGCTGCGATACTATTTGTGCTCTAAATCTTTCTTTAGGAGGTTAGGTTCTTTACCATCACATTGCCCTTATACTCAAAAGGCTGCGATAGTATTTGTGCTCTACATCTTTCTTTAGGAGGTTAGGTTCTTTACCATCACATTGCCCTTCTGTTTCAGATGATTTTGACACAAGGGATAGTCCCAAGTTGCTTTAGTTTGGGTATGGTTATCTCGATATTAAAGAAGGGGAAGCCAGCCGAACAGCCTTCTTCGTATCGGCCAGTAACGATATATTCAGTATTTTGTAAACTATTCGAGATTGTTTTGTTTGATGAGATTTATGATATGTGTGAGATGCCTCCACACAAGTTTGGTTTTCAAAAAGGCCACGGCTGCGCCCATGTACTTTATCTTCTTGCTAACATATTGCTTAATGCTCATCTCTCGCGAGAAACTTTGATCTTAGGTCAGTATGATGTCAGGAGAGCTTTTGACTCTGGGATTCATGCCCATATTTTGATTGAGCTGTGTAAGCGAGGCGTGCGTTCTTCTATTGTAAGTTCACTACGTGATATGTATAGGAACCTCAAGCTTCGTGTTCGTTTGCAAGATTATGAACTTAGTGGGGAGATATCCGTAAATAAGGAAATTAAGCAAGGAGCTATAACGTCTCCTACTTTGTATAATATCAGTGTTAATGATGCACAACAGGCTATCTCTCCGAGTTATATTTGCAAGCATATTGACTTGTCACTTCTGGGTTTTGCAGATGATCTTTTAAATCTGTCTCGGTTGCTTTCTTCCTTAGAAAATAATTTCTCGCGTCTTGAAAAAAGTTATGCTGATATTGGTTTGCAGTTTAATGAAGAAAAGTCTGCTGTTTTGTTTTTTAATTGCACTGAAGATAATGCTACAGTCAGGCTTGGTGGAAGTACCGTCACACGGTCTAGTCACATTACGTACCATGGCCTGCCGATTGGTCATAATCTTCGAAAGACCCAGTCTTTGCTTATTGAACACCTTTCAAAAAAAGTCGCATTGCCTATGCAGGTGTTGTCACTAGCCGTCGCAATTCAAGCCGTAAATATTTGGCTCGTCTTTATAATGCAGTAGCTTTGCCTCATGTCTTGTACCTGTCTCCTTTTTGGAAGCTCCTGAATGCACGAAACAAGAAAGACATAAGGTCGGTTTTCTTCAAGTATGCCCGATATCTTCTTTAAGTGCCACTTTTTGTTAGAAACCGCCATATTGTTGCGAAATATGGAATTGTTGAGCCTCTGAGTGCCGTGGAGGAGGTAATTCAGAATTACGTAAAAAAACTAGAGCTTTAGGATGACGAGTGGGCCCACCTTCTCAAATAGTTATGTTATTATGTAGTTTTTTCTATTTGTATCTGTTTTTCTTGCCAGTTTTGCTTTTTCTTTCTTTTCTTGTTTGTGCTCTGTCTTTTTCTGTTGATTGTAAGACAGGTTATTAATAAAATTCATTCATTCAATTCATTTATAAGACTATGTGTGCTCGACTGCCAATTGGATATGTAAGAAGAACTTACCATTACAGTGGTATTCTGCATGGGAGAAAGTACGGTAATAATAGCATCTAATACAGTCCAGCCATTAGACATAAGCAAGGGACTCCTAATAAAACCGTTGCAAACATAAAATTTAAAAAACTATTTCCAGGCTACCTAAGTTTTTTGTAGACTCAATCATTCCCAATGTGCTATTCCATCGCACTTTCATGTCAAGAGAGATATGAGAACGAAGGCAACTCTCTTTACAACGTCTTTTTAAGTTACCATGCTGGACAGTGGAAACTGTTAGTTTTCTAAACAATTTTCGCAGTTTTTTCAATTTTTGAGCAATTGTAAAGTGTCTTCGGATAGCCAATGCTGCAACGTCGTTTTCTGACAGACCCCAGCTCTCCACTGTTTTTCTGCATTACTTTCGCCACCCTCTTCCGTAGAAACTGCATCAGTCCCATCAGAGTCTTCAGCAAAAGTATCTTTACTTCCGGAGTTTTCAGAACAAGGAACAGGAAGGTCGTCTGAATAATTTTCACCTTTTGGACCTTCTTCAGGAAATCTTCTTCAGGGATGTCATTAGCTAAGTTTTGAGTGTACCAAAATCAAAGAGTGTGCGTAACAGATGAATGAAGACAATGTTCAAAACATGAAGTTCAGGAAAGTGCTCATAGCCTAGAGTCACAATGCAGAACATCTTACCTGTCAGTGAAAACTTCCTGATTGCAGCTTAGATTGCTGGAAGGATGTTAGTAGTTGAATGAGAATGATTAAGCCTCTTGAAATGTGGAACACTCTGAGGCAACCTCTGCTCATTTTTCATCTTCGTGGGGTAACAGGCAGTGATATCTGTAAAACCAGATCCTTTTGCAGCCTTCTGTTTAACTTTTTTCCTGGCAGCAACATTTATGTGATGATAGATGGTTTTCCAGGATGGTGCTTTTAAGCCCTCTGTTGTTTTTTAAATAAGCTGTTTCATATCTGGCTTATCAAACACAGAAAGTTGCAATTTGTCCTTAAACATGGCTTTGCAGCAGAGCTTTGGTAGAGCAGCTTGTTTTGATCGATTGGAAAAAAAGAATGGTCGCTTGTATCTGGACAGTATTTGTGCAAATTCGCTGCTCAATTTACCGAATAATGTACAGTAAAAAACAAGCTGAAACAACATAGTAGCACTATATGATATATTAGACACACTGAGTTCCATCATTTTACTTACATTCCAATTTTAAAATTGTATTAGGCATAACGCTTCTTCACAATTTCAAATTATGATTTAAAACATTATTTTGTAAGTTCGGAAGTCTCGAATATTTCATTCTCGTATCACTTGGAAAAAATCAGAAACAGAAGAAAAACAGCTAGAAAAAAAAACAGAAACAGGACAAAATAGCTATCATAAAAACAGAAAGAGAACAGGTAAATAAAAAACAGATCATCTGTTTCTGTTCTGTTTCTGTTTTTTTTATTAACAGAACAGAAACAGGCACTTTGAAAACAGAACAGAAAACAGAAACAGTGCCCGTGCTTATACTGGATACTTCCACTGCCTGAAAAGGCTTCATACCTGACAACATTTAGCACAGTCTATGGCATATATCACTGGAAAAGGTATCCTTTTGATTTGATATCAGCACAAGACGAGTTCCAGAAAATAATAGAACATGCATTTGAGGACCTCCAAGGGCTGTGCATTCTAGTTGATGATCTCCTAATCTAATGAAGAACTCGAAAAGAACATGATGACAGGATTGAAGAAGTCCTGAAGCGAGCCAGGAATACTGGTATAAAACTCAACAAAAGCAAGTTTCAGTTTGGTCTGAAAAAGTTCGCTATTTTGGCCATGTGATCAGCAAAGATAGCATCAAGCCAGACCCCGAGAAGCTCCAAGCTATTAATGATATGTCCGAGCCTAAAACTAAGGAAGAGCTGCAAGCACTACTTGGAATGTCAAATTTTCTTTCCAGGTACGTTCTGACCTATCATCAAAAAGCAAACCCCTCAGAGACTTGCTAAAACAAGAGTCTTTTGCTCTACAAGAGCGGCATCGTGAATGTATCATGGACGTCAAGCATTCAATTGTGTCCAGATTACCATTTTTTATCACAGCTGCAGGACCATTGAATTAAAAGTGGGCGCCTCAAAACACGGCCTTGGAGCAGAGATATCAGCAAATGACAACATATTTGGTTATGCATCCACAGCATTGAACGAGGAAAAATTATTCACAGCTTGAAAAAGAGCCTAATGCAATCGTTTACGGATGTAAACATTTTCACCATTTCATCTATGGCAGAAACTTAATGTGACAACAGACCATCATCCATTAGAAATCATACTCTCGAAGCCACTCCACAATGCGTCAGCCAGGATACAAAGACTCATGATTCAATTTCAGCTATATAATCTCTCGGATGGCTACTCTCCCACCCTGACATCCTTGTAGCTTTGTCTCGTCTCTACCTGCCCGACATCGAGGAGTTGCATGCAAATATTTAAATCTTTGTACATGCCATAACAAACCGTCTGCCTGTCAGCGACTCTAAAATCCGAGAAATCAAGGAAAAGACAAAATCAGACCCAAAGTTCGTCCAACTAGGAACTACACTCAAGGAAGATTGGGCAACCTCTCGAAATCTCTGCCCTGTTGACATCAGACCGTTCTGGAATATTCAACACCAACTAGCAGCTGTTGATGGACCTGGGATCCATCGACAGCTGTTGATGGATCATGTTTAAGGGGCCCAGAATCATCATTCCATCATGTCTCCGGCAGAAAATTTTGGCACAGCTCCATGAAGGCCATTTAGTCATGGAGAAAACAAAACAGAGAGCTCGCATGCTGGTGTTATGGCCTAGCCTAAATCTCGATATTGAAAATTACATTCAAAAATGTGAAACCTGGGCAAAGTTTGCTCCCAACAACACAAAAGAACCCCTGAACAATGCCAGCATCCCAATCCTACCGTGGCAACATATAGCAATTGACTTGTTTAAGTGGAAAAAGCAATAATACCTGATCACTGCCGACTATAACAGCCGCTATTTTGAAATAGATGAGCTACCATACACGACTTCAGGGAAGATAATTCAGAAGCTAAAGGCCCAATTTGCCCGTGATGGCATATCACAATTGATGACATCAAACAACGGGCCCCAGCTATCATCACGTGAAATGGAGGTTTTTACAGAATCATGCGGAATAGGCCACAAGACGTCAAGTCCCATGTAGCCGAGGTCAAACGGGCTTATAGAAAGCAGTCTAAACATGCAAGAGAATTCTTTCGGAATCCCTTGAGAGTTGAAGTCATCCTTGCCTTGGTATTCTAAAGTACCGGAACACACCGGTAGATGGGTTGGCTTCCCCTGATCGGCTGCTAATGAGCCGTTACTTCGATTAGTTCTGCCTTGCACTTACCAACATCTGAAAAAAAAAACTGTTCCCCAAAAGGTATTCACAGAAAACCGAATAAAACACCAGGTGCGACAAAAGTCCTATTATGACGAGAGAACGAAAGAACTGCCAAAACTCCTCACAGGGGATAAGGTTCTTATACAAGACAAGGAAAGTGGGGAATGGACCAAAGCAGAGGTTGTGTCGTGGAGCGAAAATTCAAGGTCACACCACGTAAGAACAATGATTGGGTCCTTGCTAAGAAGAAACCGGATTTATATATCCCGGCCATATCCCTCAATACCTGAAGTGGTATCAGCAGCTTAGTGCCCAAGGAGTAGTAATCTAGGTGTTGGGGTTCCACCCCTGTTTCTTTTACTTTCAGATAAATGACCTATTTTCGTTTCTTTAATTACATTTGCTTATAGTATAATTTCAAAAGACAGGTTAAATTCCCGTTACTAAGCGATAGTGGTTTTGCAATAGATAAGATGTGAAGCAAGTTTATTTTTACTTCCTGGTTTGGGAGTCATTGAAAGATAAATATAAGAGGTAAAATTGGGTTTGAATGAGGAGGTAGCTGATTGGCTGGGCCAAGTGACGGTCCACCCATACAAACAGTGCTGTACAAATTATTATTATGTTTTAGTCTGCGTTCTGACCCCAGTCGGGGATATATATCTTTTTGTGGTATTTGTGACCCTTTTGGAAGAATACAAGTAAGGTATTTTTCTACAAACTGTGTACTATTTTCCGTAACCCAGGCAGGGTAGGAATAGAGCTACAAGGTACCTTCATTATTATATTGACAGGGAGGTTTGTTACCTCCAAGGAGAGAGTAGAGATTTTCTAGCCGTAACCCAAGGCGGGTACATTTGGCTTTAGAAAGTGGCCATTTGACCACTTGATCGCGTTATCATACCCTGGGAGAGGGTATACTGTAAATAGGGTAGTACCAAACCCGATATTTGCAGAACCGTTGGGGTAAGAGCGGGAATCTCACTAACATTTGGGCCGACAAGGGGTTTTCCCCTTCGAGTAAGTGGCATAGCAACCTTTTTTGCGCCATTTTCGCACCCGTACTTACACCCCAATAAGTGGTGGCAGCGAGTTAAGGTCCTATCAGTAAATCTGATAATAAAAGAATTCCGCGCTTTCGAAGAGACAAGTTAATTTAGCCTACAAAAGTAGCCTATTGTGGTTACAGAGGCTATATATAAAAAATCGCAAAGAGAAATTTTTTATCTGAGCTGTGCACAACGAACATTGGTGGCAGCAAGAACAGCAATTATTAACAGAGTTGATAATAAAAGAATTCTACGTTTTCGAAGAGACAAGTAATTTAGCCTAAAAAAGTAGCCTATTGTGGTTACATATAAAGAGAAAAGAAAGAAATACTGAATCAATTAATACAATTAGGAAGATCTATTATGGGCTATGCCTTGTGAGATCATAATTGGAAAATTTACGAATCAATATATCACGCAACTAATTAGTATTCAAAAATATAAGGCGAAAATTGCTGCGTGTCAAAACAATTTTTCCCAAGAGACCAGAAGTACATTGATAAAAGAATTTTCATTTAGACTGAAGAGGTATCTAAGTTTCATTTTCAATTAGCATCAACGTATATTCTTCAGTTAATGATCCCAAGGGAGGAAACCCAGAAAAAAGTCGATTCATGGTTCGCGAAAAATTTTACTTCATTTCCAGGACCCTTATCGTTTTCACAGGCCTGTGTATTTTCGGCCTTAGACTATTTGAAATTATGCCAAGGGGCAATTTACTTTTTGATTGAGATGTGGGGTTGTTTCCACAGATGGAAATTAAGAGGCTAGTGCAGCCAATTTTTCACGATGGCTGGCATCATCACATGTGCCAGAAACTGATTCTCTGCTCCTCTCAAATGTAAATTCGTGAGAGCGAGAAACTTTTTTTGTTTTGATTGTGCTACGCACAATCACTATCTATGAATCTTGAAGACTTCAACTTGCAATATTTAAGGCGGATACTATACGATGTAGACCATGGAGGTCCTACAGTAGGGACGTGTCGAGGACGACCGATCCAGATTCCAGAGCCAAGCGGTGGAAGAGAGAAGGCAAATGGATTTTGTAAAGTTGAAGTTAAGTGTTTATGTTTGTAAGGGTGGACCACGGTAGAGCGTGGGCGGTCATTTATCTTACGGGGGGAGGTGTTGGGGTTCCACCCCTGTTTCTTTTCCTTTCAGATAAATGACCTGTTTTCGTTTCTTTAATTACATTTGCTTATAGTATAATTTCAAAAGACAGGTTAAATTCCCGTTACTAAGCGATAGTGGTTTTGCAATAGGTAAGCTGTGAAGCAAGTTTATTTTTACTTCCTGGTTTGGGAGTCATTGAAAGATAAATCTAAGAGGTAAAATTGGGTTTGAATGAGGAGGTAGCTGATTGGCTGGGCCAAGTGACGGTCCACCCATACAAACAGTGCTGTACAAATTATTATTATGTTTTAGTCTGCGTTCTGACCCCAGTCGGGGATATATATATTTTTGTGGTATTTGTGACCCTTTTGGAAGAATACAAGTAAGGTATTTTTCTACAAACTGTGTACTATTTTCCGTAACCCAGGCAGGGTAGGAATAGAGCTACAAGGTACCGTCATTATTATATTGACAGGGAGGTTTGTTACCTCCAAGAAGAGAGTAGAGATTTTCTAGCCGTAACCCAAGGCGGGTACATTTGGCTTTAGAAAGTGGCCATTTGACCACTCGATCGCGTTATCATACCCTGGGACAGGGTATACTGTAAATAGGGTAGTACCAAACCCGATATTTGCACAACCGTTGGGGTAAGAGCGGGAATCTCACTAACATTTGGGCCGACAAGGGGTTCTCCCCTTCGAGTAAGTGGCATAGCAACCTTTTTTGCGCCATTTTTGCATCAATAAGTGGCGACACCCGTACTTACACCCCAATACTAGGTTCCAATGAATCATTGGAAAAGGGACTGTAGAAAAAGAGGTAAAAGTTGCCCAGGATAGGGTCAACTCTGCCTCCAAACCAAGTACTTGTCTCATGCCATAGCACCAACACGTCACTCCTCCTACCCATCTGAATCATGCACTCGAAAACAAACGTCCCCATTTTATAACAGAGTGACAAATCCGGTTCCCAAAACCAGCACTCTCCCGCCTAGCCCCAAACACCGGTCTGAAACTCTTATCGCGAGAGCTCATCAAACGCGCTACGACAGAACAATGAAACCCGTCAGAAAGATAAGTCTATGAGTGATTTAGACCAGACTTCGCCTCCCCCCCCCTATATATAGCTTAATCGAGAAGAAAGGAAGATGTAGTAATATCTGGCTAGCCCGCAAGTGTTTTCCTCAGTGCAAGTGCTACCCATGTTACCCCATGCTACCCTCTGCTACCCCATGTGCTTTGCTTGTTCATTGTCTGTTTTATATTATAGGTGCTTGGGTCATAACAAAAGATTGAAATCAACTTCTATATCAAATACTTCTTAAATTTATAACAGATATTTTTTTTGCGTCCTCCTGATTTTCTTCCCCAGGGGGATTTTGGAAGTACTTCTGGCAAGTTGGGAGCAGCTCCTGTGGGGATCTTTACAAAGTCTCTGTCTCTTCTCTAACCATGCCTTCGAAACCCTATCATCATTCCAAATGCCACTTTAATTTATGACATATATTTTTTGTGTCCTCCTGTTTTTTTCCCCCGGGGGATCTTGGAAGTACTTTTGGCGACCAAATTGAATTGTCGACAGCAGCTCCAGTGGCGATCTTTAACAAGTCTCTGTCTCTTTTCCGATCATGTCTTCAAAAGCCCACACATCCTTCCAAATACTTCTTAAATTAATGACAGACTTTTTTTGCATCTTCCTGATTTTTTTCCAGGGGATTTTGAAACTACTTCTGGCGACCACAATGAATTTTTGGCAGCGGCTCCTTTGGCAATCTTTACGAAGTCTCACCCTATTTCTCTATTTAAAATCCTGGCACCACTGCTAGCGAAGACGGTAATTTCGTCCTATTACCATACATGCATTCAATAATAAAGGCAGTAATCTAATTTAGAATTTTAATTTTAAACTTCCTTTAAAACTTTTATATTAGCAAGTTCGTATTGCCTAATAAGTTGCGGCCTAAGGGCCCCATGCCTTGAGGTAATAATTTCGTATCTACAATAAAAACATTAAAAAACATCTGAACGTTCAAAAGCTTGGAGTAGGCATTAATCTAGCATAAAACAAAACTCGCACTTTAAGAACAGAAGCCCAGAAATGGAAAATTCCTACAGAAACAAAGGCCCAGTTCCGCCCCTTATTTGAGGCTCTTTACAGAGTCCCGTGCTCATGTGGGGAGTTTTACACTGACAGGAAAAGTCAAAATCTGGAGGAATGACTGCATGAACACAAAGTTTCAATAGATAAATCCTTGAGATCTGAAAATAAAATAAAAATGACAATTTGGAATATGCTTTGGCCCTCCCCATTTTTGAAAATCCAGATCATTTAGTTCTTTTTGAGGAGGTAACTTTAATATCTACCGTAAAGGGCTTACCAGTCTTTTAAAAAGGCAATTGAGATTAAAAAATATGTCAATAAAGACCTTGCTATAAATAGAGATACTAGGGATATTTCCATAAGCCCAATTTACAATAGCTTAATATTATAAGATTCAAATAACATTTCACCTTAGTTTAGAGTAAAACCAACTATCCGCATTTTAAATGAAAATCAAGTTGAAAACAAGTTGAAATCAAGTGAAAAACAAGCTAAATTTATTGCTTAGCAAAGAATTTTTGCACAATCCAATTGATGAATGGTCTTTCATTTATTTTGCCCTGTTTTATTTAGTGTGAATTTTGAAGTAAACCTCTTGTGAGATTTACTTTAAAAGGTTAGATTTTTTTCTAAGCACTGAAGACGACTTGGCGGAGGTCTTTGTCGAAATATAGGCTTATTTTTGTTTCATATTTTTTCCACTGGCTGACACTACCCTCGTTTTTCTCGCCTATTGGATTTTCTTTTTCTTTTTTTCCTTCTTTGCTTCACCCAGCAGTAAAACTATTAATTATGGAAATAGGGATAAATAAATAGGGAAATAAGGAAAGAGGGATGACTAATAAAATTGACATTCAATCGGTTGAATGACTTTCGAGTTTCAGCCTATATTATTAGAATAATATGAACAACATCACTATTCCAAAACGTACATATGTATATAACGCAATGAGTGAAATAACGTTGGAAAACAACGTTTATGTAGTCCACTTCAGATTCGGGTAAATGCAGTCAATTGAATATGGTTACATCCTTGTGCGCTATAATAGATATAATTGTACTTCGTTTAGATGTTATTGACCAATAGGACTGGAAGGCTAATAAAACTATTTTAAAATAGGTATGACTAACAAAATTGTCAATCGATTGGTTAAATGACAATGAGTTTCGGTCAATATTTTGATAAAAATATGAACCATACCACTATTACGTTAGAATACATTATTACACTATTACGTTATATAACGTTAGAATACAACGTTATGTAGTCCCCTTCAGATTCGGGTAATTGCAATGGTAATTGCTATCAGGTAATTGTAATTGCAAAACAACACTATAATAGATTGAAGTGTCCTTCGTTTAGATGTTACTGACCACTAGGAAAGGAAGGTTAGTAAAAATATTAATAATGAAAAGAGGGATGACTAACAAAATTGCCAATCGATCGGTTACATGACAATAAATTTCGGCCAATATTTTGAGAAAATATAAACAACACCACTATTCCAAATATACGTTTGTATATAAAGCAATGCATGGAATAACGTTAGAACACAACGTTTATGTAGTCCCCTTCAGATTCGAGTCATTAAATTCGACGGCATGTGACTAAATTCACATATACGATAATATAGACGAGCGTCTTCCGTCTAGACGTTATTGACCATTAGGACAGGGGGAAGAAGGAAAATATTAATCATTCAAATAGGGAGGACTTACAAAATTGCCATTCCATCACTAGAATGACAATGAATAGCGAAACAAAATTTGAAAGATTAAGGTGGGGGACAGTATATCAATTAATCAAGTAGATAAATTAACTATGATAAACAAAGTGGGGGATAGTTTGTGTCTTAATTGAGGAAACATGATAGTCTAAAACTCCTAAATCCATAAAGACAAACTGCCCTGTAGTGATTAATTACTTAACATTAATGGATAGAATTTCAACCATCCTGTGTCTTCTTTTTTTAATTGAGATAATTGTACAATAAAAACTAAACTTAATTAAATGCCAATTTTCCACTTCGCAAAATATCCCTTTCTAAACCAGCTTTAAATTTCTAATTTTAGAAGCCTCATAACTGACAATTTTTAGAAAATATTGTCAGATGACCTTGTAACAAAACATATGACCAAGTAAGGTTGAATACGTTCCAAAATCATTTTAATCAAGATGTTTTTCCTAATTACATTTTTTCCTAATTTAATTTTCCTAATTTAACATTTCCTAATTTTCCTAATCTAATTTGTAGAGTTCACGACTGACTCTTCTCTGACATATTTCATTCTATAGTCAAAATACTAAACTCCAGAGACAGCCGTTCGAGTTTAATAGCGAAATGTAATATTTAGGTTACACAAAGTTACACAAATATTTACAAAAATATTTAGTTACACATTTAGCAAGGTTACACAAATATTTAGGCTACACAAACTCTTTAAATAAACTGTAAGGCCTTTTCACCTAACCATTTCTCTAAATCAACATATGCTAATAATGTTGTATGGCGCCCATAAACTTATGGCGCCCATAAGCTTATGGCACCCATAAGCTGAATTTTAGGGACGGGGAACTTAGCTGGTCTAATCGGTACTTCCAGTACTGTATAATAGAAATCTCAAAACAAAATATAAAATATAAGGCAGCACCCCCCCCCCCATGTGGACGCCCATGGACCGACTTAACGATGTGTAAACCGAAATGATTCTTACTTGGAAATGCTTGAACTATTGAAATCCTTAATATGAAAAAAAAAATTATTTTTTTTTCTGAAACAATAAGTAATGGGCCTATATTATTTTAACAGAGCAATACTTACCGTATATTTAACAAATTTTGCTTTGCTTTGAGCCATGGGTCGGAAACCCACGGCCAGCGGACCGCCATGCAGCCCGGAAGACCCTCGCCGCAACGCACCTGACGGACCATATTATTCACCATATACACAACGAAGTGAAAGGGGGTGCCATCTAGCATTCTGCCAGATAGCATTCTCGAAAAAATCATTGAGCCTCATCAAGCACAGTTAGTTTGATTTTCAACTATCCAGTCCAGACCAATTGTTTTGGTATGTTACAATTTTTGTTTTTGAGCAAACCTTTTTCAAAGTTTGGGAAATACACCCCAAAAAATACTTTGTCTCTGGATTTCCTTTGTTTATTCTTTTTTAGTTCAGTAAAATTTAGCGCTTGGGGTACCAAATGAAAGCCAAATTATCTGGTCATATTAGGTGGTCATCTTGTGGCGAAACATTCAGAAGAAAAAACAAAAGCGTGATTTTGCAGATGGGCGTCATCTGGTATATAGTGGGATAGGAGAATATGGTAAACACTGGGACATTTCCAAGCATGTACCAGATGAAACCCATCTATAAAATCGAGCGTATTATTTTTTCAAAAGGGAGTAAGTACATCCAGGTTGTCAAAGGAGCATAAATACGATATCTCAGGAACATAGGAGGTATTAAGTTTCCACCTTAAAGGAAACTAGAGGGGGAGTAAAACTAAATCAAAAGGTATAATACATATCAAGATTACCAAAAGGGTGTAGGGTGCAATATCTCAAGAAAAAAAGGGGGTACGTTGTAACTTTCAGAGCACATAATTAGGGATGTTGAACTAAATCAAAAGACTCTATTTCCGTCCAAGTTTGTCATAAGGGCATATTACGGCATCTTACAACGGATAAAGGTATTAAGTTGAAACTTAGGGACCTCTTTAGGGGGATTTATAACTAAATATGGATGTTGAAATGGTCTATCTGCAATGTAGTTGGGATGTCTAACATTAAGGCGAAACTATCAAGGGATATTGCCAAGTATATTGAACAAAATCAATAGGTACTCTATGTATGTAGCAAAAGGACATATGAAAATTTTTTGAAAAACAGCTGAAATCAATAAATTGAACCTTTGAGGGCTGCTACAACTAATACTTATGCAATTAGTACTAATGCTATTGTGACTTTTTCAAACTGTGACTGCTTTTAACTGTTTGAATTTGTGACAACTTGCAGCTGCAAATACTTGTGAATATGACTGATTGCGACTGCGACACCAACTAATTGTAACTACAATAACAGTGCATATGGCATTGACTGCATCAACTACTTCGCTATAGCAAACAACAAGACAATCCCTCAAAACTGGAGCAATGCCGAAAAGACAGGGTTTTGACTGGTAGGTAGACTGGTAGGTTTTCGAGCTTAAAATCCACAACTGTTACTACGCAAGCCTGAACCCACAAGCTTGGGTCATGCAACGAGCTTTAACAAGAGTCAACATTGAACAGTTCTTCTCAAACCTGAAGTCAGTTCTAGAAAAGCTTCCTTCTAATGCAAGTGACATATACAACTGTGACGAAAATTCTGTCACCATAGTTCATGTTCCTCTTAAAGAGTAGAGAGAGCGGTCAGATGATATTGTGCAAGGCAACATCATCAGAGAGAGCTGTCCTTGTGGCCATGGTCGGGACTGTTCCTGCAAGCAGTCAGTATTTACCAGCTTAGTTTATATTTCCAAGGAAAATTTTCCGCCTCACATGCTAATTGGTGCTCAAGCAAACTCAGCAGGTGGAGTCTCACCATCGGGTTGACTCAGTCAAGATCAATTTTTGAAATATGTTCATCACTTCAAGGATATATTCACATCGATCATTTTCTCAAATTGCAATAAAGCAGTAGAAGAAGTTGTTACTTTTTTTGGCAAAATACTAAAATGAAAATTGCATTAATACAACATCAAACTGAGTTTGAAAATCGGGTTCCTAATTTCTCAAAGATTTTACCTAAGATGTATATTTTCGAAATCCTCTTCGCAGTGGATATCAGTAATGTACCAAGTGATCTGCAAATCAAGGTGATAGATTTGCAAAGTGATACCACACTTTAAATAGCTTTTAAGGAAAAACCAACTTGGTGGATTCCTATGGATGCTTGCCTTCTGAAAACTACTACGAATTAAAAAGGTGTGCTGAGCAATTAATCACTACGTTTGGTAGGACATATAATTGTGAGCAAACTTTTTCAATTCTGAATTATCGAAAAAACAAACACTGTTCTCGGTTATCGGACATACATTTAGACGCAATATTTCACGTTTCTACTACAAAAATACAAGCTAATGTAAAAAAAAACTTGCAAGTCAAATGCAACAACGAAAATCTCATTGATTGTATTAACTACAATAAACGTAGTAAAAATATACATTAAGTGTTTTATTTTTAAACCTAAAATATTTGTATATAAATATTGCAGATACACTCTACTTATTATAGTATACCTACAATACTAGACTACAGCGCAATGACATGTGACCTAAGTGCGGCCCGCATAATATCCCAAAGTAAAGTTTTGGCCCTTTTACAAAAAAAGGTTGCCGACCCATGCTTTAAGCAATTCAGCTCTTGAACCAATATAGGAATTATAGTTTGACCTTAAAAAAAAAATCAGGTTTAAGGATCGTGTAAAAAGGGTCTTATGCACACAGATTCCTTTTTAATTCAGTGAGGTAAATAAGTTAGCCTATGTCTATTTATGATTTAAGTGCTTGGCATGTTTTTTTTGTGATTTTTCGTTATTTCTTATGAACCAACTTCATTAACCTTGAACCTTCAGCCAATTAAATAAGAAAAAATAACTTCAATAATAAACAAATGAATCAATGACCCTTAGGGTTACTTATTAGATTCATGGTCGATCAGAAAATGTTAACAAATAACAAGAAGAATGAAATAGAAACATTAAATTCAGTTTTCAGTGGTGAGTGGATTTTCAACACAAAATTTTACAAATTTGGGATAAACTGGAGAACGTGGAAGTAAAATGACATCTCAGTTCAATTTACCTGCATACGTTACATCTTGCCAATTTTACCGGGCACGGGATAGTTGTCCTGGCATAAGGCACGTGACACGGAGAACATGGTAGATACTCTAGTGCTTCTGTTAGAGTTGAGGAGTCTTTTACTCTCTAAAAATAGGAAAAGCCAGTTACTAAGAAATTCCAAATTTACATTGTTGCATCAAGAAAGAAAAAACAATTCATTATATTTTTAACTTTTATTTTTAAATATTTTAGCTTTTGCTTTAGTTTTCGCATATCCCAAGAATTGATAAGACAATTTTTTTTCTTTTTCTTTCCTTTACCTATTGGAATTATCCTTACCCCTTAGAATTATCCTTACCCCTTAACCATTGTAATTATTGTTAATTTTGACCATTGTAATTATGTTTCCAGGCCATCGTACATTACACAGTGTAACAGTGTAAATTGGTACTCTGAAGAGAAAAATAGAAAAAAAATAATAATAATAATGCAAAGACTGGAAATCTCTGACTTCCAAATCATTTCTGAAAACTTTTCAGTCATTCTATATCCCTAAATCTGAGGTAACCTTTTCCTTTTTTCAGATACAAGAAACGCTTTAAGCTGTTTTTATTTTTGCAATCGTTATATGATGCATTTTATTCAGTTATTCTTATAGGCTTGTTCTGTGTTTTTTCTTCCGTAAACCATCATTTATATTCAACGACTTTGAGGGGAAATAAATGTATATGGGAAATAAATATATAAAAAAAGATTTATTTTTTAATTAAGAATTTTTTTTTTTGCGCAGTGCTACGTCTATCTCATTAGTTGAACTGTAAAAATACACAAGCGAAACAGTTCAATTTGCCAGAAATTTTCATCTGCAAAGATTCAAAGAGTCTACTGATTCCCAAAGACAACCAAACCTTCAAAAGGTAGCAAACATCTTCTTAAATCGTTTATTGCCATATGTCTTAACTACATTTTTGGCGAAAATTTCACTCACTTTTCTTCTTTTTTTAACTTGGCGCCAGTTACTAATGAGAACTGTATAAATGCATATGGAGATGTAATTTATTGGAAATGAAGCTCCCATTTTTTTTCCCGAATTTTAAGGATATATGTAATTATAATTTCTTATATATAAGGATATATATATATATATAAGGATATATATAATTCTATATATAAGGATATATATATATATAAGGATATATATAAGGATATATATATATATTGTTGCATCAAGAAAGAAAAAACAATTCATTATATTTTTAACTTTTATTTTTAAATATTTTAGCTTTTAGCTGTAATGCACAGTGTCAGAATTGCTAATTGTCGTTTTCTCCCTGTACTAGACATGTTAAATTGTCAAAGAATCTATTTGTATTTCCCCTCAGCAGAACTACTTCCAAATTACAAGAGAACGTTCATTATAATCGTTTCTTTTCTTTTCTGTTTTCTCTTACTTTGAAAGTACTGTAGTAGTTTATTACTCCCCCTCCCTTTCTGACCTCTATTTCTGTTTCAAGTGTTTCTATTAGCATCCGATTTATGCTTCGTTCTTGTTGTAGCTGCACATAACCACTGTTACCACCTGCCGTATTTTTTTTATTTTTAAATACTTCTTATTTCCCAAAATAGTGACTTGACGGTGTATTTAAAAAACACCAGTTATATGGCACTTTTTTATATACTACAATTCAAAAAAAAAAGTAGTAAAGATATGTTATAAATAAAAAATTGTACTTTTGGCCATCACTTCAATTTTTCTAGGGGATCGTTAGTCCCAATCTCGAGGGAGGGTTCCCCTTGTCCATAAGTAGTAGGTTAAATATGTCACTGAGTTATTGCCTTTGCAAAACAAAAGTGATCCGTTTATCTGGCCTCCCCCAGGCCATTCAGCATGTCCCCAGGTGGCGATAGGGGAACACTCTACAGATATGTAGGGTACCTCCATAGGAGGCATGGACCAAGGGGGACCTTGTCCCTGGGGGTCCATAATAGAATCTGGGGCACCCTTGCCCGGGGTCATAAATACAGGCGGAGGAGGAAGAAGGCCCCTCAAATGTACACTCAAAAGGGCCCACTTGTTTATCCACAAGTTCCATGAGTTGCAAACCTTCTCCCAGCAATGGGTTAAATTGCATGGTGATGCAGAACACCATCGCGGGAGGATCCTCTATAGGAGGACAACTGTGGCAGGGCGTAAGATCCAGATCTATGGACAACGGCCTCTGCAAAGGGCTGCCTCGACCTTTTCGGGGTACCTGCAAGACTGGGGACCTTGCGGTCAACTCTATTCCCACTTGAGGAGTGGCGCCCCTCGAGGAAATTATAGCCTAGTAAACGACACAGCATTCGCACGGGATTCTGACTAATGGACAATTCTTCTGGGATTGGTATGTTTTGATGGGCGTCTTTGGGCTGAAAAACCTCTTCCTAGCTAATTTATCTATTACGGGTTGCCTCCCCGTAGTAGCATAATATTTGTAGGCATGAATATATAATGAGTCGGAGGTAATAGGCTTGAGATTGTCTGTGCAGGATTTTGACTCTTGTTGATAGAAGAGCATCGCCAAGCGCTGAAAACCATGTTGTGACCAAGATGGGCCCAGGATTGCACAAAGCCTCCATTCATGGAGGTCCCAGGGACTTCTTGCTGTCCGGTTCTAAGCCGGCTTAAGCACTTCGGTGTAGACTTGAGAAGATATGTGATCCCCGTCCTGCACTGGTATCCGGGATCATTGCTTTTCCTGAGGCGAAAAAAATTTCAATGATTTAAAGAACATGAAAATTGGAACTTGGAATGTTACGACATTAAAAAATGACTATCGTATCGACATTTTGACTGACGAATTCAGACGATTCGAACTGGATCTATTAGGAGTTTCAGAAACTCATATCCCAGGGGTAGGAAGCATGAAATTAGGTGATATAGAATTTGTTTACTCAGGCAGGAAGGATGGGTTACATAGACAGGGAGTAGGGCTCATGATGAATAAGGAAGCTGCTAAGTCTTGTTTAGGCTGGGAAGGTATTAATAATAGAATACTAATTGCTCATTTTATGACTAGAAAGTTCAAGGTATCAGTTATAGTAGTATACGCCCCTGTAGAACCGACTGATGGAGATACTAGTGACTCAGATGAATTTTACTTACAGTTACAGGAGCAAATAGACAAGGTCCCAGGTAGAAATATGATGTTATTGCTGGGAGATTTTAACGCCCAGGTTGGTAGAAATATGGATAGATGGTATCCCAGCTTAGGTAAATTTGGTGTAGGAAAAGAAAACAGTAATGGATACAGACTTTTGCAATTTTGTAGGTATAACAATCTAGTTATAACCAATACGGTGTTTGGTCATAAAATGGCTCATAAGCTAACATGGTATTCACATGATGGTAAGACAGCAAACCTTATTGATTATGTTATAGTAAATCGAAGACTGGCAGGATCAATACAAGATACTAGGGTATATAGGAGTGCTGTTATTGATGTTAAAAGTAAAGATCACCATCTAGTAGTGTCAAGGGTTAATTTAAAGCTGAAATATCGGAAGGGTAATTACCTCCCGGGAAGTTATGATGTTAGTAGACTCCAGGATGAGAATTTGAGAGAAACTTTCCAGGAACAGTTGAATACTAAACTTGAGAGCTTAAAATTTGATAATGTGGAAGATGGTTGGAATAATTTTAGAAAAATAATTTGTGAAGTTGCTGAAGGTGTATTAGGGAAGAAAGCTAGAACTGCAGCTAAGAATATTAGTGAAAAAGCTTTAAGTTTAATAGAAAGGAGAAAGGACTTGTACAAGAATTATCTGAGTGATAGATCACATGAAAACAAAAGAAATGTAAAGAAAGTGGAGAAAGCATTGAAATATGAACTAAGGAGGTGTGAAGTGGAGGCCATGGATAAAATTGCCGAGGATTTAGAAGATGCAGCTAGACGGCATAATAGTAAAATATTGTACTGGCACGTTAACAAATTGAGAGGTAGTAGTCAATCCGGACTTGTCCCAGTTAAAGATAGGAATGGGGTGGCAATTAGCGATAAGACAAAAGCTAAAGCGAGATGGGCCGAACATTTTGAGAATTTGCTTAACCGAGATAGAGTTGCAGGAAAAAATATAGAGGAAAATGAAAAAGTTTGTGATACCTTGGATGTGAAGGAAGATTTGTTTTGTGAGCAGGAATTAGAAACAGTACTAAAAGGATTAAAGAATAATAAGGCTCCAGGTGCTGATAGGGTAGTAAATGAGTTTCTTAAATATGGTGGCTCTGAGGTTAGAAATAAGTTATTGGAGATTATGAATATGATTTTTGAAAAAGGGGAAGTACCTAATGATTTTAGGAAAACCTTAATTAAGCCACTTTATAAGAAAGGTGATAAAAGTGAGTGTGGTAATTATCGAGGCATTAGTCTGGTCTCTGTAGGTAGCAAATTGCTTAGTAATATGATACTTTTTAGACTGAGAGATGCCGTAGACAAAGTTTTAAGAGAAGAGCAGTGCGGTTTTAGAAAAGGTAGAGGATGTGTTGACCAAATTTTCACTCTTAGGTTAATAATTGAGAAGTGCCTAAGTTTTCAAACACCTTTGGTCCTTAGTTTTATAGATTATGAGCAAGCGTTCGATTCTGTTGATAGAGGAGCTTTAGTAAAGGTTTTATCCTTGTATGGTATACCAGACAAATACATTAAAGTGATTAGTGCTATGTACGAGAATAACACTGCTGCGGTTAAGGTAGGAAATGAGGTTAGCAGCTGGTTTTGTATTAAATCAGGAGTTAAGCAGGGTTGTGTTCTATCCCCCTTTATATGGATTATTTTGATGGACTTTGTTTTAAGGAGCACAGGAAAGGCAATGGGAGACCACGGAATCAAATGGGGAGGAAAAAGTCTCCTGGACTTGGATTATGCTGATGATTTAAGCATCCTAGATGAAAGTGTGAGCAAAATGAATGAAGTTTTAGAGGTTTTGCGAGTTCAGGGTGCTAGTATTGGTTTGAAAATTAATGTTAGGAAGACCAAGTCACTAAGGCTAGGAATAAGTGAAGATGAAAAGGTGACGTTGGGTAATGAAAAGATTGATCAGGTGGGCAGTTTCACTTACCTTGGTAATATTATTAGTAAAGATGGTGGGAGCAGTGAAGATGTTAAAAATAGAATAGCCAAGGCTCAGGGTGTTTTTTCACAGTTAAAAAAAGTCTGGAAGAATAGGAAGATAAGTCTGCAAACCAAGATTAGAATCTTAGAAGCTACAGTGATGACAGTGGTCAAATATGGCTCTGAAGCATGGACGCTCCGAAAAGCGGATGAAGATTTGCTAGATGTTTTCCAGAGAAATTGCTTAAGGATTGTTCTGGGTACCCGGCTGACTGACCGTATTTCAAACAATAGGCTATACGAAAAATGTGGTTCAATACCACTTTCTAGGTCTATAATGAAAGAAAGGTTGAGGTGGTTAGGGCATGTTGTTCGGATGAAGGATGACAGATTGCCGAAGATTGTTCTTTTCGGCCAACCATCTAGGGCTAAACGGAAAGCAGGTCGTCCCCGTCTGGGTTGGGAGGACGTCATAAAGAAAGATTTAAAGGAAATGGGAACTTCGTGGGCGGGTGTAAAAAGGGAGGCTTTGAATAGATTGGGGTGGAGGAGGAGCGTGCGTAGCTGTGTTGGCCTCAGGCGGCTTGGTGCTGCGATGAGTTGTTAGTAGTAGTAGTAGTAGTATATATATATAAGGATATATATAATTCTATATATAAGGATATATATAAGGATATACATAATTCTATATATAAGGATATATATAAAGATATATATATATAAGGATATATATAATTCTATATATAAGGATATATATAAGGATATATAAGAAACATCAACTTTCTATATATAATAAGGAACTTTCTATATATAAGGATATATATAATTATAATTATAATTTCTGCTTAACTAACCCAAGCAACAATATTCCATTTTCCCTGTATTTGGTACTTTAAAAATTTTACTTAAAAAAGTTTTAAAAAGTATAACAAACTTTAAAAAAGTTTTCTAGAATTTTTGCTCAGTGTCTTCTGGAATTTTGAGGCGCAACATGGAAAATCTATACAAGGACGTCTCCAGAATTTTTGTTGGGGAACGGGGGGGCTACAAAAAAAATTTAATAAATGCATCAACAATTTGTTGATACGCATTTTTGTTAGTTTTACGAGTCGGAAAAAAATTTGGGGGGGGGGGGGGTGTCAATCCCCATACCCCCCCCCCCCCTGTATGTAGCCTTGAGTGGAAGCGATTCCTATCCATTGCAGCGACCATTGTTACTCTGAATGATAACATCAAAAGAAAAAAAAGAACACTCATGTCACGACAGGAAACTTGAACCAATTCGAATCCGGAAAATTAACAGCACCAAATCGTTCTATTATAAATCTTGTGCTTTACTCATAACCATTCACGTAACCATTCACGTAACCATTCGGTAAGATTAGTAACTTACCATTCATGAAAGTAATCAAACATGTATTTAAAGATTAGTAATCTTACCATTCGGTAAGATTAGTAACTACACCAATCAACCATTATTGGTCAAATAACCAATAAGGTAAAGAAAACAAGAAACAAAAAATAAAAGTATCTTATATAAAATAAGAGATAAACAACATGTCACAGTTAAATGACAAGAGCAGTCACGTGATGATATGCGTGTAAGTTTTTTTTTTTTTATTTCGGTTTGTCGGTTATTGAATTAGCTATGAGAAGACATTAATAGCATGTCACAGTTGGATGAAAAAAGTAGTCACGTGATCATATGCCTACGTGGTTTTTTTTTTTTTTTTGCTTTTTTTGGAGGTGGAGTGTCGGTTATTCAGTTATCTATGAGAAGAGGTTAATTGCATGTCATAGTTAGATGATAAAAGAAGTCATGGGATCATATGCTTATGTCGTTGCCTCTGAGTACCTACTGAGTCACTTCTCAGTAGGGGCCTCCCCAAGGCCACTCAGCGCGATCCCACGTGGAGGATAGGGGAACGCCCTGCAGATATGCAGGGTACCTCCTGCGGAGTGAGCGACGGACCGAGGGGGGACCCAGTCTCTGGGGGTTTTGAAACATAGCAGAAGCACCCTCGTCTGAAGGTACAAATTCAGACGGAGGAGGAGGAGGAGGGCTCCTCTAATGTACGCTGGACAGGGCCCATCGGCGTATGGATACGTCCCGTCAGTCACAAACCTTTCCCCAGCAATGGACTAAATTTCTGTGTTGCAGAACGCCAAAAGGGTGCACTATCAGTAGTAGATATAGACGGCCCCTTCTAGGGACAGAGAGGAGCGGCTTACCGCTGTCCCGAAGCCATCTAAGAAACCCCTTCTTTACTTTTATTGATAAATATGAACAAGAGATCAAATATGAGAGCCAGTGCTACCACGTCCGTGGTAACAGACGACCGTGCGTTAAGAACTACCGCGTCCGAGGCCGCCGATGACTCGAAGACCGTAAATCGTGCGAATATGTAACAACTCCAAACCTGGAGGCCATTGTTTCTCCAAAAATAACTATGTCAATGGGTACCCTCAAAACTAGAACCATCGCCAAACAAGAAAAAATAGACCTACTCCTAAGAGAGATAAAACGGTACAGCTGGGACGTTATTGGTATGGCCGAAACCCATCTTCCAGTCACTGGTGACGAGAAACACAGAGATGTCACCCTTCTACTTTCGGGACACAATGATGGCAAACACGGACAAGGTGTAGGTTTCCTATTGTCTAATAAGGCCAGAAAACCCTTAATCGTTGTAACCTCTTTCTGGGAAAGGTTCATCATGATCCGCCTGAAAGGTTCAGGAACCAACATCACAATTATCAAAGTTTATGCTCCGGATTCCAGCAAAGGCCACGAAGAGTCTGAAAACTTTTATCTCCAGTTCAAAGCCTAGTTGATTCTGTCCCTAAAAAAGACATAATCATTGTCATTGGTGACTTCAACGCCATCGCTGGAAAAAACTACACAGGACACGAAGATGTAATGGACAAATTTGGCCATGGACAAACGAACAGACGAAGAGAACACCTTATCTAATCTTGCAGAGACAGCGATTTAGTCACTATAAACACACTGTTCAAGCACAGGCCACGTCGTAAGATATCCTGGATCTCACCGGATGGAAAAACTTAAAAATTAGTAGACTACATCCTCGTGTCTAGACAATGGAAAAGGTCCGTCCTAAACACAGCTACGCTAGCTGGTGGCGACTTTGACCGAAGCCACTAGCTCGTTATGTCTAGGTTCATAACGAGACTTAAAACAGCATCAAAGTTGTCTGAGAAAACCCCCTCATTCCGAGTAGATCTCCTGAAAGATGAGAACACACGTATGACATAAGTCACCACCCTATCTGAAAAGATCTCGGAATTCAAGTCGAACTCTCCACCTATCTTGTCCGAGGAAGATATCGACAACCTGGTGACTAGCAGCACAAATATCATATGTGATGTTGCTCATTCCATACTGGGTACCCAAAAAAAACAACCGGAAACCTTGGATAACAGACGAGATCATCTCTCTCTGTGACAAAAAGTGCCAACTCACGAACAAGCAAGATAGTGAAAGCAGGGACCAATACAAGCATCTCAAACGGGTTATAGAGGAAGCTATCGGACCTGCTTATCGCACTTTTATCATAGGCAGCGCAATCGCGCTGACACAATCACGCTGCCTACGTAAAGAACGATGTTGGCACAATGTATTACTTTTTTTCTTTAGACTACGGCACTTCGTATCGAAGGAGTTGTCGTAGAAACATCGAAAAGGGCTCATTCGATTGGAAATTGGAATGACTAGTGCCCTTTTTAAGAGTCGAAAGTAATTGGAAGGCAACTAACACCCCTTCCACGCCCCCCAATTACCCAAACACATCCAATAAAATATTGAGATAGCCATTTTATTCAGCGTAGTTGATTTCCAGACAGAAACTATGTTTTTGAGGAGGACATTCCCCCACAGCCCTAAGGGCAAGGGTTGTACGTTATGCCCTGGGGACATATAAGATCTTTATAGAAGGCGTTGCCGTAGAAACTTCAAAAAAGGCTCGTGCGATTGGAAATTCAAAGGGCTAGTGCCCTTTTTAATAGTCGAAAGTGATTAAAGGGCAACTAGCCCCCCTCTCACGCCCACCTTTTCCCCAAACACATCCAATCAAAATTTTGAGATAGCCATTTTGTTCACGTAGTTGAAAGTTCTGGAAAATAGGTCTTTGAGGATGAAAACCACCTCCACAGCTCTCAGGGCAAGGGTTGTAAGTTATGCCCGGGGGGAATAGAAGGCTTTTATAGAAAGCGTTGTCGTAGAAACTTCAAAAAGGGCTCATTCGATTGAAAATTGAAATGTCTAGTGCCCTTTTTAATAGTCGAAAGCGATTGGAGGGGAACTAACACCTCTTCCACGCCCACCATTTCCCCAAAATATCCAGTCAAAATTTTGAGATAGCCATTTTGTTCGACGCAACTATACCTCTCTCTCACGCCCACCTTTTCCCCAAACACATCCAATCAAAATTTTGAGATAGCCATTTTGTTCAAAGTAGTTGAAAGTTCTGGAAATTAGGTCTTTGAGGATGACAACCCCCCCCCCCACAGCACTCAGGGCAAAGGTTGTAATTTATGCCCTGGGGACATATAAGGTTTTTATAGAAAGCGTTATCGTAGAAACTACAAAAAGGGCTCATTTGATTGGAAATTCTAATAGTTGAAAGTGATTGGAAGGCCCTTTTTAATAGTCGGAAGTGATTGGAGGGCAACTAAACCCCCTTTCACGCCCACCATTTCCTCAAATACATCCAATCAAAATTTTGAGATAGCAAGTTTGTTCAACGTAGTTGAAAGTTCTGGAAATTAGGTCTTTGAGGATGACCCCCCCCCCCCAGCCCTCAGGGCAAGGGTTGTAAGTTATGCCTTAGGAGCATATAAAGTTTTTTATGGAAAGCGTTGTCGTAGAACTTCAAAAGGGCTCATTCGATTGGAAATTGAAAGGTCTAGTGCCTTTTTTAATAGTTGAAAATGATTGGAGAGCAACTGACGCCCCTCATACGACCATCATTTCCCCAAACACATCCAATCAAAATTTTTAGATAGCCATTTTGTTCAACGTAGTTGAAAGTTCTGGAAATTAGGTCTTTGAGGATGACAAACCCCTCACAGCCCTCAGGGCAAGGGTTGTAATTTATGCCCTGGGACATATAAGGTGTTTATAGAAAGCGTTGACGTAGAAACTCAAAAATGGCTCATTCGACTGGGAATCAAAAGGGTTAGTACCCTTTTTAATAGTCGAAAGTGATTGGAAGGCTTGACATTTTTGTAGTAAAGAGCGATGTGGGTACAATGTATAATTATTATTTATTTTTTTTAGACCAGGGCACATCGTATCGAAGGAGTTGTCGTAGACACTTCGAAAAGGTCTCATTCGATTGAAAATAGAAAAGGCTAGTGCCCTTTTTAGTAGTTGAAAGTGATTGGAGGGCAACTAATCCCCCTCCAACACCCATCCTCCCATTTTCCCATTATGTTTAAAAACTAAATGTTGCCTTAGGATTAAATCAAAATGCACTGTATTAATGCTATTTCCCAATAAGGCATCTCAGCAGTATCCCAAGAACGATTGACGGTATTATATTCAAACTTTCCGAGCTACTTCTGCTCTTAAAATTTAACCAACTCAAAATAGCGCAAGTGTATCCAAGCTATCAAAGAAAGTGAACAGATTATTTTGCGAATGGTATCAAGTTTTCTATTTCAGGTCAACTAGAGGATGTATGAAACTAAATTAAACACTACTATTTATGTCCAGATTTTTAAAAGGGTATGTGTTGTTAAAAATTGCTGAAAATATTTCTCAAGCATACAAATAGCAGGCCAAACTATAAAGTCTTAAAAAACGAAAAGATTTAAACTATTATTTTCTTTTTCCCTGAAAAGACTATGTCGATATAAAACGAACAGAAACTACACTAAATAACCGAGTCAAACTCAAAACCCAAGGCCAGAGCATAATTTGCACTCTATTAAAAAAAATATAAATGTTTTTACTTTTATAACTTTAACAAATCAAATAATATCAAAATTTTGATTAATAAATATCAGTACATGTATATTAAACTGACAATGCACATTGATTTGTATTTTTTCCAGTAAATTGCAAATTATAATAATAATAATAATAATATATTACGAAAACAGGCTTGCGCCTCTTATCTACAAAAATTTAAATGATCAAATACTTTATCACTGTAATGATTGTCAATCTTGCTCCTAAATGCATTGACTGAATCTGAGTTGACAGTGTCTGATGGTAGTGCGTTCCACTCGGAGACAATGCGGTTGCTGAATGCCCATCTACCAACATCTCTTCTGTAACGTTCTTCGGTTAGCTAAAACTCGTGACCTCTCAGGTTATTATTCTTGAATGTTATTATCTCTTCTGGAGGGATGTTGTCGTAGTATCTATTGCATATTTTGTATACTTCAATAAGATCTCCTCTCAAAAATCGGTACGAGAGGCTTGGGAGCGATAGTTTTTTCAAACGGTCTTTGTATGATAAGTCTCTAAGTGATGGAACAAATTTAGTAGCCCTCCTTTGGATTTTTTCTATTGCATTGCTGTCTTTTTGAAAAAATGGTCTGGTTGTTGTATGACCGTATTCGATCATTGGTTTCAAGAACGATTTGAAGAGCAGAGAGAACAGTGCTCTTACTGATGATATGAAAGTCAACCCTTTAAAGTCAACTGTTCTTACTATTAATTTCCTTAAAACTCCTCCTTCTTTCTCCTGTCCAATCCCCCCTGAAATGTCCGTTACCACTATGAAATTACTGGGCGTTACCATCTCTAGCGACTTAAAATGGGATTGTCATATTAATGACATCTTAAAACGTGCAAATGCCGCATTTTCCCTCCTTAAACTCCTTAAAAAATTTAAATGCCCTAAATCGCACTGTTTAAGGATTTTCCTGTCATTCGTACGCCCAACCCTTGAGTACGCCTGTCCTGTTTGGCATCCTGGCATGTCCATTGAATTGTCGGACAGAATAGAAGCAGTACAAAAAAGGTGCCTAAGAATTATCTTCAATGAGGGTAAAGTACCTTATATTTCCCTTCTTATGAGAGCTAACCTTGTCACCCTTAAGGAAAGGAGAGCAAAAATTACCTTGCGTTTTGCCAACAATGCCCTTCATAACCCTCGAACAACTCCCCTTTTCCCCGGTCAATATTCACCCCTTCGACCCCGCCTCCCGCGTTCTGTGTCAACAAAAATCCCCCTTCTCGCCCCAATAAGAGTTTGCACTGAAAGATATAGAAGAACTTTTATCCCTTACATAGTTGACATTTTCAACCACTGAATCTCCGCTGCCTCCCCCCCCCCACCCCCCACTCACTCTTTACCTCATAGTTATTAATTTCAATGCCCATTATGCAAATTTGGAGGTTTTATATTTATGTTTGTTAGTCACCAACTAACTTATGTTTTTGTTTTAATCCTACTTTATCCCCTTGTTAATTTTACGAGTTTTTTTTTTTTTTTTTTTGGGGGGGGGGGCATTTTTACTGACTTGGCATTGGCCTTCTATTTTTATGATTTTACTTTGTACTTTGTTTTTAACGTTTTTACGTATTTGACATTGACCCTTTTATAATTTTCTGTTGTTGTTTGATTGTTTGTTTTTGTTGTTCTTTTTTCGCTGTATTTGACGCTAAAGTGCGAATTCGGCCCTTTTGGGCTTGTGATAGCCATTTTTCAGCAATAAATCTTATCTTATCTAGTGCTTGGGAAGGCATAGGAGTTTTGAGCCCTACTCATGTTATTTTCTGCTCGTTTTGAGTTTGACTCGGTTATTTATTGTAATTTCTGTTCGCTTTGGGTTTCATTTATTTATCGATGCTGATTTGTGGTAGTTTCACGCTTGGTAGCTTATTTGATTTTATTTTTGCTTATTTTTGGTTTAATGGAGTTCTTTACTTTTCTTTGAAACACTTATTTTATGGAAAAAGTTTCTTTAATTAATTAAAGAAAAATGCAATCAATGTAAATCGGCCCTCAAGAAAGGAGACTCCCACTGCATGTATAGAAGAGTGCGGCAATTGGCTGATAAGAAAGACATCAAAGCGTGTTCCCTTCTCGACGAACATGGAAATGATATACAATCCACAGACAGAATCCGCTGTCGATGGAACAACTACTTTAAAATTAACTGAATTCGGCCATCCATCCAGACCCAACAATTCTTGACAGCTTCCCCGTAACCTCTACAGACCCAAGTCCTCCCCCTCTTCGCTCTGAAATAGAAGCAGCTATTAGATATTTGAAAACAAAAAAAGCTGCCGGTCTGATGGAATCTAGCCTGAATTCCTGAAATTATACTGTGAAACACTCCTTGACCTTTACCACAAAATTGCCACAGCTGCTTGGGAAAAAGGTCACTTCCTCTCACCCTGGTGCGAAGCAACAATAGTCCTCCTGCATAAGAAAGGCTCTAAAGTTGTCTGCGACAACTATCGCCTAATAAGTATTACCAGCAGCGTCGCAAAAATGCTCACAAGAGTCATACTCGGGCGTATACGAGCCATTTCCTCAATGGTTATTCCAGAATACCAAACCGGCTTCCCACCTAATATATCAACAACTGATGAAATATTCACTGCCCGACAGGTCATGGAAAAGTAAAGCGAACTTGGCCGCAGCATCTACCACCTTTTCATAGACTTCAAACAAGCTTTCAATATTATATGGAGAGAAGGTCTATGGCACATCCTTCTTCACTTTGGCATCCCATCCAACCTGATCTCTCTTATCAAGACATGTATAAGAAGTTCAGAGACCGCTACATGACTGGAGAAGGACTTACCGAAAGCTTCGAAACCTCTACTGGAGTGCTAAAAGGTTGCCTACTATAATCGGAGCTGTTCAATCTCTTCCTACATGCAGCTCTTTCACTCACAGACAACTCGTCCGGCACCCTTATCGGAGGAATAATGATAGATAAACTAGCATATGCCGATGACATAGACTTAATAACTGAGTCCCTTCAAGACCTCCAATCCCAGGCTAACAGCATTCACTCGTCTATCCACCTCTTCGGGATGGCCATCGACACCTCAAAAATGACAGCCATGCTCTGCTCACGTAAGCCTGATTCACAGGTAAATCTCAGCCTTCATCTTGGTGGAGATATTGAGTGGGTGGAAGACTCCGCCAACCTAGGGAGCCTACTTACTTCTGATAACAACCAATTCAAAGACATCAAGAGACACATGACACTTGCGAACTCCGATTTTAAAGCCCTAATGCCCATCTGGAGGAATAAGAATTTATAAGCAATTCTCAAAACAAGACTTTTCTACTCCCAGATTACCCCGATTGCCATCTATGCCTGTGAATCCTGAACGCTTAAAACTGACGATCAGTGTCGCCAAGCTGCCTTTGAAACCAAATCCCTAACGGCTTCATAAAAACGAACGGATTCATAAAAACCATAAAACGGTACTTGGTCTTTAAATGATTCACCTTTTTGAAAAGATGGCGTCATTAATTACCTTAATTATCTCGTGTTTCTCAATGGAACTTCACCAATAATTGTAGTCTATTTAATATATATTAGCTAGATATATTAGCTAGACTATATCAGTCAATGGTTTTACCTTTGATTCGTTTTCCAGCGGTGATTTTGAAAATTTTTGCATCTTCTACTTCATCTCAAATTAAAGCTGTGTATTTTAGATATCTTAAATTTCTACTAGGTTTTCTGCTAAGTGATCGTAATACTTCTTTAAAACATATGTATGGAATAAAGGACCCGCTTGATGTAATAAAGATTAAGTGTGAGCTTTTAGTTCAAAAGGCTCGACATTATCTTGTATATAGAAATTTATTCCCGTTTTTTGAAAAAATCTAACCGATGTTAACCAATTGACGTAGATGGTTGTATTAATCGGTAGTCCTGGTCTTGTTAATTGTAAGTTGTGTCTTATTTAATATATATATATATATAATATTATATATTATAAATATATTTTATATTTATTGAATGTACTCCTCATAGTGTATCTTGAGGGAAAATAAAAGTATTATTATTATTATTATTATAAGGTCTTAAGAATGCAAAACTAACGGATTCATAAAAACCATAAAACGGTACTTGGTCTTTAAATGATTTATCCTTTTCAAACGATGACGTCATTCCAAAGCAACTTCCAGATGAGTTTCGAGTTCTAACTTCTTGTGGCTCTAGCTGCTGAAAATCAACCACTGCAGCAGTGCCACTGGCACTCAAAATACAAACTTCATCACTGAAAAAAAGAAGAAAAACATAAAGCAAGAATTAGGTCTTTCCCATCGTAAGTTCTAAAGTGTTTTTGAATAGTAGCTCAATCTAAATAATAATAATAATAATAATAATATAATACAAAAACGTAGGCCAGAGCCTCTTGCAAAACAGGAAAAAGACAATACAAAAATTTAGATAAATCTTCTAAAGTCACTGAAGTCGTACATACGACTCTCGCATATCTTGTCAAACGAGTTCTTGAAAGACCTGATGGAGGGTGCCAGAACGGTTTCTTCGGGTAGGGAGTTCCAGGTGTCGACGACTCAGTTTCGAAAGGCCCATTTGCTTACATGGACAATAAACTGGACACCTTCGTTAGGTGTTGCCTCAAAATATTCCAAGAGTCAAGCAGTCCTGGTTTTTATACCATAAGTTTTTTAGTGTTTCAAATGTTCCACAAGTCTGCCTCACAGGTACTAGTAGTTGCCGTATTAGAAGCAGCGAAGAAATTTCCCAAAATTTCCAAAAAAGTCTCTTCTATCCCCAAAGTCCCTTCTCAAGTCTTTAACGTAGCAACTTAACAAAAACTAGCCGATGGTGAATTTTACTAGATATTTTTTGAGAAATTCGCAGGTTTCGTAAAAGTGGTTGTGGTAATAGACAACGCGATATTAGAGGCAATAATTTAATTGAAAATTAATATACGAACACATTAATTTCTTTTTATTCATTCACTTTCTAGCGGGATTGAGCCTCCTCTAACTGTCGAAGTAGGGTGTGGAACAGAATTTAACATTATAATAAAGGCATGTCAAGGGGCCATGAGACGACGTGGGTAAACACTAGCTTAGGTGTAATTTTCTTATATAAAAGGTTATTTTTTTTCAACGGAGCTTACTGCTGTATAAATGACGATCTACGCCGCATAAATCTATATGCATTTGGTTAAGCCGAAAAATATTTTTCCGTTATAGCATTCGTATGTTTGTCGTAAATGAAAAATGAACACTCAAAAAGATTTTAAATAAGACTTGGGTAGAGTAAGAAAAAAAATTGAACATTTGTATTACACGAACGTCAAGATTCGTATTACATGAACTCCCCCTAAATGTTCCCTAAAAGTTTCACCTTAATACCCTCAGCGCCATGAGTTACAGTAATCGTAGTGATAGTATTAATAGTATACACATAGTGTCTTCTGGCTAGTTCAAAATCCGCCAAAACTTACCCTTAAAGGTCTTACTAATAATGTAAGCCGTTCTTGAGATCTGCTTTGTCACCTTTTTGAAATCCACATGCTCATAGTTTGTGTTGATTTAGTTCAACATCCGCCTAAATATTTATTAAAAGCTTCACCTTAACACTCTTAGCTTGGGTAGTAGCAATAGTTGTAGTAGCAAAAGTGGCAGCATGCGCATAGCACTTTTGGTTTCTTAAACACCCCCATCAACACACGCTGAAAGTTTTAACTTATTACATTTCTGTTGTATTCTGATACGCCATCTTGACAACCTGTGTTGGCATATTGTGTTTTGATTTAGCTCCATAGAGTTTCAATACATTCCAAACTTTTCGTCTTAATCCCCTTAGTTTTAACGGTAGTAGCAAGAGTAGTAGCTGTAAAATTAAAAACAGTAGCCTTTGCTTTAGTGGCAGTAGTAGTAGAAGAAGTGGTAATAATAGTAGCAGTAGTAGTAGTATGAGTAGAAGCAGTAGCATTAGGGTGCAAATGTTTTCTTTTGGTTAGTTTAACATCCTCCACAACAAACCCTGCTTGCTTCAACTTACCGCACCAAACTGTTCCTAAGATATTGCTATTACACCCTTTTGACAACCTGAATACAGATATCATATTGTAATTAAGTCCCCCCCCCACAAAAAAAATCCTTGAAAATTTCACCTTCATACCCTTAGGGACAGGTGTAATAGTGATCACAGTAGTAATATTGGTATTACTAGTAGCAGTACTAAGTGTAATGGCAGTAGTCCTAGTAGCAGTAGTAGTATTAATGTAATGCCTTTTGATCAGTTGAACATCCCTCTCACCAAATCCTGGAAGTTTGAACTTAATAAAATTATCCAACGCTACGAAATTGCTGATATGTCCTTTTGATAACCTGTCGTTCATATATTTCTTGAAGTTTTCTTCTCAATGCTCTTAACCTTACAAGTTGTTGCTATAGAAGTAGCAGTAAATGTAGCAGTGATAGTAATACTAGTAGTTGCGTGCATATATTTCTTTTGGTCCGATGATCTTCCCATTTAAGTATTCTCTGAAAGTTCCAACTTAATACTCAAATCAGTTCTTGAGATACGCTCTTTTGACAATGTGCATGGACATAGCGTCTTTTGATTTAGTTCAAATTTCCCCTCAATATTTTTAATGGAGCAGCGCGGTAGTAGTAGTGGTAGCAGTTGTAGTGGTAATCGTTGTAATAGTAGTGGTAGCATGCAAATATTGCCTTTTTGAGCATCTTCCTTATCAATTCCTGAAAGTTCCTAATCAATAGACTCAGTCATTCCTGAGTTAAGCACTTTTGAAAACCGGTATACACATAACGTGTTTTGACTTAGTTCAGTCCTCTACTCAACATTCTCTGAAAGGCTAACCTGAAAACTCTTCAACTTTTTGGAAAGTGAAGCTCAAAATACATGCCTTTCTCAATAACATATACTATATGTAAATATTGAATGAACTGCCCTGAGGACTGTGGGAGGTTGACATCCCCAAAGACATAATTACTGGATCTTTCAAAAATACTGAACAAAATATTTCTTTTAAAATTGTGATCTGATGTGTTTTGAGGAATGATAGGCTTGGGGGGGGTGGTTGCCCTCCATTTACATTTGACTCTTAAAAAGGGCACAAGAACATCCGATTTCCAATCAAATAAGCCCCATGCAATCCAAAGTTTATACGACCAAACCTGTTCCATAAAAACCTTACATACCCCAGGGCATAGCTTACAACCCTTGCCCCAGGGCTCTGGGGGGCTGTGTCCACCCTGAAGACTGTTATATACTCTTTGGACTATTGTGAAAAAAATGGCTATCTCACAATTTCGATCAGATACCTTTGGGGAAAAGAGGATGTCAGGGAGGAGAGAGGCTAATTGCCGTCCATTACTTTTGACTCTTAAAAGGGAACTATAACTATACAATTCCAATCAAATGAGCCTCCTCTAAAGGTCACACGACCACTTCTTCCATAAAAACTTTACATGCCCCCGGAGCATAACAAACAACCCTTGCCCCCAGACTCTGGGGGGCTGTGTCATCCCAAAGGCCTTGTTACGGGATCTTTGAACTGTTTTTGAACGAATGGCTGTCTAAAAATTTCTATCAGATACATTTCGGGAAATAATTATAGAAACAGATCCAAACAAGATTGCCGATAAAGTGCTTATAAATTAAATGATAATTTAAAGGTAAAACGAAAATAATCTATATATTAGATGTTGACGAAAATCGTCAAGGCTGGTTATACCTTTGAAGTGAGGGGAAGATAGATTCCACATATCAGGACTCGTGACGCATGTTCCTAAGTCTTTTTCGCAGTTTTTGTTCATTCATTATTACAACAATATCTTTCCAGATGTCCTGGCAATTCAAAAAAAAAGATAAACTTAATCCAAAGCCCTTATCTATCAACCAGAAAAGGTCAAGATTTTATTTTTATTTTTTCTCAATGGTAAATGAAAGGTAAAAGTGAAAATAATCTATAAATCAAATGATGAAGAAAATCGCAAGGCTGGTTGTACTCGCAGACATCAACAAAAGCGAGCTTGCTCTGTCCAGTGTACTAGACTATTTGTAGGATTGTTTACTGATGTGTGGATTAAATAAAGACTATTTTAACGATTCTATTTCTACTATAATACAAGTTATTCATGAAATGGTTTATGAAGAAACAATTCTAGGAACAGATCCAAACAAGATTGCTAAAAGTGCTGATAAACATATCTGGAGACAACATTCTAAAAACGGAGACGAAAATGCTACGTTCTCAAAGGATTCGTTAATATGATATGTATTCGTATATGTATACGTGAACGCATTAATATCGTAGGAATATCATACGTTCTCCAAAGAGGGAAGCTGATACACCTGCTATTTATCAAATAGAGATATTGTATCGGATTAACGACGCTTCTTGACAACTAAGGTCCTTGTGTTAGCGTTGCAATGTATTGCTACAGCTGGGTTTGAACTCGGGGTCCCGTATTACCAAGGTGAGATCAAACCCACAGAGCTACAATAGAACTCAAATAGAGTTGGGTAGATTTGAATGAAAGAGCAATCTGCTGTGTGATGGAAGAAGATGAAAAGGCGTTTGAGATAGAATTCAATCTGTTGTATCCCCGGTTACCCAACTAGGGAAGTAGTGAAAACTGTTTCTTAAGAATCAAATAAAGGTGGAAAGGTATAACCTTCATGGTATATCACATGGAGGTGAAGAAATTTGATCGGACAGCGAACTGCTGCATCCTCGATCCCAAGATACAGGCACAGATAGGTATGCTATTGCGCCCCACGTTCTTCAGATAGGGGGGATGTAGCAAAAATTTCTTGCAATGTATCAGATCGAGGAGGAGACACAAAAACAGGATATCAATGAGCTTAATACCAAGTTATATTGATGTGGAAGTAGGTCCTGCTTCAAACGTCTGTATTTCAGCTGGGGAAGGGGGCAAAACGGGTTCTGGAGCAGTCCCCCCCCCATCTTTTTGGTCAGATAAAAAGGGCTGTAGAACTTCTAATTTTCGTTCAAATGGGCTCTTCCCCAATACTCTAGGACTACTGGTTCGATGCGATCACCCCTGGGGAAAACAAACAAAAAAAGAAACGTCTGTAAACGTTGCATGAAAAGATATTCTAGATAGTATAACCATCCATTGTAACCCTGGTTATCCAGCTAGGGAAGGAGCAGTAACAATTTGTTATGTATAAAATATAGGTGAAGACCTTTTATCCCTGTGGTTCATCAACTGAAGGAGAAGAGAACTGACCACGACAATAATCTGCTTTTTCTCAGTTCTTCAAATAGAGAAGCAGAATATAGATAATGAAAGATTTTAAACTCTTGATAGTACAGTAATATAGTTATATATAGTAATACAGTAATATATAGTAATATAGTAATATAGTAATATAGAGGTTCTCCTAATAAAAACAGAAAAATTGAAATTGTCACTGCTATAATAAACTTAAATAAACATATTTCTTTGCTTAATAAAAAATTACTTTCAGTCAGTGTATTCTTTCTCTTGTGTATACCTATATATCTATATTGTCTTATAGATATATATATCTGGAGCAAGTGTCAATTTTAGAAAAGGGAATATCGATAATTGTTTTTAAAACAATAAACGGTATTCAATAGCAAGGCCGTATCCAGGGGGGATTAGGGGGTTTATATCTATAGATATATATATCTATATATCTATATTGTGGTCTAAAAAAAAGCAGCTTTGCAAACCAACAATGAAGACGGTCTACTGAAGACGGTTGCTGTATATGTGACCGAAATATCTGGACTTTTGTACCTGTTTTTTCACTGTCTAAATAAATGGATTTATCCCCATTTGAAAGTTTATTTGTTTAACTCAAATTTTTTGTTTTGTTTTTTTTCTGTGCATATAAATACGTATTGGAAGCTAAGTATTCAGATTAGAAATTTATTTTACCCAATTTCATTGAAACTTTTAACTGTTACAAATTAAATGAAAATAACAGTTAAAACGTCTAATCATGACAGCGAATAAAAAAAATACTAAAAAAAAGCTAAAAAAATCTCAGATATTGGCTTCATTTGTGAAAACCTTTATCAAACGAAAATGATCCAAAGAAAAAAACATACAAAACAACTCAAACTTCTTTTTTTCTGTGCATATAAATATGTATTGGAAGCTAAGTGTTCAGATTAGAAGTTTATTTTATTTAAAGAAGTTTATTTTTTTATAACTTTCATAAATCAAACAATATTAACATTTTGATTACTAAATATCAGTATATGTTTATTAAACTGACAATGCACATTCATTTGTGTTTTTTTCAGTAAAGTGCAAATTATATTCTTGCCCTGGGAAGGCATAGGGGTTTTGAGCCCAACTCATGTTAATTTCTGCTCGTTTTAAGTTTGACTCGGTTATTTATTGTAATTTCTGTTCGCTTTGGGTTTCATTTAATTATCGATGCTGATTTGTGGTAGTTTCACGCTTGTTAGATTATTTGAGTTGATTTTTGCTCATTTTTGGTTAAATGGAGTTCTTTACTTTTCTTTAAAAATTTATTTTGTGGTAAAAATTTTCTTAATTAATTTCTGTTCGTTTTATATTGGAATAGTCTTTTCAGTGAAAAAGAAAATAATTCTTTAAACGTTTTCTTTTTTGTAAGACTTTATAGTTTGGCCTATTATTCGTATGCTGGAGAAAATTTTTCAGTAATTTTTAAAAACATGCACCATTTTAAAAATCTCGACACAAATAGTAGTGTTTAATTTAGTTTCAAACCTCCTCTAGTTGACCTGAAATAGAAAACTTGATACCATTCGCAAAAAAAAAAAAATCTGTTTACTTTCTTGGATAGCTTGGATACACTTACGCTATTTTGATTTGGTTAAATTTTAAGACCAGAAGTAGCCCCGAAAGTTTGAACATAATACCCTCAGTCGTTCTTGGGATACTGCTTAGATGCCTATTGGGATTTAGCATTAACACAATGCATTTTAATTTAATCTTAAGGCAACATTTAGTTTTTAAACATAATGGGCAAATGGGAGGGTGGGCATGGGAGGGGGTCCAGTTGCCCTCCAATCACTTTCTACTATTAAAAAGAGCATAAGCCCTTTCTTTTTTCAATCGAAAGAGCCCTTTTCGAAGTTCCTAAGACAGCTCCTTAGATACGAAGTGCCCTGGTCTGACAAAAAAAAAAATAATAATAATAATACATTGTACCCACATCGATCTTCACTATAAAAATTTAAAGCCTTCCAATCACTTTCGTTAATTAAAGAGGGCACTAGCCCTTTCAATTTTCAATCGAATAAGCCCTTTTTGAAGTTTCTACGACAACGCTTTCTATTAACACCTTATATGCCCCCAGGGCATAAATTAAAATCATTGCCCGGAGGGCTGTGAGGAGGTTGTTATCCTCAAAGACCTAATTTCCAGAACTTTCAACTACGTTAAAAAAAATGGCTCTCCCAAAATTTTGATTGGATGCGTTTGCGGAAACGTGGGCGTCAGAGGGTGGTTAGTTGCCCTCCAATCACTTCTGACTATTAAAAAGGGCACTATTCCTTTCAATTTTCAATCGATTAAGCCCTTTTTGAAGTTTCTACGACAACGCTTTCTATAAAAAAAACCTTACAAGCTCCAAGGCATAACTTACAACCCTTGACCTGAGGGCTGTGAGGGGTTCTCATCCTCAAAGATATAATTTTCGGACCTTTCGACTACGTTGAAAACAATAGCTATTTCAACCCTAGCCCTGAGAGCCGTGGGGGGAGTGTCATCCTCAAAAACATAATTTCCAGACTTTTTAACTACGTCGAACAAAATGGCTATCTCAAAATTTTGATTGGATGTGTTTGGGGTGGGTGTGAGAGGGGTGTTAGCTATCCTCCAATCGCTCTCGACTATTAAAAAGGACACAAGCCCTTCAAATTTCCAATCGAAAGAACCCTTTTTGAATTTTCTACAACATCACTATCTACAAAAACCTTATATACCCCCAGGGCATAACCTACAACACTTGCCCCGAGGGCTCTGAGGGGGTTATCATCCTCAAAGACCTAATTTCTAAAACTTTCAACTACGTTGAACAAAATGGCTATCTAAAAATTGTGATTGGATGTGTTTGGGGAAAAGGTGGGCGTGAGAGGGGGGTTACTTGCCCTCAAATCACTTTCGAATATTAAAAAGGGTACTAGCCCTTTGAATTTCCAATCGAATCAACCCTTTTTCAAGTTTCTACGACAAAACTTTCAATAAAAACCTTATATGTCCTCAAGACATAACACAGCCCTTACCCTGGGGGCTGTTTAGGGAATTTCATCCTGTTAGATATAATTTCCGGACCTTTCAACTACTTTGAATAAAATGGTTATCTCAAAACTTTGATTGGATGTGTTTGGGGAAATAGTGGGTGCGAGAGGGGGGTTAGTTGCTCTCCAATCATTTTCGACTATTAAAAGGGCACTAGCCATTTCAATTTCCAATCAAATGAGCCGTTTTTGAAGTTTCTACTACAGCGCTTTCTATAAAAAACATTATATGCCCCCAGGGCATAAGTTACAACCCTTGGCCTGAGACCTAATTTCCAGAACTTTCAACTGAGTTGAACAGAATGGCTATCTCAAAATTTTATTTATATGTGTTTGGGAATAGGTGGGCGTGAGAGAGGGGTTAATTACCCTACAATCACTGTCGACTATTGAAAAGGGCACTAGCCCTTTGAATTTCCAATCGAATGAGCGATTTTTAAGTTTCTACGACAAAGCTTTCTATAAAAACCTTATATGCCCCCAGGGCAAAACTTGCAACCCTTGCCCTGAGGGCTGCGGAGGATTCTCCTCGTCAAAAACACAATTTCTATCTGGAAATCAACTACGCTGAACAAAATGGCTATCTCAAAATTTGGATTGAGTGCTTTGGGGGAAATGCTGGGCGTGGAAGGGGTATTAGTTGCCTTTCAATCACTTTCGACTATTAAAAAGGGCACAAGCCACTCAAATTTTCAATCGAATGAGCCCTTTTCGAAGAATCTACGACAACTCCTTTGATACGAAGTGCCATGGTCTAAGACCAAAAACCAAAAATAAATAATACAGGGCACATTAGATTGGAAATTGGAATGGCTAATGCCGTTTTTAATAGTCAAAAGTGATTGGAAGGCAACTAACACCCCTTCCACGCCTACCATTTTCCCAAACACATCCAATTAATTTTGGGATAGACATTTTGTTCAGCGTAGTTGATTTTCAGATAGAGATTATATTTTTGAGGAGGACACTCCCCCACAGCCCTCAGGGCAAGGTTTTTATAGAAGGCTTTGTCGTAGAAACTTGAAAAAGGGCTCATTCGATTGGAAAAAGGGCTAGTGCCCTTTTTAACAGTCGAAAGTGATTGGAGGGCAACTAAACCCCCTCTCACGCCCACCTTTTCCCCAAACACATCCAATCAAAATTTTGAGATAGCCATTTTGTTCAACGTAGTTGAAAGTTCTGGAGATTAGGTCTTTGAGGATGAACCCCCCCCCCCCCCCCCCCCACAGTCCTCAGGGCAAGGTTTTTTTAGTTATGCCATGGGGGCATATAAGATTTTTACAGAAAACTTTGTTGTAGAAACTTCGAAAAGGGCTCATTCGATTGGAAATTGGAGTGGCTAGTGTTTTAATAGTCGAAAGTGATTGGAAGGCAACTAACACCCCTTCCACGCCCACCATTTCCCAAAACACATCCAATCTAAATTTTGATAGCCATTTTTTTCAAAGTAGTTGAAAGGTTCGGAGATTATATCTTTAAGGATGACACTCCCCCCACAGCCCTCAGTTGTAAGTCATGCCCTGGGGACATATAAGGTTATTATTGAAAGCTTTGTCGTAGAAACTTGTAAAAGGGCTCATTCGATTGGAAATTCAAAGGGCTAGTGCTCTTTTTAATAATCGGAAGTGATTGGACGGCAACTAACCTTCCTCTCACGATGACCTTTTCCCCAAACACATCCAATCAAAATTTTTAGATAGCCATTTTGTTCAACGTAGTTAAAGGCTTTAGAAATTAGGTCTTTGAGGGTGACAGCCCCCTCATAGCCTTCGGGGCAAGGGTTGTAAGTTTTGCCCTGGGGGCATATAAGGTTTTTATTGATAGTGATGTTGTAGAAACTTCAAAAAGGCTCATTCGGTTAGAAATTAGAAGGGTGCGTGTCCTTTTTAATAGTCGAAAGTGATTGGAGGTTAACTAACACCGCTCTCACACCCACCATTTCCCCTAACACATCCCATCAAAATTTTGAGATAGCCAGTTTATTCGACATAGTTAAAAGTCCGGAAATTATGTTTTTGAGGATGACTCTCCCCCTACAGCCCTCAGGGCAAGGGTTGTAAGTTATGCCCTGGGGGACATATAAGGTTTTTTTATAGAAAGCGGTGTCGTAGAAACTTCAAAAAGGAAACAGTCGCTTGGAAATTCAAAGGCTAGTTCCCTTTTTAATAGTCGAAAGTGATTGGAGAGGAAGTAACCACCCTGTCACGCCCACCATTTCCCCAAACACATCCAATCAAAATTTTGAGATATCCGTATTGCTCAACGTTGTAGAAAGGTCCAAAAATTATGTCTTTGAGGAGGACAACCCCCTCAGAGCCCTCAGGGCAAGGGTTGTAAGTTATGCCCTGGGGCATATAAAGTTTTTATAAAAAGCATTGTCGTAGAAACTTCAAAAAGGGCTAATTCGATTGGAAATTGAAAGGGCTAGTGCCCTTTTTAGTAGTTGGAAGTGACTGGAGGGCAACTAACCCCCCTCTCATGCCCACCATTTGCCAAGACACATCAAATAAAAATTTTAAGATAGGAATTTGTTCAACGTAGATTAAAGTTCTGGACATTAGGTCTTTGAGGATGACACCACCCCCCAACCCCAGCCCTCTGGGCAAGGGTTGTAAGTTATGCTCTGGGGGCATATAAGGTGTTAATAGAAAGTGTTGTCGTATAAACTCAAAAAGGGCTCATTCGATTGTAAATTGAAAGCGCTAGTGCCCCTTTTAATAGTCAAATGTGATTGGAAGGCTTGACATTTTCATAGGCTACGCAATAGCACTGTCTCAGTAAAGAACGATGTTGGCACAACGTTTTATTTAGACCAGGGCACTTCGTATCGAAGGAGTTGTCGTAGAAACTTGGAAAAGGGCTCGTTCGATTGGAAATTGGAACGGCTAGTGTCCTTTTTAATAGTCGAAGGTGATTGGAAAGCAACTAACGCCCCTTACACACCCACCATTTCCCCAAACACACCCAATCAAATTTTGAAATAGTCATTTTGTTCACCATAGTTGATTTCCAGATAGAAATTATTATTTTGAGGAGGACACTCCCCCATAGCCCTCAGGGCAGGGGTTGTAAGTTATGCCCTGGGGGAATATAAGGTTTTATAGAAGGCTTTGTTGTAGAAACTTCAAGAAGGGCTCATTCAATTGGAAAGTCATAGGGCAACTAGCCTTTCTAAGGTCGAAAGTGATAGGAGGGCAACTAACCCCCCTCTCACACCCACTTTTTCCCCAAAAATATCCAGTCAAAATGATATAGCCATTTTGTTCAACGTAATTGAAAGCTCTGGTAATTAGGTCTTTGAGGATGACAACTCACCCCCACACAGCCCTCGGGGCAAGGGTTGTAATTTATGCCCGGGTGGCACATAAGGTTTTTATAAAAACCGTTGTCGTAGAAACTTCAAAAAGGGCTTATTTGATTGGAAATTGAAATGGCTAGTACTTTTTTAAATAGTCGAAAGTGATTCAGAGGCAAATAACACCCCTTCAACGTCCACCATTTACCCAAAGACATCCAATCCAAGTTTTGAGATAGCCATTTCGTTCAGCGTAGTTGACTTCCACATAGAAATTATATTTTTGAGGAGGACACTCCCCAACAACCTTCGGACAAGGATTGTAAGTTATGCCCTGGGAGCATATAAGGTTCTTATAGAAAGCGTTGTCGTAGAAACTTCAAAAAGAGCTCATTCGACCGGAAATTGAAATGGCTAGTGCTTTTTTAATAGTTGAAAATGATTGGAAGGCAACTAACCCCCTCTCACGCACACCAATTCCCCAAACACATACAATGAAAATTTTGAGATAGCCATTTTTTTAACGTAGTTGAAAGTTCTGAAAATTATGTCTTCGAGGATGACACCCCACCCCCACAGCCCTCAGTAAAGGGGTCGTAAGTTATGCCCTGGGGGCATATAATCTTTTATAGAAAGCGATTTTGTAGAAACTTTAAAAAGGACTCATTCGCTTGGAAATTCAAAGGGCTAGTGCCCTTTTTAATAGTCAAAAGTGATTGAAGGGCAACGAACCCCCCTGTCATGCCCACCATTTCCCCAAAAACATCCAGTCAAAATTTTTAGATAGCCATTTTGTTCAATGTAGTTGAAAGTTCTGGAAATTAGGTCTTTGAGGATGACACTCCCCCGAAAGCCCTCAGGGCTTAGGTTGTAAGTTATGCTCTGGGGGTATATAATGTTTTTATTGAAAGCTTTATCGTAGAAACTTGAAAAATGGCTCATTCGATTGAAAATTAAAAGGGCTAGTGTCCTTTTTAATAGTCAAAAGTGATTGGAGGGCAACTAATCCCCCTCTCACGCCCACCTTTTCCCCAAATACATCCAATCCAAATTTTGGTATAGGCATTTTGTTCAACGTAGTTGAAAGTTCTGGAAAACTAGGTCTTTGAGGATGACGACCCCCCAACAGCCCTCAGGGCAAGGGTTGTAAGTTATGCCCTGGGGCATATGAGGTTTTTATAGAAAGCGTTGTCGTAGAAACTTCAAAAAGAGCTCATTTGATTGGAAATTGAAATGGCTAGTACTTTTTTAAATAGTCGAAAGTGATTGGGAGGTAAATAACACCCCTTCAACGTCCCCCATTTCCCCAAACAAATCCAATCAAAGTTTTGAGATAACCATTTCGGTCAGCGTAGTTGATTTCCACATAGAAATTATATTTTTGAGGAGGATACTCCCCAACAACCCTCCGGGCAAGGGTTGTAAGTTATGCCATGGGGGCATATAAGGTTCTTATAGAAACCTTTGTCGTAGAAACTTGAAAAAGGGCTCATTCGATTGGAAATACAAAGGGCTAGTGCCCTTTTTAATAGTCGAAAGTAATTGGAGGGCAACTAACCCCCCTCTCATGCCCACCATTTCCCCAAACACATCCAATCAAAATTTTTAGATAGCCATTTTGTTCAACGTAGTTGAAAGTTTTGGAAATTAGGTCTTTGATGATGACAAACCCCCCCCCCCCCTCAGCCCTCAGGCCAAGGGTTTTAAGTTATGCCCTGGGGGCATATAAGGTTTTATAAAAAAGTGCGGTCGTAGAAACTTCAAAAAGGGCTCATCTGATTGGAAATTGAAATGGCTAGTGCCCTTTTTAATAGTTGAAAATGATTCGAGAGCAACTAAACCCCTCTCACGCTCACCATTTCCCCAGACAGATACAATCAACATTTTGAGATAGCCATTTTTCAACGTAGTTGAAAGCTCTGGAAATTATGTCTTTGAGTATGACAATCCCCCCATAGCCCTCAGGGCAAGGGTTGTAAGTTATGCCCTGCGGTCATATAAGGTTTTTATTGAAAGCGATGTTGTAGAAACTTTCAAAAGGGCTCATTCGACTGGAAATTGAAAGGGCTAGTGCCGCTAGTCCCCAAACACATCGAATTGAAGTTTTGAGATAGCAATTTTGTTCAAGGTAGTTGAACGTTCTGGAAATTCTCTACTTAAGGAAGACAAACCCCCACAGCCCCCAGGGCAAAGGTTGTAAGTTATGCCATGGGGGCATATAAGGTTTGTATAGATAGCGTTGTCATAGAAATTTCAAAGGGGGCTCATTCAATCAGAAACTGAGGGGGCTAGAGCCCTTTTTAATAGTCGAAATGATTAGAGGGTAACAAACACCCCTCTCACACCCACCACTTCCCCAAACACATCCAATCAAAATTTTGGGATAGCCATTTTGCTGAACGTAGTTGAAAGTTCTAGAAATTAGGTTGAGGATGACAACCCACCCTACAGCCCTCAGGACTAAGGTTGTAAGTTATGCCCTGAGGGCATATAATGTTTTTATAGAAAGCGTTGTCATAAAAATTTCAAAAAGGGTTCATTCAACTTGAAATTGAAAGGGCTAGTGCCCTTTTTAATAGTCGAAAGTTATTGAAGGGTAACTAACCCCACTCTCACACCCACCTTTTCCCAAAACACATCCAATCGAAGCTTTGAGATAGCGACTTTGTTCAACGTTGTTGAACGTTCTGGAAATTATCTATTTAAGGAGGAAAAACCCCCACAACACCCAGGGCAAAGGTTGTAAGTTATGCCCTGGGGGCATATAAGGTTTGTATAGATAGCGTTGTCGTAGAAGTTTCAAAGAGGGCTCATTCAATTGCAAATTGTGAGGGCTAGTGCCCTTGTTAATAGTCGAAATGATTAGACGGTAACAAACACCCCTCTCACGCCCACCATTTCCTCAAACACATCCAATCAAAATTTTGAGATAGCCATTTTGCTGAACGTAGTTGAACGTTCTGGAAATTAGGTCTTTGAGGATGACAACCCCTCCCCCCACCTCACAGCCCTCAGGACTACGGTTGTAAGTTTTGCACTGAGGGTATATAATGCTTTTATAGAAAGCGTTGTCGTAAAAATTTCAAAAAGGGTTCATTCAATTTGAAATTGAAAGGGCTATTGCCCTTTCAATTTTTTAAGGAAGTTATGATTGTTTAACTTCAAAAGAGGATCAGTCTTTTGCCCTGAAAAAGATTATGTCAATGCAAAACGAACATAAATTAATGAAAAAAACTTTTGCAAAAAATAAGTTTTCCAAAAAAAAAGTAAAGAACTCCATTAAAACAAAAATGAACAAAAATAGAATCAAATAATTTACCAAGCATACAACTACCACAAACCATTATCAATAAACAAGTGAACCAAAAACAAACAGAAATTTAAATAAGTCAAACTCAAAACGAAAAGAAACTAATCTGAATACAGTTCTAAACCCTATGCTTTCTAAAAGTCAGAATATAATTTGTACTTTACTGAAAAAATTCTTTTAAATGTTTTCAGTTTTATAACTTTAGGAAATCGAAAATTAATTAGGATTTTAAGGAATAAATATCACCATATGTATATTAAACTGACAATGCACATTTTTTTCAGTAAATTCATTTGAATTTTTTTCAGTAAAGTACAAATTATGTTCTGGCTTTGGGAAGGCATAGGGGATGTGAGCCCTTCTCATCTTAATTTCTGCTCTTTTTTAGTTTGACTCGGTTATTTATTGTAATTTCTGTTCGTTTTGGATTTCTTTTATTTATCGATGCTGATTTGTGGTAGTTTCACGCTTGGTAGATTATTTGATTTTATTTTTGCTCATTTTTGGTTCAATGTAGTTCTTTACTTTTCTTTGAAAAACTTATTTGTGGAAAAAGTTTTATTCATTAATTAATTAATAAATATCCGTTACATGTAATTTAAACTTATTTTTAGAAAGCGAAATAAAAGAAAGTGAATTAACGTAACTTTCATAAATGCTCCAAAACTTTATTATTGATTTTTTGGAGAAAATCTAGATGGTTCAGTATGAATTCTATGAGAAAACGAATTCTAAGGCAAAATAAATATTTTACCTTAGAATTATGCAGCTAAGAACAAAGACCACACTGGCTTACGATCACAGAGAAAAAAAAACAGTTCCAGTAAATGATGACTTTTTAGGGAATAAGATAAGTTAAAAAATATTTAATTTTATACACTGTACACAGATTTCATAAGAAATCTTGAGTTTGTATCCAAAAACAATATCTAATTAGCGTTTATAGAAACGAATGAATGGCTTTCCCAATAGTCTTGCAAAGAGTATGAAAAACCGGTAAGTTTTGAAACTGGCAATGGAGCATTAAAAAATCGTTGGCCTCTAGGCACGTACGTAAGGAGTAGAGTATCGGGGCTAACTTCCCACTCCCCATAAGATTTATCTTTTTTTTATTCTTGGGCCCTTTTTTTAGCAGAAATTTTTTATTATTATTGGTATCAACCTGGAGAAAATCCCGTGTAAGTCTCTGCCAGCGTCATCTAGCTTCTCGTAGCTGTTGAAGATTTTTTGTTTTCGGTTTTGTTTTTTTTATCTGTGATTCTTTTAAGTTTGATAAACGTTTCTGTGGTATAATTTTCGCTCTATATCCACTCCTGAGATTTAATTTTGCAATTGTACTTCTTTCAAAAATAGCAGAAAGTCCCTCATTTTTAACTTTGTTTGTTTAACTTAGACATAACTGAAATATTAAAAATGCTTCATTTTACATACAGAACCTAAATATACAACGTTCATTAGAATTCAGAATTTATAATCCAGAGGGCATCCCCTGCATATCCTTAAGGTGATGTCCATACCTCTAACGGATAAAGTATTTATAAGCTATTTGTATCAAAGCATTTGTCAAAAGACCTTCACCTTTGAATAATTATTTGTTTCCAAATTTTTAGCAGAAGAAAGTGTGTGTAATTCAATTGATTCAACTGAATTAATTAATTCATAATTAATAAAAATTAATTCAATACATGTTTGTATAGCTTTGACATCAGCAGTTTCGAGCACAATGAGCTTCATTATAGTATAGCCAAAATGTACAAAATATATAACGGTCACCATCGTTTGAAATTTTTGAGTCCTTGGGCCCCATGAAACACAGCTGGACCCCTAAACTTTACTAATATTTAGCGTTATCAAAATAGATGAAATATACATTGTATACTTCGAGTTTATTTCGAGTCTTGTATGAAATCTTTATCCTTCTGGCTTGGTCTTGTTTCATCTGTTTTGGACAATATTTCTCCTTTATAAGATCACTGACCTGTGTGTTTTTGGCCTTCAAAGAGTTAGGACATCGTAATCATTACACTACGAGCCTTGTCTTCAATCCAAACACAACCGAAGCATTAAATGTCTCCTAGTAACTTTAGAAAAGAAACATATTTTCATAAAAAATCACATACCAAATACTAGTCTGCTCAGTATAACCAAGAACGAACGTACAACCAAGAGTTCGTGCATGTGATCTAATCTCCATTCGTAACTCTGCCCACCATGCGTCTCTTGTCTCCGGCTCATCAGGATTAGTAATTCTGTCCAACAGCTTGACGGACCGAGCACTGACTATACCACCTAGAAAAAATATATTTTGAATTTTTGCGTTAATCGCAATTTTTCTGTAAGAAACATCCGTTAGCATCCAGCATTTGAGTTTAAATAATTGGACTATTTTTTGCTGGATTTTGATAGTATGAATTCCCAAAGTAATCAGGAAAATTTTTATATTCCATGTACGTTATTTTCGTGTCAGTATTGCCATCAGGACGTTGCCCACTTTTCTTTTCTTTTTTTATTTTTTTGGGGGACCCCCAAATTTAGAAAATATTAGTTATCCAATGAAGTTTGTGGGAAAAGCAGCTCGAGTGCCCGTACTTCCCACAAGTCAAGAAATCTCTCTGAAAGTTAAACGTAAGTATTTGTCAGGTCCTCGAACTATGAACTGTATCTATTCCTTGAAATCTAGTTGATTATAAATGAAGCCATGCTTAGTGGATAATACCGTTTTAAACTTTTTTTTCGGTCATTAAAAGCGGGTACAAAATATTACAGTGGTAAAGGCAATTCAGTATTTCAAAGTTGATACGCTAATTAAGGCAAAGGGATATTTATGACATTTAGCGAATATGCCTACTCGTCCTTCAGATCGTGCAAAGTCCACGTTCAAAGCATGGTGATTATCAGTAGTATCTTGAACGCCTTGCCATCAATTGCTCCTCCCATATTGTGAATCTGAGGTCATTTAGCAGAGAGTGGCGTGTGGTACTTGATGACAAAGTTGCAGCAAAGTCTCTTTCCGATGCTTGAAACAGTGGTACGGACACCGATGCTACGATGAACACTCCCAATCATTGTGGTCTTATTATACATGTTCCTGATGAGGTTTTATCTAACACTTTCGTCTTGTGGAAGCAAGAATGTCGTAACTGACACCCCTAGTCAAAATTGAGTTAGGGACCCTACCAGAGTTATTTTTACGAGCTTTCTAATGATGTAGCTCGTTTGGTAGTACGATGCCTCCTGACTGAGTACGTCAAAAATTTAACTTCATAGTAAGTGCATGTTTTTCCCTTTTGTGAAATCGGAAACTGTCGTAACTGACCGGAGGATTAACCTCCGGTTAGTTACGACATCAAATGAACAAAGCGTTGGATTTTCAGCAGGCCTCCAGCATTTATAAATACGCTTATGATCCAAGTTAAGCAACTTCAGTTTAAACAAGGCTACTAAAAAGAGTTGGTTACAAACTGTCATTTTCTGACGAATCAGTCTCTGAAATAAACATTGCTGTGGAGGCTAAACTTATGGCAAGGAAAGACACTTCTTCCATAAAAGTGGTTGGGTTTCTTGTTGTCCCAAAGCTGTTGGATTTCAAACCTGTCTTTACTATTGAAAAAATCAATGATGTGCAATCAGCCTACAGGTTTATGTCTCCTCTAAATGAGGAGTACTACAAGTGTGTTTTGCAAGCATGAATCAAGACAACAACCACCCACCCACTGCAGTATAGACAGCAATCCTAGAAGAAGAAGCTCCAACCCCCTCCCCCATTAAAAAATGTGAGAAAGGAGAAAGGCAATCAGTAGAGACCCAATAAGTTACCTTGCTTTTTTTTACAAAGTAGTCAAAACCTCTGAAGTTGTATTATAATCACTATGTATTAAATTCAGTTTAAACGACCAAAGTATTACAAAAAGGTAGAAACGCCACGTCTGAGCCTTAAGATAAGCCTTGGCCATTCATGAGAAAATATTGATGAAAAATTGTCGTAACAAAATGGAAAAGGAAGCATAGCGCTCTCTACACTTTTGTCGTAACTATTTTAGCAGCAAAAAAGGGCGGGCAAAAATGTCATATCCGTTTTTTGTTCGACATTTTGATCTAGTAAATCTTGTCCAACAGGACCATAATTCTACCAAGAGGTTTCCCTTACTAGCGGCTTTAAATTGGTGTTTCATCCGTTTTCTATCTACCATACGTTCAGCTCCGCAAAAACTGATTTTTTCAATTGCGTTTTTCTCGGAATTTTGAAAAGTGCTGACACGACATTCTTGCTTTCACAAGGCGATTTGTGTTCAATGGATCAGAATCTGTAGCAATGAACAACCCTATTATCCTGAGCTGTGACCGCTACTGTATGCATGCATATCAATACCTGCCAATGAGGTGTTTTCACTGCCAAAAGCGCACCAGACCTTCAGGTAGGCTCTTAGTACTAATCAGTTCTCATCTTACACCATCTATGTTTCTTGAGAACGAGAATAATCTTGGTATAGAATTGCAAATCTGGTGATATAATGCTGCTACTTCCCGACTGATTACATGGATCTGACTTCCAAAGAAAAATTGTCCCCTGCTACAGCAAAAATTACTAAGTCTTTGCAGCAATGTGCCCTTGCATCTCATCTCGCTTGCTGGGGACGTTAATTGTGCTTTCACATTGCCGGATTAGTCAAGAGGTCAAATAATTACATCTGTTTTTTTACAATCTGAATCTTATCCCGAACTATTCGTATACATATCTGAAAAAACTCGAGAAAAGTAGCTCAGTTGATTTCATGCTCTGGTCGAATCATGTGACTACGAATGGATCAGGCTATGTTGACTTTAACCCTTTGGTATCGGATCATTTACCATTCTCGAACTGTTTTATCATAATAGTATTCCCTTTCTAAAAGGAACTGAAGCGGGATACGAAATATGACTCGAAGAAAATCGACGTGGATGCATATAAAGCGGAGCTCAATGTCATGCTCAACAAAATTAAATTCCCCTTCCTACTACTGCAACAATCCTCAGAGCTTCCGGACTAGGAGGAACCGATTTCAATCAATGTTTACTGTAGCGAAATCATATTTGCAACGCGCTGTGCCGACAGCTGCGTCTTTCTTTAACGCGAAGTACATTTGGGGTCAGAAATACGTTGTTGGTCACTTAATTCGGCCTTACAGATATCTACAAATCTTCCAAGTTGTGGTACCAGATAACGAATGATTGTGACCAGCTAAAGTATGGCGCCGTTAATGACGGAACATTATATACTAAGCGCCATTTTGCTTAGTATCTAACCAATTATAGGGCTCAAATGATTGATCACATTAATGGCGCCATTAATGTAAAATCTGGCACCATTAATGACATAAGATTACATACTGAGCGCCGTTTTGCTAAGTGTCTCACCAATCACAGGGCCGAAATTATTGATCACACAAGGAGAATTTCTCAAATAACCCAAATGAAATTTGGAGATATATAGGAAGGGAAAAGGCCCTATCACCTCAGACCTACCAAGTGAGAGTGACTGGATCAAATATTTTACAAGTGAATTTCCTCCCCCTGGTCCTATGTTAGGATGCCATTTCGAACCTCTACTAGTAGACAGTCTGGTCGGTGTTGAATCGCATGCTGTTTTGGTAGTGCCAGCCTCAGATACATATTGCGCTATCATTCGCCTTCGGAAAAAGCTCTCGCGTAAGAATGACCAGCTATGCGGTTTTCATTTACTATATGCAAGTGATAACCTTCATCTACAGCTAGATGAAGTAATAAGCTTCATCTACAGTTATTACAAAATTAGTTTTAACTCTGGTATTGTTTCCAAATTTTTCAGTATTAGTAAATCTACTCATGCTATAAAACAGATAAAACAGCCGGCAGTGCTGCTCTTATAGACCTATAAGAGTTTCTTCTGTTCATTATAAGTTGCTGGAGTTATCATGCTTGCAACAACAGCTGCAATCTACTAAAGAATCATCCACGGTCTATAGTAGCCAAAATATTAAAAACGCGTTTTGAAAATTAGTGCTAGTGAGAAAACATTGCCTATTTGTACCTGATTCAGGAGTGGTAGCTATTATTTCGACTATTCGTAACAGTAAACATTCGTTGCGAAAACAAATTTATGGGGAATTCCGAAAAATGACATGTCAAGTCGCCTCAATAGTTGAAGTTGATAATTAGTACAAAAAAAAAAACTGTAATCAAACAACCAAAATATCTATTGCAAGAAAACCGCACAGCAGCAAAAATAGAGATAACATCTTAAAAGAGGCGAAAAGACATTCAAAAGAGACAAAAGAGGCCGTTGAAAGGAGCAGCACTCGAGCAAATTCATCGATGATTACTGTCTTGTGAGTTAAGAGGCCGTTGAAAGGCCGTTGAAAAGAGGCCGTTGAAAGGAGCAGCACTCGAGCAAATTCATCGATGATTACTGTCTTGTGAGTTAAGAGGCCGTTGAAAGGCCGTTGAAAAGAGGCCGTTGAAAGGAGCAGCACTCGAGCAAATTCATCGATGATTACTGTCTTGTGAGTTAAGAGGCCGTTGAAAGGCCGTTGAAAAGAGGCCGTTGAAAGGAGCAGCACTCGAGCAAATTCATCGATGATTACTGTCTTGTGAGTTAAGAGGCCGTTGAAAGGCCGTTGAAAAGAGGCCGTTGAAAGGAGCAGCACTCGAGCAAATTCATCGATGATTACTGTCTTGTGAGTTAAGAGGCCGTTGAAAGGCCGTTGAAAGGAGCAGCACTCGAGCAAATTCATCGATGATTACTGTCTTGATGAGTTGTCTTGTGATCAAGATTTTTAAACAAATCAAACTTTAAAGAGCGGTTTGGGTAAAAGTCTTACTCTAAATAGCGGCTAGGGTAGGAGTAATAAAACTAATCTTTGACAGAAAGTCAATTTTTGGTAGGTTAGCCAGTATTGAGAACATGGTTTGTTCTTTACTAGGATCTTCGTAAGAAAAAGCAGAAGTTTTTTTTTTTTCCTGTGTCTGATATATCATAAGCAAGTGCATTTGCCAATATCAATCATGTGTCTAAGAATAGGTCATAGTATTGATCATATATTAGTCTAGTTCCAAGCATAGACTTGAACTAGAATAGTTCAGGGACATGGACACTGGTCCATCTTATATTTTTTACTTTATGAAAACAAAAATTTAAAATTATATTAAAATTTCCATTGACGATTTCACTTTTCCTATTTCACTTTTTGTGAATTTCCAATTTCACTTTTTCCGCTTAGGTAATTTTTATTTGTTTTAGAAATTCTTTTAAGAGATGAAACAATTTCTGAACATTGCTTGCAGCAGAAAGATTCTGAAGACAGATGTTTAAAAGACCATAACGATATATGTGATGACAAGGAGACTGTAAGCAGAGCTTACACACATACAAATGCTGGCATTAGAAAATTTGCATATCCGACTTAGTTACTTATCTCAAAAAACAAAGCTTCAGAGATTTTGTTAACTACTCCCCTTCCTTCCTTTGCAAATATTCTCAGTGCAACTGAGGTGATGTCGACAGAAGAAGAAAATAACTGTCCTGGGAGCTTTAAGCTTCCTCATTTCTGTAACTTACTTTAACAGTTTTTCCGTTTTTTTTTGTTTTTTTTTTCAAACTCAAAATCAACAGAAATTACAATAAATAACCACGTAATACACAAAACGAGCAAAGATTAACATGAATAGGGCTGACAACCCCCATACCTTCTCAAGACCAGAACATAATTTGCACTTTAATGAAAACAAAATACATTTAAAATGGTTTGTAGTGCAAATTGTTCTGGTCTTGAGAAGACATGGGGGTTGTCAGCCCTGCTCATGTTAATTTTTGTTGGTTTTGCGTTTGACTCGGTTATTAATTGTAATTTCTGTTCGTTTTGAACATCATTTATCTATTGATGGTGATTTGCGGTAGTTTTACGCTTGGAAAGTTATTTGACTCTATTTCTGCTCATTTTTGGCATAGTGGAGCTCATTACTTTTCTTTGAAAAAGTTGCTTTGTGGGAAAAGTTTTTTTTGGTATTACAGGAAAAAAAATTAACAAAATCGCAACCAAAATTATATTTTTCATGCAGATATTCGCTCAATATTTCAATTTTTTCAACATTTTTCACTTTTGTGGAAAACTTTCAAAAATTCGCAATTTTCAAGGGACCTCCAGAATCTTTAATCTGCGAATATTCGCTTCAGTTGAAATATCCATGTTTTACAATCCACAAAGTAAAGCACTGAATTTAAAAACGAATCTAGAATTTACAAAGGAAACCCTAAAGTATGGTCTTTTAAAGGCATCAAAAGAAAATTGAGGGCCACAATTGCGGTTGGTGTAATGGGGCTCTAGAATTAATGGCCGACTACCTGTCTATTTAGTTTTTTTTTGCTAATTTAATTTTGAATTTTGTTAACTAAAGGGAAATTAAACCAAAGGAAGAGCAACAATTAGACGAAAATTTATATTCTAGCCTATATAAACAGACTAGATTATAGGCTATTTTTCTTGTGCGAATCATGGTTTTGGACGGCGGGTCTTTTTTTCATCAAGACTGTCGTGAATTTATATATGGTGTTGATAAAGGACAAAACCAAATGAAAGTTAATTTAAGCTATTTATAGATAAATTACGCAAAAGAAAGCCTTTTCTTGGGTAAATCAGGGCTTAAGAAGACTGTATTTTGTTTCCTTCAGTGAGACTACCTGGTCTATGAAAAGAATTAGCTTATATATTTAAGCTCCTGGGTCAGATATTTGCTGGATTTCATTATCAGTTCATATTGTGGTCGGTTTAATAATTTTTACTTTTTTTTAGCTTTAAGTAAAGAGTGACTCGAGCTAATAGTAACCAAAACCCTAAAAAGTTATGGTAACAACGTGCAAATAAAAAAAGGATTTTAAGATGATTCTAAATATGTGAATTTAATTAGGTTTAAATTTAATTACTAAAGTTACAAATATGAAAAAATCACTTCATTTTTGAAAAAGGGGCAAACAAAAAAAATGAGTAATTTTAATGAAAACTTTTAATGAAATCAAACGAAATATACTAGAGAACACTAATGCAATGGTTCAAGACCCTATCCAGAAAAATGCGGAATTTTTAGGTTTTTTTTTAGACGAATGGTCACGGATGGCCTGTGATGGTTGTATCGAACCCATTGATTAATTTGATGCAATGATTGCATTCGTGATGATTGAGTCAAATGATGCATATGGTGTTATATGGATATATATGGTGTTCAAAGATATATATGGTGTTATATGGATATATATGGTGTTGATAAAGGACAAAACGGAGGGTCTGTGATGGTTGCATCGAACCCATTGATTAATTTGATGCAATGATTGCATTCGTGATGATTGAATCGAATGAGATGTGATTGCATCGAATCAATTGTCCTAAAACAGTGAGAGAAGGCCGATTGGAAAATAAAATTTAATGTTTTAGAGCCCATTTAAATGAACCAGTGATATCAATTCGCAAAAATTTATAGGTTGGGGCAAAATACATTTTTCAGAATCTAGGGAGGGGGGGGATTTTTTTATAGAAAACACATAAAAAAGTATTCTCAATGAAATACCCCCAAAAAAGCGTATTTTACAAAGTCTAGGGGGTAGGATCTAAGAGGAATGTTGTCTCTGTCACCCTAACTGAAGCAACTCTAAGCCAAAAAAAAGGTTATACCACAGCAAAATTCCATTTTCTGCCATTTTGTTGCCCCAAAGAGGGAGCAAAAGCTATTGATGGAAATCTCTAAGACAACCACTGAATTTAAAATGATCAAAAATTATATATTACGCTTCTCAGCTTCAGAGGCAGTAATGCCTCATGGTGGCACATTCAAGCTTAAAGGTACACTATGTCCGTAAAAGATGAACAATAAATAAGAGAATTTTTATCAAAAACATCACTTAACTAAGTTGACTCATTTTCGGTGCGGTAAAATCATGTAGAGTGATCTATACTTGCGCATCAGCTTTTAGGGAGTACAGCTGTTGAATCTTTTTTAAGTTGGGAGGGGGGGGGGGGTAAAAGAGTGTGCCTGAAACCCCAAAAGGGCTTTTTTGGCGTAATTTCAGCAATTAAAGATGAAAAACTGACTTGTTCTACTCCAGAGAATCAGTTTGGTTTTAAGGCCGGGAGAACGTTTCGCATTCAAATTTATAATGTTAGAAATATATATAAGATTTGTTTTTTAGTTTAGTGCATTAGTTTCAGCACTTAAGCATTGGACAAGGCATGTGCGTGCCGTAAAAAAAAGTACATATCTTTATTGTAAATAAAAGTGTTCTACTCTACTGTAGTGTAGCGGGGAAGATACAAGATAGCCGAGGGCCAACTACACGAATTTGTCTATTTATTAAGATTTTATAACATTTATAATAATTTTTATTTTTATAATATTATATTTATAATAATTATATTTATAATATATTATAGATATCAGTTTGGTTTCATAGCCGGGTGAACGTGTATCATCTGCTTGCTTTCTGATTGATATGTAGAGTAGCGATGAGTTCCTCCTTCTTGCAGCTCACCATGTTATTTTTATTTAATTTTTTATTATTTTATTCAAAACAGGAAAAAGCCAGAGGATTGTCACAATAAATGTTCCTCGTGCTTTCAACTCTGTTGTGCGTTCTCATGCATTGTAAAGTGCACAGCAGCCAAGTCATGATCGCTCAACGGTTAAAGTGCTCAAAAGTATGTATTCTAGATTATGTATTCTAGTATGTAGTATGTAGTACGTATGTATTCTAGATTATTGAAGTATCATTGTATTCTATACGTATTCTAGATGTGTAGTATGTATTCTAGATTATGTTTTCTAGTATGTAGCATGTATTATGTATGTATTCTAGATTATTGAAGTATCATTGTATTCTATACATATTCTAGATGTGTAGCATGTATTCTAGATTATGTATTCTAGTATGTAGTATGTAGTACGTATGAATTCTAGTATATATTCTAGATTATTGAAGTATAATTGTATTCTATACGTATTCTAGATGTGTAGTATGTATTCTAGATTATGTATTCTAGTATGTAGTATGTATTAGGTATGTATTCGAGATTACTGAAGTATCGTTATATTCTATACGTATTCTAGATGTGTAGCATGTATTCTAGATTATGTATTCTAGTATGAAGTATGTAGTACGTATGTATTCTAGTATATATTCAAGATTATTGAAGTATCATTATATTCTATACGTATTCTAGATGTGTAGTATGTATTCTAGTTTATGTATTCTAGTATGTAACATGTATTATGTATGTATTCTAGATTATTGAAGTATCGTTATATTCTATACGTATTCTAGATGTACAGCATGTATTCTAGATTATGTATTCTAGTGTGTATTATGTAGTACGTATGTATTCTAGTATATATTCTAGATTATTGAAGTGTCATTGTATTCTATACGTATTCTAGATGTGTAGTATGTATTCTCGTTTATGTATTCTAGTATGTAGCATGTATTATGTATGTATTCTAGATTATTGAAGTATCGTTATATTCTATACGTATTCTAGATGTGTAGCATGTATTCTAGATTATGTATTCTAGTATGAAGTATGTAGTACGTATGTATTCTAGTATATATTCTAGATTATTGAAGTATCATTGTATTCTATACGTATTCTAGATGTGTAGTATGTATTCTAGTTTATGTATTCTAGTATGTAGCATGTATTATGTATGTATTCTAGATTATTGAAGTATCGTTCTATTCTATACGTATTCTAGATGTGTAGCATGTATTCTAGATTATCTATATCATCTTTGTTTATTTGAAAGTACTTATCCCCGTTGATTGTTTCATCTGTAAAGCCATAGCACGAGTCTAAAAACGAATCCACCAGAGTGAAGTAACTTTGCCCCCCACCCTTGCACAATAAAACTTTTAAAAAAAGTAAGTAAGTATGATGGCACTAGACCCTCAAGATCCAAACCGGTGGTGCTGATCTCCGTTTCATGGCCCTTCAGCCAGGAAGTGCAATAGAGGGTTGGGGGCTGGCCATCTTGTGCTTTCACACACCCTTCCTGCTTATAATCAGACTTCGATTTTATTTTATTATACTTAATTTTATTAGTTGATTTTATTACACAATAAGACATGATTGAAGCCCCAAAAGAGATGAAATTGATTCCATTTTTAAAAGATTGGACCTTCCCATCCTCAGGTACACCGATAACATTTTATTTAAGTAAAACGTATCGCCTGTTGAGGAGAATTTTTATAGCAGGAAATATGCCAAAATTGGTCTGAATTTTTAAAAATAGAAGAGTAAGGTTCTTACTTTTGGTAAACTACCACCACTACTACTAACAACTCACTTCAGCAGCAAGACACCTGGGACCAACATAATTCCACACGCTCTTCCTCCATCCAATCTATCCAAAGCTCCCCTCTTCATACCCTCCCAAGAAACACCAATTTCATTCAAATTCTTCCTCATGATCTCTTCCCACCCCAATCGGGGACAATCAGGGCTTTTCATTTGGCCCTAGATGATTGCCCGAATAGGATGATTTCTGATAATATGTCATCCTTCCTCTGCAGAACGTTTCCTAGCCATTTCATCCTTTCTTCCATTATAGCCATAGAAAACAGAATAGAGCCACATTTTTTGCATAGGTTACTGTTTGAAATGCGGAGTCAGAAGTGTACCCAAAAGAATCCGTAGGTAATTTCTCTAAAAAATATCTAATAAATCGTCCTCCGTCTTTCGAAGCATCAAGGTTTCAGAAATATACTTGACCACTGCCATCACTATAGCTTCCAATATTCTAATCGAAGTTCGGTAAACCTTTAGGTAATGTCAACTGTTTTCAACAAAGAAATAAGAAATTCCGATTATCTATTTACATTAAGTACCTTGGTCTTCCAATAGGAGATAGTGTGAAATCAACAAGGGCACTCCTTACTACACATCTAATTGAGAAAATCGTTTGGCACGCTAGTCCGTTGTAAAGCCTGGCATAGCCCGTGTGTAAATTCTTGCCCGTGTGTACAACACTTCTGCCATGCCTCATATCCCTGCATTGACTTTACTTTGGACTATGTTTATAGCTACCAATAAATAATTATCCACTCTGTATTGTTTCGATTGGCAAAATCCACATTATGGATATCTCTATGGGCTAGAAGCAAACATCAAGTCTCACCTTAGGGGATAACTCAGCCACTACTAGCAGCAGAGCAGCGTCAAGTTTAATTTCTGAGTAAGCTGGACAAGTCGACTAGCCTCTATCCTATTATGTGTATAGATTATTTGCATGTTGATATCTGTGTAATACTTGTATTATCTGTATGTTATGGTATGTGCAATAGCATGCTTTATTTTTGTTTATTCTTTCTATTCTTTATTCTTTCTTTGTTCACTTTCTTTTACTCCATTTTTGAACCCTCGTGTATTCTTTTGGGTAATAAAGATATTGATTGATTGATGACATAACAGGCTTATTTATGAGTAATCATTTTTTGAACCCTTATTTACTCCATCCCACGGCACCAGGCACATCATAACTGCTCAATATGCCCCAAGTCCTTTACCCAGCTACATTAATCAGTAGAAGAGAAGGCCAAAGAAGCTACTTTGGTAGTATCTAAGGAATCATACTGCAAAATAGGCTCACGATATACAAGCCGTTTTGATGACGTTGCCGCCATCCAGAAGGCCGTAACCAACTCTTTAAAAGGCATTTCGGAAGCTGACTTCGAGGGAGCCTATGAATCATGGAAATCGCGCTGGCAGCGGCGCATCGACGCCCAAGGGAACTATTTTGAAGAATTTTAAAAGTGTTATTAAAATAAGATGAATAAATTCGTCTTTATAGAGTAGGCCTCATTACTTTTATGACGCACTCTGTACAACAAAATAGCCTAAAATATTTTCAGCATAGACTTTGGACATCTTACATGTCTTGGAAATAATACCCCAATCATGTTATATAGTAGCTTCAATTTTTAATTCGACGTAAAATACACTTAGCCCTTCCCTCAACCCTTTTTTCCGCATCCTCAAATCGAAAAATTAAATCGTTGCACAGAAACACAAGGAAACGTTTCACTAATATTCGCTATTAATGACAGGGATTGGAGAGGTTTGAAAAAAAACGTGAATTAGTTGGAAAGTATAAAAATATGCATAAGAGAAACTATAAAGAAAATTTGCGAATTGTTTATGATCTAAAATATAAGCTATATATAAAATAATATATATCTATATATATACATATATATATATATAATATATATATATATATATATATATATATATATATATATATATATATATATATATATATATATATATATATATATATCTATATATATATATATATATATATATATATATATATATATATATATATATATATATATATATATATATATATATATATATATATATATAAATAAGCTTAAAGTACAGGTGTCTTACCGATATGAACGACAAAACTTCTAGGGTATATCGACAAAGTGAGAAAAGGATACTCAGGCATTTCATGCTGAAGTCCATACATATATTGGCTCCCAGATATCTGACGAGATATATGACTCACGTGAGCTTCATAGCTGCCAGAAAATCCTGAAAACAAAATCTGTTTACAAACAAAAAGAAACAGCTTGCTGTTTTTTCACAATTAAAAAAAAAAGTTAGGAAGAATAGGAAGACAAGTCTGCAAACCAAAATTAGAATATTAGAATCTACAGTGATAACAGTGGTCAAATATGGGTTTGAAGCATGGGCGCTCCGAAAAGCGCATGAAGCTTTGCAGATGTTTTCCAGAGAAATTGCTTTAGAATTGTTCTGGTTACTCGGCTGACTGACTGTATTTCAAACAGTAGGTTGTACGAAAAGTAATGGTTCAATCCCACTTTCTAGGGCTATAATGAGAGAAAGGTTGAGATGGCTAGGGCACGCTCTGCGGATGAAGGATAACAGATTAACAAAGATTGTCCTTTTGTGCCAACCGTCTAAGGCTAAACGAAAAGCAGGTCGTCTGCGGTTGGGGTGGGAGGACTTCATAAAGAAAAATTTAAAGGAAATGGGAACTTTCTGGGAGGGCGCAAAGAGGGGTGCGTTGAAAAGATTGGGACGAAGGAGGAGCGTGCGTAGCTGTGTTGGCCTCAGGCAGCTTGATGCTGCGGTGAGTTGTTAGTAGTAGTAGTAGTAGTATTGTTATAATTATTACACAAGCTTATTAATAATCTCTGCATAAAATATTGTCATCAGACAAATCAAACACTTTGTTTTTTTTGCTGGGAAGGCAGTAGGCCAGGGGTTAGTACGATTTTCTTCGTCACAGTGAGCGACAAGTCAGGAAGCAGCCAGCTAGGAATACCAAAATCATCTTTTTTTGCTTGACGTTTCCACACAAAACAAAGATAAAACAGTTTTTTTGAATGCAGATACAGCACTACTACAAAAACAAACAGGTTTTTTTTTAGCCAGCATAAAAAAGGCGACACTTAATTTGGAGAAGTAAAGGGTTTTCCTAGCTTTATACAGAATGGGTAGTGCTCAGACTCAAAAAAGTAGATAGCACCACCTTTCCCACATTCACGACAAAACAAAACATTTGAATGGGCAAGTGACAAACTTCATGAAGAGGGTATCAATAAGCGAGAGCATTATTGGAAAAAGTGTCTCAAACAATAAGTTGTCCGAAAAATATGGTTTTGTCCGGCTTTCTAGGGTGATGGCTCTCTAGGGTTCTATACGGCTCGAATGCAAGATGACAGATTACCAAAGATCGTCTTTTTCGGCCAACCATTTAGGGTCCTGTTTCCCAACATAGGGAACAGGCCCTACCAGTGGGGAATAGCAATAATGTGCAAGACGTGCACCTTTTAGCTCAGCATATTCTAGAGATTTAAGTTTGAAAAAAAATTATACGTCGATGATGTCAAATTTATATACACTTAAAATGGTAAAAAGATACAAAAAAGTATTGCGATGACGTTATTCATTGTATAAAAGGGGTTTAATACAAACAAAAATTTAGTATAATCAGTAAAATTTTAATAACGAAACTTAGATATCACGAGTTGCGCATGCGAATGTTAGAAATCCCTAAATGGGGCATGTCCCAAATTCAGTTGGAAACCACTGATGCAGAGCCAAATGAAAAGCAGTTCGTCCCCAAATGAGATAGGAAGAGGATGTGGAAAAGATTTAATGGAAACTGGAGCTTCTTAGGAGAGTGTAAAAAAAGAAGATTTGAACGAAATGGGATGGAGGAGCGTGTACAGCTGTGTCCGCATAAGGCGGCGTGATGCTGTAGTAATAGCAGTAGTGTGAGTAGTAGTGTGAGTGATGTGAGCTTTTAGTAATAGTAGTAGTAGTAGCATAAATATATTCATACTTTATAATTATAAAAACATAAAAAAAAAGAAATAGAAAAAAGGACATATCGGTTTTGGAAAGTTACTTTTAGCGAAAGCTTAAGAAATAGTATATGTAATTTCTGAAAATTTACTACCTTCCCAGTTAAAAACAAATCTAAACAGAAAAAAGAGGCAGAGTATTAAATAAAGTCAGTGGAGAAGTCTCTTTACCAAAAGTCTCTTTTCATTCATCTCTCTCTTTGTTTCTTTCCATTGTGTTTCAAGGTTTTATTGAGTTGTGTCATTCACGCAACTTGAAAAAAAGCATGTTTAACCACTGACCTATATTTCACCGAAATTTGCACATATAAGGTGTTACAACAACACTATAAAACAAGGATAGGCTATAACAAGGGGAAATGTCACTACTTCTAACAAGAACTTGAAAAAATAAATTAATCAGCATTGTCAGTATTATTATAAGACAACAAATATTCAATTGACACTGCTTCATTCAAATCATTTTAGATTAAAATTACACGGTAGTTATTAAGTTCTAACCTAACAAGGAAATAAGCGTTTGTTTTTGTTGTTTATTATTTATGTTTTGTCATAATTTAGCGGACATTTTAAATCGTCAGTTATTTTGAAGTCGACATAAAGAGTAGGTTTTATGACCATTACAACTTATTACACCATAGTCAAACAGTTCGTGGTAACGAACTGTAAGTAAGGAGCGACCCGGCTCAATGGTAACCGAAACTCTAGAAAACGGTATTTTGATACAAATAGATACATCAAAAGAATCAGATTTTAATGCTGATTTCAAATATATAAGTTTCATCAAGTTTAATTCTACTCATCAAAAGTTAGGCGCCTGAGAAAATTTGGCTGATTTTCGAAAAAAGGAGGAAAGACCCTCTAAAAATTACAGAACCTTAATGAAAATCACACCATCATATTCAGCGTATCAGAGAACCCTACTGTAGAAGTTTCAAGCTCCTATCTACAAAAATGTGGAATTTTGCATTTTTTGCCAGAAGAAAGATCACGGGTGCGTGTTTATTTGTTTGTTTGTTTTTTTTTTTTTGTTTTTTTTCCCCCAGGGGTGATCGTATCGACCCAGTTGTCCTAGAATATCGTGGGAGGGCTCATTGGAATGGAAATTAAAAGTTCTAGTGCCCTTTTTAAGTGACCAAAAAAATGGAGGGCAACTAGGCCCCCTCCCACGCTCATTTTTTTCCCAAAGTCACCTGATCAAAATTTTGAGATAGCCATTTTGTTCAGCATGTTCGAAAATATAATAAGTATGTCTTTTAGGATGACTTAATCCCCCGAAATTCCCGGGGGGAGGGCTGAAAGTTATGAACTTTACCCAATGTTAACATACAGTATTGGTTATTTGGAAGTATACAGACGTTTTCAGGGGAGATTTTTCCTGGTAGTGGGGGAGGGGGGGGGGGTGGGTCAGGGGTTATGTGGGAGGATCTTTCCATGAAGGAAGTTTTCATGGGGGAAGGGACATTGCTATGAAGGGGACGCCGGACTTCCCAGCATTATTTAAAAAAAGATCAGAAATTTAATATAAAAAACACAAGTATTTCAACTGCAATAGCAGCAACATCGAAACTTCAAACGAACAGAAAATATTACATATATGATTGGGTTCACCCCGTAGTCAATACCTCGCTCTTTAAGCCAAAGATTTTTTAGTACTTTCATAAGAGCTATTTATTCTAATTAACGGCCTTTGTGATTAAGCGGTCATTTTTAAAGAATTGGAACAAAATTCGAACTTTCGCTTAAAGAGCAAGGTATTGACTAGGGGGCGAACCCCCTAATAAACAAATTAAAAATATATGAATATAGAAGTTCGTTACGTAAGTTAATTCGTAAGTTACGTATATTTATTACTAATAAAAACGTTCGTAAATAAAATTTAACAAGTTTCGAGAAAGCCATTTAACTAAATAAAAGTAAATTAATATGAAAATTTTGTTTTAATTATTCATGTACGGTGAGCCAAGATAAAAACCTGCATTTATTCAAAAACGTTCAAAAATTAAATAAAAAAAACAAGTTTTTTAAACTGAAAGTAAGGAGCGACATTAAAACTTAAAACGAGCAGAAATTATTCCGTATATGAAAGGGACTGTCCCCTCCTCAACGCCTCGCTCTTTACGCTAAAGTTTGACTCTGTCTCACAACTTTATTTTTTAAAACAATAAAAAACTTTAGCGTAAAGAGCGAGGCGTTGAGGAGGGGACAGTCCCTTTCATATACGTATATTTATTACTAATAAAAAAGTTCGTAAATAAAATTAAACAAGTTTCGAGAAAGCCAATTAACCAAATAAAAGTAAATTAATATGAAAATTTTGTTTTAATTATTCATGTACGGTGAGCCAAGATAAAAACCTGCATTTATTCAAACACGTTCAAAAATTAAATAAAAAAAAACAAGTTTTTTAAACTGAAAGTAAGGAGCGACATTAAAACTTAAAACGAGCAGAAATTATTCCGTATATGAAAGGGACTGTCCCCTCCTCAACGCCTCGCTCTTTACGCTAAAGTTTGACTCTGTCTCACAACTTTATTTTTTAAAACAATAAAAAACTTTAGCGTAAAGAGCGAGGCGTTGAGGAGGGGACAGTCCCTTTCATATACGGAATAATTTCTGCTCGTTTTAAGTTTTAATGTCGCTCCTTACTTTCAGTTTAAAAAACTTGTTTTTTTTATTTAATTCTTCCTAAAACCAAATGAACATTTGCTATCCATAGTGACTGGTTAAAGCATATCGTTGCTGAGACATAGTGAAATCATTGTTAAGACATGAAGATATAAGATGGTATTGCAGTTTTAGCCGGAGAAAAACCTACAAGTTTTTGGGAACAATTGCCTGCGTAGAATCCAAAACATATAAATATAGTGTTTATGTAACGCTGCTTATATGTTTATATAAACATAAACATATAAAGCAACGTATTAAACCAGACAATACGCAAAATAATTGAACAATCTCCAGTTACTGACATGGAACATATTCGCATGAGTGACAACCAAATTACCATATTCGTCCTACTTTGGTAACCGACAGGAACGCGAAGAAGGAACCATAGAATAAACTCCGGCCAACATTGAGGCCACAGAGGTCATAAAGGCCAACTAAGTATAAACATGTTGAAACAATTCCAATAGGAAGAAATTCTAGCAGTAGCACACTTGAAGGACGAATGGTATCTCCAATCCTAGGATCCTAGGATCAAATTCTAGGAATCTCCAATTCGCGAATCCTAGGATGTCTAAGAAGGCATAAAAGAATCTAAGACCTAAAGGAAGTAATGGGGAAAATTATTCTTTGATTTTTTTTTAATTTATTAATATTTTTATATGAATGAATAACCCAAGCTTGTAGACTTATCTTCCTATTCTTCCAAACTTTTTTTAACTGTGAAAAAACACCCTGAGCCTTGGCTATTCTACTTTTAACATCTTCACTGCTCCCGCCATCTTTACTAATAATACTACCAAGGTAAGTGAAGCTGCCCACCTGATCAATCTTTTCATTACCCAACGTCACCTTTTCATCTTCACTTATTCCTAGCCTTAGTGACTTAGTCTTCTTAACATTAATTTTCAAACCTATTCTATTACCCTGAACTCGCAAAACCTCTAAAAACCGAATATTCTGGCTTACTGAAATCTTTTGAAGGCAAGACAATGGAAATTTAACCGATATTTAACCGACATTTAACCGGTTAACCGATATTTAACCGACAATCGATATTTAACCGGCATTTAATCGATTTCGAACCGAAAGCAAGAATTTTTAAGCAACTGATTAAAAGAAAAAAATCCAACTACATAAACTGCAATATAGGGGAAACTTTTTACAAAAACCGAATATTCTTTTTCTTAGGATCGGAACTTTTCTTTAGCATATATGGAGCATCCGGTCCATGAACTTGCTTATATGTACAAAAATAGAAAACTCCCAGAACTTAAAAGGAATTCCTTCGCCTTTAATAGACTATATATCTTTGATAAAATCTAATTAAATAGCTAGAATGTAAAAATGTAGACGAGACACTATAATTTAATCAAGAAGGGAATGATTTGTCCCAAATTATCAAACAGTTCGTGGTAACGAACTGTACCTCGCTCTTTACGCTAAAGTTTGACTTTCTGTCCCAATCCTTTAAGAACGACTCCTCAAATACAAGGGCCGTTTAATTAGAATATGAGGTTTTTTTTGAAAAACTTTAGCGTGAAGTGCTAGGTATTGAGGGGGAGGGGGTATCCCCCGTCATATACGGAATAATTTATGTTCGTTTAAGTTTTAATGTTGCTCCTTACTTTCAGTTGAAAGAACTCGCTTTTTATTAAGGCACAAGACACAACCGTGAACTCTCTAGCAAAGTTTTGTAACCTTCCTAGAAGCTGCCCACATTTTGTTCCTAATATAAAGATAGAAGCGAGGGCATAGGCATGATACAAGGTCACAAGTGCTTAAAGTTTCAGAAAACTTACCTTTAGGTATGATGCTGAGGTCTAACTCTGAAGACTTCTTCTTAACAACTGGCAATTTCACTAGCTTCAAATTTGTCGGCGATCCGTACTTCTCCGAGGTCTGCCTGTTGGTTAGCATATTAGGAACAGTTAGGGACATAGAACAAGCCGGGTCACCACAAGCACTATCACATCTACACAAACTAGGCATAGTGCATGCCCTCTTACGTATTCGAGAGGGATGAAAAAATTCTAATTCATCAGTAGCAGGTGCAGAACCGGGCTCAATTTGAATTAAAGGTAGGCTTGGGTCATTTTCAAACGGACCTTTCAAACTGCTCCCTTCACTTTCAGAGGAGGTAATAAAAAACAATGGATCATCTGGTGTTTCGTCGTCCCCAGAATTTAAAGGAATAAATTCAGAATGGCTATCAAACAGTGAAAGATGCTCTTCCACTATAGTCAAAGATCGGTCGCTGAATTTGGATACCGCTTTTAGTGGTATAGTTTTCTCTCTTTCCACCCCAACAACATTGTGAGCCATTCCACATTTAAGTTTTTTCATCAAATTTAGAACTCCAGATCGGAAAGTAGTTCCCATAGGCTTCTGTTGCATTTTTGAAAATGTTGCTGATTTTTCCATGTTTGATTTAAAGGGGTGCAAATGCGGGAATTTAATGGTTTTACTAAGCTCGGGTTTAACATTGATAGGGGTTAGTATACAAGACTGTTGCATGTCATCAGTTAATGTGTTTGTAAGCATGCTGAGAAAAAAAAAGAAAAAAATGAATCAGAATAATCGGCAAAAATAAAACACAAATTTATACAACAAAATGAAAAGTCCATGTTGATATTACATTCACAAGCACCTATAAAATTGCATCAGGGGTGCATATATGAGGCGACGGGGGGTAGAGAGCGACATTTCAACTGGTTAGTCACCTTGTGCTATGGATGACTCATCAGTTGATTGAATCGTCCTAGCTCTAAGTTTTCATGGTGACATTCTCAGTTTGTGTCAGCTTTATTGCCAACAAATCGATTTATTTTATACGAAGGAAGATTTAGGACACACTCAGGACTAGAGACAATACAGAAATACAACAAAAAATTTGGTATTTTCCTGTTCTCAAGTCTATTCTCTCTTTTTGTTTTGACAAAATAAACACGCAATAACTACGAAGTCACTACTTAAACGTGTGTAGTTCTGTTTCGGTTGATATCCGAACAACATGATGGAAACACGCAATTTGCTTTTGACCTTCAGGTCAGACTAGCCCCAGCAGTACGTTTTGATTTTCCCTGGATATAGCATTTAAAGTTTGGAGCATACTTCCACAAGAATTGAGATGTAGGAGCTCCCTTGGGTCTTTCAGGAATAATTGAAAGAAATATTTACTTAAAAATTTGAAAATTAAAGATAACTAAATTTATATAAATTTTATATTTATTCTTTTATATTTGATCAACTGATTTTATGGGTATCAATGAGCGTTTTGTCACAGGGCACAGATTTTTTAAGTTTGCTGGTTCCCTTTCAATTAATAAAACCCAATCTAGTTTTAAGCCTATTTAACTATTTTTTTTATGTATAGAACGTCTTGGCTCCACCAAGACGGCTTCGAGTCCTCACATAATTGCTTGCTTTTAGAAGTTTTAAATTTGACCCGAACACCCTACAATAGAACAAAATTTATTCAATTTATTTTATCGCAATTTATTCTGATTCTAATCTTATTTCAACAAGGCCTAGATACAAAAAAAAACAGGAAATTATGTGGAATGAGAAATTTACTAAAAACTGTGATTGAAATGAAACCTAAGCAAGTAATTCGAATATGTAAATATGTAAAATATAACACATAACAAATATGCACAAAGATAAGGTGAAACCTAAAATACAGAAACCAATGAAAAATGAAACTCACTCAAAAAAAAAATAATGTCTTTATCTTTAAATATTTCAACTTCATCGAAAATTGTAGTTTTGATGGGTATTTCCAAATACTTTTTTGACCTTTGCATTCCACTGTAGATTTTAGATTTTTGTTTATAAAACACCGTCAACCTGTTTTAATTTTTCATTCTAATTCTGACGTTAATACTATCTCAACTACTTAAGAAGAACAAGAATTTATGCGGGACAAGTAACTTTCTGAAGATAGTAATTAAAACGAAACCTAAGCAAATATTTGTTGTTACTATGGCGTCTTCGTCGTTGCTTAATTTAAATTCATTAAAAATTGTATATATAAAATTTTATATCCGGACGATCCGTACGGATGTCCGGGCGGATCTGCCAGTCCCCACCAACATTTCTATCTGATGAACTTTGGATCCCTGCTAAGCCTGTGCTTCGTAATCCAAATTGTCACCTAACTTTTTCCAGCCATGCGTTGTACCTAACCTAAAATGTATTCAAGACAGTCAACAGAAAAAATAACGTGGTTTTACTTCAAATATGTACTAAGACGCGAATTTAGTTTAGTCGCTTCGATTCCAAAAAACAAAAAATTTACCCAAGCAATTTCTATTTTTTTTTTTTTCCCTAATTTGTACATGTTTATAATTCCGATTTATAATAAAATGAAAAAACCAAAACATGGTTAGCATCAACTGATTTATATTAGATATCTGTTTGCTCTAAATGGCCAACTAATTTAGTAAAACTTAGTTCAGTAGCTTCGATTCAAAAACAAAATTACCCAATCAATTTCTGTTTTTTTTCTAATTAATTAATAAACTTTTTCAACAAAATAAGTTTTTTAGAAAAAGTAAAGAACTCCTTTAAAAATGTGTTGTCAGCTTAATATACATGTGCTGATATTTATTCCTTAAAATCTTTAATGATTTTTGATTTCTTAAAATTATAAAAGTGAAAACATTTAAAAGAATTTTTTTCAGTAAAGTACAAATTATATTCTGGCTTTTAGAAAGCCTGGCGTTTAGAAACCTACTCATATTAATTTCTGCTCGTTTTGAGTTTGACTCTGTTATTTATTTTAATTTCTGTTTGTTTTGGGTTTAATTTATTTATTGATACGGATTTGTGGTGATTGTATTTTTGGTAGATTATTTGATTCTATTTTTGTTTATTTTGGTTTAATAGAGCTGTTTACTTTTTTTTAAACTTATCTTGTTGGAAAAGTTTTTTTAATTAATTTCCGTTCGTTTTATATTGACATAGTCTTTTTCAGGGAGAAAGACTGAGCCTCTTCTAAAGTTAAACAATCATCGCTTCCATAAAAACCTTAAATACCCCCTGTGCATAGCTTACAACCCTTGCCCCTAATCTCTGGGGTTTGCTTCAACCCCAAATGCCTTGTTATATGATATTTAGACTATTTTGAATAGAAAGGCTATCTAAATATTTCTATTAGATACATTTCGGGACAATATGACGTGCGTGTATGTGTGTGTATGGGGGGGGTAGCTGCCCTCCGATCACTTTGACTCTTAAAAAGAGCCCTAGAGCGTCTGATTACCAATCCTTTAAGCCCCCTCCGAAGTTTTATATGACCAAGCTTTCTATAAAAACCATATATGTCCCCAGGGCATAACTTACAACCCTTACACTGAGCGCTGGGGATTTTTTTTTATCCTCAAAGACATAATTTCCTAACCGTTCTGATATGCTGAACAAAATGGCTATCGCAAAATTTTGATTGAAAGTGTTTGGGGAAATGATGGGGTGGTGGGGGGGCTTTTGCCCTCTGATCACTTTCTACTAATAAAAAAGGCACTAGTCTTCTCAACTTCCAATCGAATGAGCCCTTTTTGAAGCTTCTACGGCAAAACTTTCTATAAAAACCTTATATGCCCCAAGGGCATAACTTGCGACCCTTGTCCTGAGGGCTAAGGGGGGAGGGTTGTCATCCTCAAACATATAATTTCCAGACCTTTCAACTACGTTGAACCAAATGGCCATATCAAAATGTTGATCAGAAATGTTGATCAGAAATGTTAGGGGAAATGATGGGCATGGGGGGGGGGCGAATTCTTCCTCCGATTACTTTCGAATATCAAATTTGGACGTGGAGGGGCCATTTGCACTCTGATCACTTTCTACTAATAAAATAGGCACTAGTCTTCTCAATTTCCAATAGAATGAGCCCTTTTTGAAGCTTCTACGACAAAACTTTCTATAAAAAAACTTAGATGCCCCACGGTTATAACTTACGACCCTTGTCCTGAGGGCTAAGGGGGGATGGTTGTCATCTTCAAAGACATAATTTAAAGACTTTTCAACTACGTTGAACAAAATGGCTATCTCAAAACTTTGATTGGATGTGTTTGGGGAAATGAGGGGCGTGAGAGGGGGTTTAGCTGCCCTCCAATCCCTTTTGACTATTAAAAAGGGCACTAGTCCCCTCAATTTCTAATTGAATGAGCCCCTTTTGAAGTTTCTACGACAAAATTATCTATAAAAACCTTATATGCCCCCAGGGCATAGCTTACAACCTTTGGCCTGGGGATTCTGGGGGTTTGTCATCCTCAAAGACATAATTTCCAGAACTTTCAACTACGTTGAACAAAATGGTTATCTCAAAATTTTGATTGAATGTGTTTCGGGAAATGGTGGGCGTGAGAGGGGGGTTAGTTGCTTTCCATTCACTTTTGACTATTAAAAAGGGCACTAGCCCTTTCAATTTCCAATCAAATGAGCCCTTTTTGAATTTTCTACGACAACACTTTCTATAAGAACCTTATACGCCCCCATGGCAAAACTTACAACCCTTGCCCTGAGGGCTCTGAGGGGTTATTATCCTCAAAGACCTAATTTCCAGAAATTTGAACTACGTTGAACAAAATGGCTATCTCATAATTTTGATTGGATGTGTTTGGGGAAATGGTGGGCGTGAGAGGGGGGTTAGTTGCCCTTCAATCACTTTCGACTATTAAAAAGGGCTCTAGCCCTTTCAATTTCCCATCGAATAAGACATTTTGAAATTTCTACAACATCGCTTTCTATAAAATCTTATATACCCCCCGGGGCATAACTTACAAACTTTGCCCTGAGGACTGTGGGGAGGGGGGGTTGTTGTCATCCTCAAAGACCTAATTTCTAGAACTTTCAAATACGTTGAAGAAAATGGATATCTCAAAATTTGATTGGATGCGTTTGGGAAAATGGTGGCCGTGAGAGGGGGGTTAGTTGCCCTTCAAACATTTTCGACTATTAAAAAGGGCACGAGCCCTTTCAATTTCCAATCGAATGAGCCCTTTTTGAAGTTTTCTGGTCGTTTTGTTGAATTTTAACAGGTATTTGTATCTGCTGAGTTTAAGTTTGAAATGGCCTTCACTTTTCTTTGAAAAACTTATTTTTCGAAAAGTTTTTTTTAATTAATTCTTTAACAAGAGGGCAATGACCATATTCACTTTAAACTACAGTCATGGATCAGCTTTTCAAAATCAATGAATTTTTTCTAAAGCAGGAGTATCGGTCCGACAAAATATGAGCAATTTCTACGAGAATTCTTGTCTGTTAAACTAGTCTAGTGGAAGAAATAGTCTATTTCTTGTATAGAAATAAACTATTCTAGTAAGAAATAATTCTAGTAAGAAATAAACTAGTCTAGTGGAAGATGGAAGAAATTTAATGCCGGGTTACACCCATGCGAATATATTTCGCTATACCCATATATATATTTCGCTATACCCAAAACATTTCGCTATACCCAAAAACGAAGCGACAAATGCCGCCTCTTTAAGAAACTTTAAAGAAAAGGTTTTATGTATCTGTCAAGCTTAACCTTTGAACACTTTCACCGGTTTGAACACTTTCACTCTATTCAACTATACATTTAAATACTATATGATAAAGAAAAAAATTAAAATATAAAACCACCAAGGATCTAACTATAGTGATGGGATAATGGTTCTTTCACAGTCCACTGTAGAACCTTTAATACTAGCACAACTTAGGAGCTGATGGTGTATAATCTAACGAAACAAATATTTGTAGGTCTGCATCAAAAGCTTGCGACCATTTTTTTTTAGTTTTAACTACATTTTAAAAGCTATACCAAAAATGAGTTGCTATTTTCTTTTCAGTCTTATGCAATATTTTAAATCTATATCAAAGGTGTGTGGTCTCTATAATAATAATAATAATTTATTTATTACCCACTATAAAAAAGAAGCGAACAATTATTTACATAAAACGACGTAAATTATGGTGCGCAGTAAGACCTGCAGATAACGACAGCTTTACCGCAAGCACAGTCACTTTTTCCCGTAAATCAGGGAGGCCGAAGCGCGATATTAGATGTCGGTTCCGGAACCATGGAGGGAGGCACAAAAGGTACCGAGAAAATTTAAAATAATAAGTCCGGATAGAATTCAGATCTTTCGGCTTCAGAATTGGAAGAAAACCAGATAAAAAAAAAGAATAGAATGATTGCAAAATGAAGAATATAATTTCCCAAGCGCTTTTCTATTGTACCTCCCTCTATTTGCAACAATTTTTGAATATCCTATCTGAATTTTTTTTTTTTTTTGCATTAGAAACTGTCAGAGCCCGAAGTGTTTTGAGATTATTAGTAATGTGAAGACCAAGCCAACGAAAAGAAGAGACACATGGAATAGAGAAAAAACCACAGTTAAGAGGGAGACTCGCACTCGAATTAAATGAAGTATATTCGCACTTATAAACGTTCAACATAAGCACAATCCGTCTGAACTGGTCTGAGATCCAGCTGACAGAATGTGAGAGTCCAGCCCTAGAACGACTGAAAAGGAGAACATTGTCCGCATAAGCAAGATACGAGACATCAATTCCATCAGAAATGAAAGTCGAAGGCAAAGATGAAAGGATAGGAGCAATACATAACTTAAAAATAGTTGGAGAAAGCACACCACCTTGAGGGACCCCACGCCAAAGAAACACCTTTGAATCAGAAACTACTCCATTACATTTTACCCGAATAAAAGAGTTAGAATACCAGTACCATAACAAAACAACAATAGAAAGGTTAATATTGTTGGAAAAAAGGAAATAGAGTGCATGTGAGTGGACTATACTATCGAAAGCTTTCGAAAGATCAAGACCACAGATATGAAGAGGAGATTTATCATTAACAGATTGCAACAGGAGGGAAGCCAGAACACGATGGGCGTGCTGACATCCCAGCCTTTTTTGAAACCCAAATTGGTTTTCACCAAAATTAACATTTTCTGAAATGAAAGGGAGAAGAATGTATTCAAAAATTTTGCTAAGAGTGCACGAAACAGTAATTGGTCGATAAGAACTACACTCTGGCGAAGTTTTTCCACGCTTCAAAACCGAGGTGACTGTGCCACAGAGAAAACTGTCGGGAACCATAGAAGTAGATAAACACATCTGAAACAGTAGCTGAAGGTGATCTATCAAAGTTGGGCAAACTACTTTTAGATGATAAGAAGAAATTCCGTCTTGATCAACAGAGCTAGATTGCATGTTCTTAATAGCTTGACCAATATCAACAGTAGAAACTGGTAATACATTACTCTGAGAAATACGATTAGGTAAACACGACTCAAGAAGGTTACTAAAAAGCTTTTCAACTTCCCGGTTCACCTTGCCGAAAATATCATTATAATACGACACTCAAGTATGAACTGCTATAGGACTTTCACAAAAAACACTACTAAGCTTATCCGAATTCAGAACATGGGACCACCCCTTTCTCGACGCAGGAAAATCAAAACCAGATACCCTAGATTGCCGTAAACATTTTTTATAAGCACGCTTGATACTTTGCTTCAGATCGAAGACAACTTCTCGATTTGGCCGACCGCAAGACACCCATATTCGTAGCCAAAGCTTTATTCTTTACAACTTTTAATTCTGGGTCCAAAATACATTCTGGTTTTCTAGTTTTAACTTTAATCTTTTCTAGAGGAACAGCAGTCGCCTCTGCTTGTTTTAAGCACCAAATTATTTTATCATAATATCCATTTAGAGACTGCTTAACATTTAAGAAACGGTCAGTAACTTGAAGCAAATGGTAAGGAACTTTTATAGAACCCAATAACGCGGACAACGTAGTAATATAATGTGCAAAATTAGCTCTACTCCAGTTATTCCTGTAAAACCACTTAGAATTTTATGAAAAAAGTCTAGTAGAACGGGAAGCGACTAGTGAAGCAGAGAACGAAATCGGGAGGTGGTCAATACCACGATCGTCTTCATGAACAAGAACAGTCGATACATTAATATTTGGCGAGGAAACTACATGGTCGATATTAGACAAACTTCCAGATTGGTGAATATATGAATAATCAACACTTTTCTCGACTATTTTATAAGCAGAAAAAGCATCAAGGACTATATCGGATCGAACTGACTGACATGTAATATCTATGTTGAAGTCACCAACCACTATGAAATCATAACCAGTCGATACAACAGACGCAAGAATTGCCTTAAGATTTGCCGAGGTTTTCATATACGCGTTTAACGCGGAAATAGTTTTTTGGTTACACGGGAGATACACATTTATCAGCACAGTATTACCAAACCGAACCGCAAGGATGAATTTATCACTGTGAAAACACACTGGAGAGAGCAAACTCAGGTTATTCTTAACAATGCACGCGAGGCCTCCAGAAGGTCTACCAAAAGTGACCTCAGCATTAGTTGTAAAAACGGAATGATTACGACTTCGTTTTAACACGTTAATACTAGTAGAAGTCAGGAGGTGTTCTCGAAGGCATACTATGTCAAACCGGTCACACAATTCATCAATCATATGCTCCTTTAAACGAGTACCATTTATATTAAGCAAAACAATCGAAACAGGCCCAATCAGTTCTTCTTGGCAATGATATCTCTCAGCACTTTGCATCTAAGACTAAAGGAGGCATGATTTTCACCACAATTGGCACATCTTGCATCAAGCTGGCAGGGAGAATCCTTGGTGGAAATATGAGGGCCCGCACAGCGTGCACACTTCGCAACCAAACTTGTACAATCAGCTACTCTATGGTCTGGCGAACGGCATTTAAGACAGCACCGAGGTGCCGACAGATATTCTTTCACAGATAAATATTCATATCCAAGTTTAACACCATTTTGCATAGCCTTGGCTTTTGATATGGAGTCACAAAACTCAAGCTTAACCGTGCCAGTGTCACCGAGCCGCATAGCTTCCACCACACCTGGATATCCTTGAAAGAATGAGAGGACTAAGTCCTTCAATATTCCTCTGACTATCCCGAAAAACCGCTTAGTGATCAACTTGGATGGAGATTCTGCTAAAATCACTGAAATAGAGTCTTTGAATTCTTGAGCAGCAGATTTTTTAACATTGATTAACCAGTTGTCACCTCGCAAACTCAGCTTGGTAACTGCATCATGACAGCTCACTTTATCGAGCACTTCTTTGCGTTTTATCGGGTCATTTAGTGTTTGCGGCACTTTAGAGACAACAACAGTGGTGTGATATAGTTTCATTTTAACTAATACCATTAATCTACATAGAATATGTGCTACCATCTGGGTTTAAGTTTTAAATTATTATTAAATAAACAAAGCTGTGCTGCCATCTTGGTTTCGGTAAACAATACAATTACCAAATGCTTAATTCTTAATCAAAGAATTGCTACCATCTGGGTTTCAGTTAGAATATGTGCTACCATTTTGGTAGTTTTAAGAATTATTATTAAATCTACAAAGCTATGCTGCCATCTTGATTTCGGTTTTAAAGAACACAATTACCAAAAGCTTAATTCTGCCCCAAAGACTTGCTACCATCTGGGTTTCAATTTTAACCAATATTTTATAAATCTATAACAAAGCTATGCCGCCGTTTTCATTTACGCAGTGTTTTTAAGTCTAAGTCAAAAGTGAAACTCTATAGTTTCACTTTAACTAATACCATTAATCTACCTAGAATATGTGCTAACATTTTGGTTTTAGTTTTAAAAATTATTATTAAACCTACAAAGCTGTGCTGCCATCTTGGTTTCGGTTTTAAACAATACAATTACCAAATGCTTAATTCTGCACCAAAGAATTGCTACCATCTTGGTTTCAGTTTTAACCAACGTTATATAAATCTACATCAAAGCTATGCAGCCGTCTTCATTTACGCAATGTTTTTAAGTCTAAATCAAAAGTGAAAATCTATAGTTTCACTTTAACTAATACCATTAATCTGCCTAGAATATGTGCTAACATTTTGGTTTTATTTTAAAAATTATCATTAAACCTACAAAGCTGTTCTGCTATCTTGGTTTCGGTTTTAAACAATGCAATTACCAAATGCTTAATTCTGCACCAAAGAATTGCTACCATCTTGGTTTCAGTTTTAACCAATATTTTATAAATCTACATCAAAGCTATGCAGCCGTCTTCATTTACACAATGTTTTTAAGTCTAAATTAAAAGTGAAACTCTATATTTTCACTTTAACTAATGCCATTAATCTACCTAGAATATGTGCTAATATTTTGGTTTTAGTTTTAAAAATTATTATTAAACCTACAAAGCTGTGCTGCCATCTTGTTTTCGGTTTGAAACAATGCAATTACCAAATGCTTAATTCTGCATCAAAGAATTGCTACCATCCTGGTTTCAGTTTTAACCAATATTTTATAAATCTATATCAAAGCTATGCAGCCATTTTCATTTACGCAGTGTTTTTAAGTCTAAATCAAAAATGAAACTCTATAGTTTCACTTTAGCTAATACCATTAATCTACATAGAATATGTGCTACCATCTGAGTTTTAGTTTTAAATTATTATTAATAAACAAAGCTGTGCTGCCATCTTGGTTTCGGTAAACAATACAATTACAAAATGCTTAATTCTTCATCAAATAATTGCTACCATCTGGGTTTCAGTTAGAATATGTGCTACCATTTTTGTATAAGTTTTAAGAATTATCATTAAACCTACAAAGCTGTGCTGCCATCTTGGTTTCGGTTTTAAACAATACAATTACCAAATGCTTAATTCTGCACCAAAGAATTGCTACCATCTTGGTTTCAGTTTTAACCAATGTTTTATAAATCTACATCAAAGCTATGCAGCCGCCTTCATTTACGCAATGTTTTTAAGTCTAAATCAAAAGTGAAAATCTATAGTTTCACTTTAACTAATACCATTAATCTGCCTAGAATATGTGCTAACATTTTGGTTTTATTTTAAAAATTATTATTAAACCTGCGAAGCTGTGCTGCCATCTTGGTTTCGGTTTTAAACAATACAATTACCAAATGCTTAATTCTGCCCCAAAGAATTGCTACCATCCTGGTTTCAGTTTTAACCAATATTTTATAAATCTATATCAAAGCTATGCCGCCATTTTCATTTACGCAATGTTTTTAAGTCTAAATCAAAAGTGAAACTCTATAGTTTCACTTTAGCTAATACCATTAATCTGCATAGAATATGTGCTAGCATCTGAGTTTTAGTTTTAAATTATTATTAATAAACAAAGCTGTGCTGCCATCTTGGTTTCGGTAAACAATACAATTACAAAATGCTTAATTCTTCATCAAAGAATTGCTACCATCTGGGTTTCAGTTAGAATATGTGCTACCATTAATCTACCTAGAATATATGCTAACATTTTGGTTTTAGTTTTAAAAATTATTATTAAACCTGCGAAGCTGTGCTGCCATCTTGGTTTCGGTTTTAAACAATGCAATTACCAAATGCTTAATTCTGCATCAAAGAATTGCTACCATCTTGGTTTCAGTTTTAACCAATGTTTTATAAATCTACATCAAAGCTATGCAGCCGTCTTCATTTACGCAATGTTTTTAAGTCTAAATCAAAAGTGAAACTCTATAGTTTCACTTTCACTAATACCATTAATCTACCTAGAATATGTGCTAACATTTTGGTTTTAGTTTTAAAAATTATTATTAAACCTGCGAAGCTGTGCTGCCATCTTGGTTTCGGTTTTAAACAATGCAATTACCAAATGCTTAATTCTGCATCAAAGAATTGCTACCATCTTGGTTTCAGTTTTAACCAATATTTTATAAATCCATATCAAAGCTATGCCGCGGTTTTCATTTACGCAGTGTTTTTAAATCTAAATCAAAAGTGAAACTTTATAGTTTCACTTTAGCTAATACCAATAATCTACCTAGAATATGTGCTAACATTTTGGTTTTAGTTTTAAAAATTATCATTAAATCTATAAAGCTGTGCTGCCATCTTGGTTTCAGTTTTAAACTATACAATTACCAAACGCTTAATTCTGCATCAAAGAATTGCTACCATCTTGGTTTCAGTTTTATCCAACGTTTTATAAATCTATATCAAAGCTATGCCGCCGTTTTCATTTACGCAGTGTTTTTAAGTCTAAATCAAAAGTGAAACTCTATAGTTTCACTTTAGCTAATACCATTAATCTACCTAGAATATGTACTAACATTTTGGTTTTAATTTTAAAAATTATTATTAAATCTACAAAGCTGTGCTGCCATCTTGGTTTCGGTTTTAAACAATGCAATTACCAAATGCTTAATTCTGCATCAAAGAATTGCTATCATCTTGGTTTCAGTTTTAACCAATGTTTTATAAATCTATATCAAAGCCATGCCGCCGTTTTCATTTACACAGTGTTTTTAAGTCTAAATCAAAAGTGAAACTCTATAGTTTCACTTTAGCTAATACCATTAATCTACCTAGAATATGTACTAACATTTTGGTTTTAATTTTAAAAATTATTATTAAATCTACAAAGCTGTGCTGCCATCTTGGTTTCGGTTTTAAACAATGCAATTACCAAATGCTTAATTCTGCATCAAAGAATTGCTATCATCTTGGTTTCAGTTTTAACCAATGTTTTATATATCTATATCAAATCTATGCTGCCGTTTTCATTTACGCAATGTTTTTAAGACTAAATCAAAAGTGAAACTCTGTAGTTTCACTAGCTAATACCATTAATCAATATAGAATATGTGCTACCATTTTGGTTTTAGTTTTAAAAATTATTATTAAACCTACAAAGCTGTGCTACTACCTTGGTTTCGGTTTTAAACAATAGGCCTGTTTTTTCACTCATCAGTGTGCTAAGATCTTACATCTTTTGTCAGAAAACGCTTAAACGTGAAATCTTTGAACTAAGATCTTACATCTTTGGTCGTTTTTATGCAAACGTCTTTCATCACTCTGCTCTGATCAGCGGTCTGAGAACAATGATGAGTAGATCATCAAAGTTCTCTCATCATTGTTCTATATGGCATAAAGATGGCGTCTTTCACGCTTTTTGCTAACATCAGTGAGCTGTAAGATCTTAGAACAAAGATGAGTTGAAAAAACGATAATCTTTGCAGAAAGATGTGAGATCTTAGATGTAAGATCTTAGTGCTAAAAAACGGGCCTAATACAATTACCAAATGCTTAATTCTGCATCAAAGAATTGCTACCATCTTGGTTTCAGTTTTAAACAATGTTTTATAAATCTATATCAAAGCTATGCCGCCGTTTTCATTTACGCAATGTTTTTAAGTCTATTTCAAAAGTGAAACTCTATAGTTTCACTTCAGCTAATACCATTAATCTGCCTAGAATATGTGCTACCATTTTGGTTTTAGTTTTAAAAATTATTATTAAACCTACAAAGCTGTGCTGCCATCTTGGTTTCGGTTTTAAACAATGCAATTACCAAATGCTTAATTCTGCACCAAAGAATTGCTACCACCTTGGTTTCAGATTTAAACAATGTTTTATAAATCTATATCAAAGCTATGCCGCCGTTTTCATTTACGCAATGTTTTTAAGTCTATTTCAAAAGTGAAACTCTATAGTTTCACTTCAGCTAATACCATTAATCGATATAGAATATGTGCTACCGTTTTGGTTTTAGTTTTAAAAATTATTATTAAACCTACAAAGCTGTGCTGCCATCTTGGTTTCGGTTTTAAACAAAACAATTACCAAATGCTTAATTCTGCACCAAAGAATTGCTACCATCTTGGTTTCTGTTTTAACCAATATTTTATAAATCTACATCAAAGCTATGCAGCCGTTTTCATTTACGCAATGTTTTTAAGTCTAAATCAAAAGTGAAACTCTATAGTTGCACTTTAACTAATACCATTAATCTACCTACAATATGTGCTAACATTTTGGTTTTAGTTTTAAAAATTATTATCAAACCTACAATGCTGTGCTGCCATCTTGGTTTCAGTTTTAAACAAAACAATTACCAAATGCTTAATTCTGCACCAAAGAATTGCTACCATCTTGGTTTCAGTTTTAACCAATATTTTATAAATCTATATCAAGGCTATGCCGCTATTTTCATTTACGCAGTGTTTTTAGGTCTAAATCAAAAGTGAAACTCTATAGTTTCACTTTAGCTAATACCATTAATCGATATAGAATATGTGCTACCATTTTGGTTTTAGTTTTAAAAATTATTATTAAACCTACAAAGCTGTGCTACTATCTTGGTTTCGGTTTTAAACAATGCAATTACCAAATGCTTAATTCTGCATCAAAGAATTGCTACCATCTTGGTTTCAGTTTTAACCAATATTTTATAAATCTATATCAAAGCTATGCCGCCATTTTCATTTACGCAATGTTTTTAAGTCTAAATCAAAAGTGAAACTCTATACTTTCACTTTAACTAATACCGTTAATCTACCTAGAATACGTTTTAATATTTTGGTTTTAGTTTTAAAAATTATTATTAAACCTACAAAGCTGTGCTACCATCTTGGTTTCGGTTTTAAACAATGCAATTACCAAATGCTTAATTCTGCATCAAAGAATTGCTACCATCTTGGTTTCAGTTTTAACCAATATTTTATAAATCTATATCAAAGCTATGCCGCCGTTTTCATTTACGCAATGTTTTTAAGTCTAAATCAAAAGTGAAACTCTATAGTTTCACTTCAGCTAATACCATTAATCGATATAGAATATGTGCTACCATTTTGGTTTTAGTTTTAAAAATTATTATTAAACCTACAAAGCTGTGCTGCCATCTTGGTTTCGGTTTTAAACAAAACAATTACCAAATGCTTAATTCTGCACCAAAGAATTGCTACCATCTTGGTTTCTGTTTTAACCAATTTTTATAAATCTACATCAAAGCTATGCAGCCGTTTTCATTTACGCAATGTTTTTAAGTCTAAATCAAAAGTGAAACTCTATAGTTGCACTTTAACTAATACCATTAATCTACCTACAATATGTGCTAACATTTTGGTTTTAGTTTTAAAAATTATTATCAAACCTACAATGCTGTGCTGCCATCTTGGTTTCAGTTTTAACCAATATTTTATAAATCTATATCAAGGCTATGCCGCTATTTTCATTTACGCAGTGTTTTTAGGTCTTAATCAAAAGTGAAACTCTATAGTTTCACTTTAGCTAATACAATTAATCGATATAGAATATGTGCTACCATTTTGGTTTTAGTTTTAAAAATTATTATTAAACCTACAAAGCTGTGCTACTATCTTGGTTTCGGTTTTAAACAATGCAATTACCAAATGCTTAATTCTGCATCAAAGAATTGCTACCATCTTGGTTTCAGTTTTAACCAATATTTTATAAATCTATATCAAAGCTATGCCGCCATTTTCATTTACGCAATGTTTTTAAGTCTAAATCAAAAGTGAAACTCTATAGTTTCACTTTAACTAATACCGTTAATCTACCTAGAATACGTGCTAATATTTTGGTTTTAGTTTTAAAAATTATTATTAAACCTACAAAGCTGTGCTACCATCTTGGTTTCGGTTTTAAACAATGCAATTACCAAATGCTTAATTCTACATCAAAGAATTGCTACCATCTTGGTTTCAGTTTTAAACCAATATTTTATAAATCTATATCAAAGCTATGCCGCCGTTTTCATTTACGCAATGTTTTTAAGTCTAAATCAAAAGTGAAACTCTATAGTTTCCCTTTAGCTAATACCATTAATCGATATAGAATATGTGCTACCATTTTGGTTTTTAGTTTTAAAAATTATTATTAAACCTACAAAGCTGTGCTACCATCTTGGTTTCGGTTTTAAACAATGCAATTACCAAATGCTTAATTCTACATCAAAGAATTGCTACCATCTTGGTTTCAGTTTTAAACCAATATTTTATAAATCTACATCAAAGCTATGCAGCCGTCTTCATTTACGCAATGTTTTTAAGTCTAAATCAAAAGTGAAACTCTATAGTTTCACTTTAACTAATACCATTAATCTACCTAGAATATGTGCTAACATTTTGGTTTTAGTTTTAAAAATTATTATTAAACCTACAAAGCTGTGCTGCCATCTTGGTTTCGGTTTTAAACAATGCAATTACCAAATGCTTAATTCTACATCAAAGACTTGCTACCATCTTGGTTTCAGTTTTAACCAATGTTTTATAAATCTATATCAAAGCTATGTCGCCATTTTCATTTACGCAGTGTTTTTAAGTCTAAATCAAAAGTGTTCTACCCTTTTCGCTTCAGTTATAACCTAAATTTTAAAGCCTATATTTATATGAAAGAAGAAGAGTATTTTTTCTTTTCAGTTTAAAGCAATATTTTTGATCGATATAAAAGGTGTACTGTCACCATAGTTTCAAATTTAAGTTAATAGTCTCAAAAATAACCCGTCGTTTTCTCATTTCAAATTTAAGGAATACTAGTAATCTATATAGAATATGTGCTTCCAGCTTTAAACATTATTTTTAAATGTTCTGTCTTCATGTTTTTAGTTTTAACCGACATTTTAAATCTATATCAAAGCTAAGCCGCCGTTTTCGTTTCAGTTTTCAACAACACTTTTAAGTCTAAATAAAAAGTGTGCTAGCATTTTCATGTCAGTTTTGACCAATATTTTAAATCTAAGTCAAAGATGTGCTGCTATTTTTATTTGAATTTTAAGCAATATTTTTAAATCCATGTCAAGGGTTTGCTGTCATTTTAGTTTCAGTTTTAACCCAACCTTTTAAATCTATACAAAATATAAGCTGTCCTCTCGATTTATCAAAAGCAAGCAGACTTCTTGACCGACGGTATAGGAAACAGGTATTGAAAACAGGATGCAGGTTTTTATATTCTTTCCCACCCGTAAACCAACAATGTTATTATCAATAACTTAGAAGCTGAAAAAGATTATATGCGTCTTCATTAATGTTTAGCATATATATACTTTTTGCGTAATCAACATATCCAAAACTCATTTTCAACGTGGCAGACACACAAGTTCCTTGAGACAAGATTACATGTTAGACGCCGAAAAAGTATAATGTACTTCAAATATCAAGCTATCTCAACCCCATCAGTTTTGAACTCAGATTGAAAATTTTATTGGACGTACATTTAATAGGCTAAAGTAGGATTAAAATGGCTAAGATTCCGACCATTTTAGGAGTACTTTCCGATAATATTTTCTAAAAATAAACTGACCGTGCAAATGAGATGATCTAGCTGAGCATTGATGCACATAACGGGTATTACTACTGCTGCCAAGGCCGTATCCAGTGGAGGTTAGGGCGTTTGAACCCTCCTACAAAATGTTTTTCCGACTCGTAAAAACGTAACAAAAATGAAAACAAATTTTTTATGTCTTTTCAAAGTTTTTGTGTAAACACGCCCCCTCCCAAAAAAAACCTTTTAAACCCCCCTCCCCCCCGAAAAAATCCTGGATACGACCCTGAATACTACTACCACTAAAACTCACCACAGCACCAAGCCATGTGAGGCCAACACAGCCACGCACGCCCCTCCTCCATCCTAATCTATTCAAAGCCTCCCTCTTTACACCCACCCAGGAAGTTCCCTTTTCCCTTTAATCATTCTTTACGATATCCTTCCATCGCAACCGCGGACAACCTGCTTTCCAATTAGCCTTAGAAGGTTGGCCGAAAAAGACAATCTTTGGTAATCTGTCATCTTTCATCCGCAGAGCCATCTCAACCTTTCTCTCATTATAGCCTTAGAAAGCGGGATTAAACCATACTTTTCGTACAGCCTACTGTCTGAAATACGGGTTTGAAATAACGGGTAACGTAGAGTAAGGTAAAGTAAAGTAACGGGTAACGTAACGTGAAATACGGGTAACGTAAAAAACAAACGTAAAGTAAGGATCCATTCAGTTTGGAAGATATTGCGACGGATAGCAGTGAGGAAGTGTGTTGGGTGGTGGGAAACTTTTGTATTCGACAGTTTATACGGTGGGAAATCGTCTGGTGAAAAATCATCAGCAGACGTCTCTGAAAGAGACGTTGCGAGGCGTAGGGGCCGCTCTATGATAAATTCCCTTTCTGCGAGCGATTACACTCCAGGTACGACCACGACCGTGTGACCGTAAAGCGGCTAAAGTTGGTTTTATAGTTGCGTTGACAAATAATTCAACCTGTTTCAGACAAGGAATAATAAGATCTAGGCAAGACTTGAAATTAACCTTTGAACATAAGATGGGCGTTGGCTGCTTCGCAAGTTACATCGGTTGCGATTTTTTCCTCAATCACGATAATTTTCAATTTTTTTATTATTATTATTATTTCCAGCTTCTGCACGGTAAAATACCCGGGAAATAGTAAGCACCAAACTCACTTGTCTCATAAGTATCTACAGAACTTGCAACTTATTAGTTTCAAGATTTAAAATCAAAGAACCGTTGGAATTAGCTAAGATTAAAATAGATAGCTTTTACTCTCTATATAACTTTACTCTCTATTCTCTCTATTCATACACGTTTCCCTTTTTACCAGAATTTAAATAGCATTTGAGATTTTTTTTTCTTTCTTTTTTTTACATCAGTCATGTCTCTAAGCCTACGGTTAATCTTTGTCTATTTGTGAAGCGTTTTTGCAATTTTCATTAATAAATTTTATATATTCCTCAATTTTGAGGGAAAGAAATAAATAAATATTTAATCAAACTCATATAGAAAACCATAGGAAGGATTGAGAAAAATATTTCCATATCCCTCAGTACAATAATCCTTAATAGCAATTAAAATGGCAAAAGTTTTACCTCGCACGTTCACCAAATTAAATCTTATTAACAATTTAAATCTTAACAAATTCAATTTTAATTTTAACAAATTAAATCTTAAATATTATTGTAAAATTTAACAATACTTGGAAAATGATTTAGCATCCTACTAAATTACCATAGCTGGTGTAATTACCCGAAATGCAGATTTGTCACTTTTACCAATGTTGTACAAATTTAGCATCAGCAAAACTGAATTTCCTAGCCTAGATACATTTTAAGCTGCTTATCTTTCAATTCGATTCACAGGATATAAATATATAGATATTTAACTAATAAATAGATAATTCACAAATTAATAGATAGTAAAATTATATTTAATAAGGTAGGATATTCTGTTATGATACCAGAGGCAACACTGATGTCAGTGGTAAGGCATGGTTCTAAAACGTGGGCACTCCAAAAGACGGAAGAAGATTTTTTAGATGTTCTCCAGAGGAATTGTCTACGGATTCTTTTGGGCACTTGTCTCACTGACTGTATTTCAAATAGTAAGCTGTACGAAAAATGTGTTTCTATCTCGCTTTCTAGGGCTACAATGAGAAATGGTTGAAATGGCTAGTACAGGTCCTGCAGATGAAGGATGGCAGATTGCCAAAGATTTTCCTTTACGTCCAACCATCTAGGGCCAAACAAAAGCAGGTTGTACCCAATTGGGGCTAGTCATAAGGATGGAAATGATAGAAACTGGAACTTCCTGGGAGGGTGTAAAGAGGGAGGCTTTGAATAGATTGGGATAAAGCAGGAGCGTGCGTAGGTGTGTTAACCTCAAGCGGCTTGGTGCTGCAGTGAGTTGTTATTAATAATAGGAGCAGTATATCCCATCATATTCTTAAAGAAGGGAGAAGTCAGTTGGAGCAGTTATTGATATACTAAGTTTTACAGAAATGCGTTTTAGGCATTTAAGTAGGCTAGAATAGGCTTTTCAGGGGTAGTGGGGAGTCAATAACCTTGACTACTCCTTTCAGGAGTTGTGCATGTGAAAATACATTTGATGTAGAACCATCTACTTAGGGAGCTTATAACTGGAAAATTATTATAAAAGAAACAGAGTGCTTTGAGGATTCATATGTAGAGTTGATTCAGTTGTATATAAAATTATTTAGTAGAGAGAAAAAAATTCTAACCTAAGTTTGACATTTTTATTGCGAAAAAGACTTACTCTGTGTGAGCTGAAGTGAACAATGAAGGGACATCAGTAAAATGTTGTTTCCGATTTAAATTCATAACAGTTCCGATTCCACGAACTACAACACCTGACTCTCCTTCCAAGTCAAACATTTGCTTGTACCTTCAAAAAAAAATTGTGAAAAAAAACTGCAAAAAAAAAAAAAAAATCAGACGGGTTAATCAAAAGGCTTTATTTCACGCTGCTTGATTCCAAAGAACATCCGCTAAAATAATTACGCAAAGGCCATTTTTGTGCTTTTCAGAAAAAATGAAATTTATATCTTTTACATTAAATAGATGGGGTTGAATTATTTTTGGCAAGATTTGCAAGTTTAATTTAAAAATGTATGAAAGAAACATTTTTTTAGCCACTGGAAAGGAGTAGAAAAGAAGGCGTAGAAAAGGATAAAGGAGTAGAGTAGTAGTAGAAAAGGAGCAGGAGAAAGGAAAGAAAAGAGCCATAATATTGCCACTGGAAAGGAGTAGAAAAAGAAAGAAAATGAGTGAACATAAACCTCGTTGAGATCTATGTGTCATAGTTCTGCAGCAATGTACAGATAGACAAGCACGATGTTGTATGATTTAAGAATGTAATCGCAATATGTTATTAGCCAGCTCCTTTGTTCACAAAGTCCAGTAAATAAAAAAACTTTAATTCATAACAATAAACTGAATTAGTGGCAATGTTATAGGGATCACGTAACAAAATACTGGGATAATCTTTAGTTTTGAACTAACTCACTAGCTTTCATTCCTCATTTAGTTCATGAGCTGAAATATTAGTAAAATATGCCCAGTGAAGAGTTTATCCTTGAGAGAAGGCAATATTTCAGAGGGGGACCTAACATTCAGAAAACTACAAAAAATGGCAAATCAAACTATAAATAGCTAGCCTCATTTTTTGTTCAGTATGCCAGACACAAGTAATCTATCTTGCCGGTGCATGCCACGTGCCGACCAAGACACACAGTGAAAAGAAAATCAAAAAATGCTTACTATACACTCACAAGCATTATCAGAATCCTTGACTTGAAAGATATGAAGGACTTGAAATTGGAAGGACTTGAGCCCTTTTTAATAGCTGAAAGTGATTGGATGGCAACTAACACTCCTTCCACGCTCACCATTTCTCCAAACACATCCAATCAAAATTTTGAGATAGCCATTTTGTTAAAAGTAGTTGAAAGATCCGGAAATTATGTCTTTGAGGATAACAACCCCCCCCCCCAGAGCCCTCCTGGCAAGGGTTGTAAGTTATTCCCTGAGGGCATATAAGGTTTATATAGAAAGTGTGATCGTAGAAACTTCAAAAAGGGCTCCTTCGATTGGAAATTGAAAGGGCTACTGTCCTTTTTAATAGTCAAAAGTAATTGGAGGACAACTAACCCCCCTCTCACGCCCACCATTTCCCCAAACACATCCAATCAAAATTTTGAGATAGCCATTTTGTTCAACGTAGTTGAAAGTTCTGGAAATTAGGTCTTTGAGGATGACTCCCCCCCCTAATCCCTCAGGGCAAAGATTCTAAGTTATGTCCTGGGGGCATATAAGGTTTTTATAGACAGCGCTGTCGTAGAAACTTCAAAAAGGTTTCATTCAATTGGAAATTGAGAGGGCTAGTATCCTTCTTAATAGTCAAAAGCGATCGGAGGGCGAATGCCCTCCCCCCCCCCACGCCCATCATTTTCCCAAACACTTCAGATCAACATTTTGATATAGCTATTTTGTTGAACGTAGTTGAAGGATCCAGACATTATGTCTTTGAGTATAACAACTCCCCCCCCCCACAGCCCTCAGGGCTAAGGTTGTAAGTTATGCCTTGGGGGCACATAAGTTTTTTTTTATAGAAAGCGTTGTCGTAAGACTTCAAAACGTGTTCATTGGATTGGAAATTGAGAGGGCTATTGCCCTTTTTAATAGTAGAAAGTAATCAGAGGGAGAATCCCCCCAACGCCCATAATTTACCCAAACACTTCCGATCAATATTTTGATATGGCCATTTTGTTCACCGTAGTTGAAAGATCTGGATACTGTGCCTTTGAGGATGACCCCCCCCCCCATAGCTCTCAGGAGATGGGCTGTAAGTTATGCCCACGGGGCATATAAAGTTTTTAAAGAAATTGTTGTCATAGAAGATTCAAAAGAGGTTCATTCGATTGGAAATTGAGAGGACTAGTGCCTTTTTTCATTAGTCGAAAGTGATCAGAGTGCAAATGACCCCCCCCCCCCCACACGCCCGTCATTTCCCCAAACATTTCCAACCGAAATTTTTCAATAGCCATTTTGTTCAAGGTATTTGAAAGGTCCAGAAATTATGTCTTTGAGGATAACAAATCCCCCCAGCCCTCAGGGCAAGGGTTGTAAGTTATGCCCTGGGGGCATATAAGGTTTTTATAGAAAGCGTGGTCATATAAACTTCAGAGGGGCCTCATTGGATTGGTAATCAGACGCTCTGGTGCTCTTTTTAAGAGTCAAAGTGATCGGAGGGCAGCTATCCCCCCTATACACACACACGTCGTATTGTCCCGAAATGCCTCTAATAGAAATTTTGAAATAGCTATTCTAATCAAAATAGTCTAAATAGCATATAACAAGGCTTTTGGGGTTGAAACAAACCCCAAAGATTAGGAGCAAGGATTGTAAGTTATGCCCAGGGAGTATATACGGCTTTTATGGAAGGGACGGTTGCTTAACTTTAAAAGAGGCTCATTTGGTTGAAAATTCGAAGTTCTATGTTCTTTTTGAGCGTCAAATGTGATGGGAGGCATTTAATCCCCCCCCCCCTACAACTCCTCCTTTCATCAAACGCATCGGATTGAAATTATGAGATAGTTATTTTTTTCAAAATAGTCCAAAGAACATATAATAATGCCTCTAGGGATGACACAACCCCCCAGCGCCCTGTGGATAGGGTTGTAAGTTATTTAATGAGGTCATATAAGGTCTTTATGGGATCGGCAGTCGTATAAACATCAGATGGGGCTTATTTGATTTGAAATTGGAAGTTAGAGTGCCCTTTTTAGGAGTCAAAGTGATTTGAGAGCAAACAGCCCCCCACACACTCATCATTTGCCTTAACACCTCCAATCAAAATATGAAGATACAAATTTTATTCATCATAGTAGAAGGTTTTGGAAATTATGTCTTTGTGGAAGACAACCCCCCCCCCCCATAGCTCACAGGTAAAGGGTTGTAAGTTGTGTCCTGGGGGCATATAAGGTTCTTATAAAAAGGATGGTCGTATATGCTTTGGAGGGCACTCTTTGGATTGGTAATCGTAAGTTCTAGTGCCCTTTTTAAGAGTCAAAGTGATGAGAGCGCAGCCACACCCCCCCCCCACACACACACACACATACACACAAACACGTCGTGTTTTCCTAGGATGTATCCAATAGATATTTTGAGACAATCCTTTTATTCAAAATAATTCAAATATCATATAACAACGCCTTTGAGGTTGATACAAACCACCAGAGGCTGAGGACGTGGGTTGTAAGTTATGCCCCTGGGGCATTAAAGGTTCTTATGAAAGGGATGGTTGTATAAGCTTTAGAGGTGGCTCATTTGGTTGAAATTGGAAGTTCTAGTTTCCTTTTAAGAGTCAATTGTGATAAAGGTCAAGAAGCCCCCCCCCACCCGACTACCCCTCTTTCCACCAAATGCATATGATTGAAATTGTGCGATGGCCATTTTGTTTAAAATAGTCCAAAGAACATATAAAAATACTTCCAGGATTGGCAAAACCCCCCAGAGCCCTGGGACAAGGGCTTTAAGTTATGTCCTGGGGGCAAATAAGGTTTTTATGGAATGGGTGGTCATTCAGATGGGTCTCATTTGATTTTAAGTTGGAAGTTATAATGCCCTTTTTAAGAGTCGAAGTGACTTGAGAGAAACCTCCCCCCCCCCTCACGCCCATCATATCCCATAACAAATATCCAAACAAAGTTTTGAGACATTGATTTTTTCAGCAATGTTGAAAGGTTCAGTAATTATGCATAGCAATAGTTTGCAGTAGCATTAGTAGCAGTATGGAAATAGCAGCTTTTTTTCAATATCCCCTTCAACACACAATGAAATTTTTAACTTAATACTATCAACCGGTCCTGAAGCATAGCTGATACGTTCTCTTGACAACCTATATGGGCATAGAGTGTTTCGATTCATTTCAATACAGTTACAATATTGCCCAAAATTTTCGCCTTAATACCCTTAGGTTTATTAGTTGTAGTAGTAGCACCAGTAAATATAGTAGTAGCAGTAGGAGTACATTTAAAAGTAGCAGTCTTAGCTTTAGTAGCAGTACTAGCAGTAATAGTAATAGTAGTTGTAGTTGTAGGAGCAGAAGCATTAGTATTATGATGCAAATATTGTCTTTTGGTTAGTTGACCATCCCCCACGCCAATCGTTCTAAGTTTTAATTGCACACACGAAACTGTTCCTAAGATATTGCTGATATGCCCTTTTGACAACCTGCATACGGATCGCATGTTGTCATCCGTACAACAGAAATATTCTCTGAAAATTTCCACTTCATACCTTCATAGGTTCTGAATTTCAAGCTAGCCAGAAGACACAGTGTGTATTCATTTATGCTGTTTCTACGGTTACTGTAACTAACGACACTATTGGCATAAAGTTGAAACTTTTAGGGAACGTTTAGGAGGAGTTTCAATTAAACGAAAAACCTATATGCATACAGGTATTAAAAGGGCATATAAGCATTATAGGGCATATAAGGACATAGGCAGCGATGCTCTATCATAACTAGTAGTATCATTGATATTTTATAGGAGCTAATTTGATTGAAAATTAAAAGTTCTAGTGTCCTCTTTAGAGTCAAAAGTGATTGGAGGGTAATCACCCCTCCTCTTTAGCTCATAATTTTTCAGACACTTCTAATCAAAATTTTAAGACAGCCATTTTGTTCAGCATAGTTGAATTGTCTAGAAACTATATCTTTAGGGTTATTGGGTATGTCAACCCCCACAATTATGTAATTTGCCCATTATGCTTAAAAACTAAATGTTGCTTTAAAATTAAATCAAAACACACCGTTTGTATGCTGGTTGCCAATAAGACATCTCAACAATATACCAAGAACGACTGTGGGTATTAAGATCCAATTTTCGGGGCTAGTTCTATTACTACTTCTGCTCTTAAATTTTACTAAATCAAAAGAGTGTAAGTGTATCTAGGCTGTGAAAAAGCATAAATATAATTTTTTGGGAATGGTATTAACTTTTATTTATCAGGTCAACTAGAGGATGTATATAACTAAATTAAACACTACAATTTGTGTCATGATTTTCAAAAGAGTTTATGTTGTTAAAAATTACTGAAACAGTTTCTCCAGCATATAAATAGCAGGCCAAACTATAAATTCATAAGGGAAAACCTGTAAGATTCAAACTGTTATTTTCTTTTTCCCTGAAAAAGACTATGTCAATATAAAACGAACAGAAATTAATATTTTTTTTTAATTCCACGAAATAAGTTGTTTTTTTTTTAAGTAAAGAACTCTATTAAACCAAAAATGAACAAAAATAGAATCAAACAATTTACAAAGCATACAACTACCATAACTCAGTGTCAAGAAAAAAATGAAACCCAAAACCAACAGAAATTAAAATAAATAACAGAGCCAAACTCAAAGCGAGCAGAAATTAATTTGAGTAGGGTTCAAAACCACCTATGCTTTCTAAAAGCCAGAATATAATTTGTACTTTACTGAAAAAAATTCTTTTAATTGTTTTCACTTTTATAACTTTAATAAATCAAAAATCAATTAAGATTTTAAGGAGTAAATATATGTATATTAAACTGACAATGCACATTTTTTTCAGTAAATTCATTTGAATTTTTATTTATTTTGAATATTTATTTTAAATAAAAAATTATCAAAACCTTAAGGAAGAAATATCCTTAAGAAAGAAGAAATAAAAATATTTTAAGGAGTAAATATATGTTAATTAAACTGACAGTCCACGGTCTTTTTTTTTTTTTTTTTTTTTTTTTTAGTAAAGTAAAAATTTTGTTTTGGTCTTGAGAAGGCAGGGGGGTTATCAGCCCTTTTCATGTTAATTTTTGCTTGTTTTGAGTTTGACTCGGCTATCTATTGTAATTTTTGTTCGTTTTGAGCTTCATTTATTTATTGATAGTGATTTGTGGTATTTTTACGCTTGGAAGATTATTTGACTTTATTTTTGTTCATTCTTGGCTTAATATCTGCTGCTTTTATACCTGATTACAAATAAAAATTAGTGTATTTTTTATTTTCAATTTTGATTAATCTGAAGAAAAGAAAGCAAGAAGACATGCACTTCTATGTTCAAGAATCTACCATACACTAAATAATAGAATTTAACATTGCACCCTACTCCCCCCCCCCCCCCAAAAAAAAAAAGAATTTCTGTACGACTCGTAAAAAGTTAAAAAAAATATTAACAATTTTTGACGTTTTGTAATTTTTTTACTCCCCCCCCAGAAAAAAAATCCTGAATACAGCCTTGACCTTCGCTATTCTACTTTTTACATCTTTACTGCATCTACAATACTACTACTACTACTAACAACTCATCGCAGCACCAAGCCACCTGAGGCCAACACAGCTACGCACGCTCCTCCTCCACCCCAATCTATTCAAAGCCTCCCTTTTTACACCCGCCCACGAAGTTCCCATTTCCTTTAAATCTTTCTTTATGACGTCCTCCCACCCCAGACGGGGACGACCTGCTTTCCGTTTAGCTCTAGATGGTTGGCCGAAAAGAACAATCTTTGGCAATCTGTCATCCTTCATCCGCACAACATGCCCTAACCACCTCAACCTTTCTTTCATTATAGACCTAGAAAGCGGTATTGAACCACATTTTTCGTATAGCCTATTGTTT